>JAUEPO010000007.1:1800000-2290000 GCA_033439705.1 Cercophora scortea
CCCGCATCTGGCTGCCGTTCCTGACATTGGCGTGGGGTATCGTCACCATGTGCCTGGGCTTCGTGCGCAGCTTCGGGAGCTTCTTTGCTGTGCGCGCTCTGCTGGGCCTTGCCGAGGGCGGGCTGTTGCCGGGCATGGTGCTGTATCTCTCGGGGCTGTATACGCGCCAGGAGATGGCCCTACGGATTGGGATATTCTACACGGCCAACTCGCTCTCTGGGGCCTTTGGTGGTGGGTTGCCGTTTCGGGCCTTTGAAACTGGATGAGGCTACCTTTGGTGAACGTTGGGATGGATACGTGCTGATTTTGGTTGTTTGTTAGGTCTGCTTGCTCGAGGGTTGTCTGCCATTGCTCCGCGGGGAGGCTTGGAGGGCTGGAGGTGGATCTTCATTATCGAGGGACTACTGGTTTGTTTTCGAATCTGATTTCTTCTGTTGGATGATGGAAATGTGCTGACACGATATAGACCGTCGCTATTAGCGCCATAGCATACTTGTTGCTCCCGACCAGCATCTCGACAGCCACTTTCTTGACCGACGAGGAAAAGGAGTTTGCCAAGCTGAGGATTCAGAGGCATACCACTTCGAGCGCTTCGGATAACATTGAGTAAGTGGCTGCAGGTTAGGAGGTGCACTACATCTGTGATGCTGAGACACTGGCATTCGCAGCACTGTTCATGAGAAAGACGAACAATTCAAGTGGTCTGAAGTATCCCGCGGCATCTTCAACCTTCAAGTGTGGCTCACGGCCACCGCCTACTTCTCCATTCTCTCGGGCTTGTACAGCTTTGGTCTTTTTGTAAGCAGCACACGTTTTGCTGTTTACTCTGTTGTTTAAGTCTATTTGCTGATTCCGCTAGCTTCCGACCATCATCAACGAATTGCACATCACCTCAAACGCGAACCAGTCCCAGCTGTGGTCGGTAATTCCCTATGCTGTCGCCACACCAGTAACAGGTACGTGAGACTCAACCCCTAAACCCAAGCCTCACGGGACCTAACAAAACACAACAGTGCTCGTTGCTTTTGCTTCCGACCGTCTCAAGCTTCGCGGCGTCATGATGCTCTTCACCCTCCCCATCGCCATCATCGGTTACGCAGTCATTGCAAACATCTCCTCGCCCCAGGCCAAATTCGCCATGACGAGCCTGATGGCGACAGGCATGTACGCCAGCGTGCCGTGCGTCCTCGTCTGGAACTCGAACAACTCGGCGGGCCACTACAAGCGGGCGACCACCTCGGCCCTCCAGCTCGGCATTGCCAACTGCGGAGGATTTGTTGCCAGTCAGTCTACGTTGACATCGAGTGATATTTGCGATTCAAGTTAGCAATACTAACCATTCCTTGTTTGCAGCATTTGTATATCCGAGCATTGATGGGCCGCTGTATCACAAGGGTCACACGATCATCCTTGGACTGCTGGTTTATGCGTGGTTTGCGTAAGTCATGCTGATAAAAGGCTCTACGAAAGTGCGATGAAATGAAGTACTGACATTTGCACAGAATCTTGACAAATGTTCTTTGGTGTATGAAGATCAACAGGGATAAGAAGAATGGGAAATACGCCAAATTTGAAGGCTGTGGTGACGATAGAGACCCGTCCTTTACAATGCTGCTGTAGAACTAGTCGGCAATACCTTTGGTACATAGGTATATATCATGATGTATCTTGCTTGCCACTACCAAGACATCAATTAGATATAGATCAGCATATATCTCGAAGTCAAGTGCATACCATGGTTCTCTCTCTCAGGGTGTCAAAGTAAATGCCGTTCAATCCCTGAGCCATAAGAGGTTTTGAGGTTGGATCCAGCGCAATTGCCGGCATCTGCATCATGACTAAGAGTCGCCAGTGACCCTGCCCAATTTCTCACTGGCAGAACAATGCACTCTCACTTGTGGCATAAGTAGTGTGCGTGACGGCTACCCCGCACTGAAGACCTGAGATTTGTGGTATCTGGGGAACTCGGAGTAAGGGGGGCGCGGGAGAGTGGATGATCATCCACATCTTCCGGGACTCAAAAGGACGGGGATCAAAAGCTTGCCATGGTCGCCGTCGTTGCCAAGTCCTTTCATTGCTGCTATTAAATCCATATCCTTCTTCATCTCATAACATTCCATACCTGGTAGAGAGGCACAGGACATGTAAAATGGGATCAACCCACGAACCCCGAACCAACAAACTCATCCGGGAGCCCCTGAAAGCGGGCAAAGCAATCGACTACCTCGAGTACCGAGATGTGACTCCCCTCATTGGCCGCGAGTACCCGACTGCCAGCTTGAAGAAGATCTACGACGCGCCCGACCGCGATGCGCAGCTGCGCGACTTGGCCATCACCATCTGCGAGCGTGGTGTTGCCTTTTTCCATGCACCACAGGACGATTTGTCTGTCGACGAGCAGAAAGACATCACGGACCTCCTCGGAAAGCTGACTGGGCGGCCTCAGGAGAACGGGCTGCACATCCATCCACTTTGGAATGATCCGAATAACCTCGCTATGGCGGATGGCAAGGTCGATGAGAATATGTGTGTTCGACGATTTTGTTCAATTTATTCCTTCTTTTCTGATATAATTGTTTGACTGCTGGTTATATTTCGTTCGTGCCCGGAATGTAATTTGCAGCGAGAGAAGTTTCGTTGACCGGCTCCGTTGGACAGATATGTGATCAACGCCGACGCGCAAAAGAAGCTGTACGCCACCATGCCGAATCATCAAAACAGAGACAGACAACCCCCCGATGTCGGCAGAGAATGGCACAGTGATAGTAAACATTCCTTTTCTTCGTCACTCCCCCATTCTCATGTGCTTTTATGCGGCCGTATCCCCTCCTCCTTTCCGACCCCTGTCTGTGTAAATAAGTGACCAACAACAACTAGGTCTCTACGAGAACTGCCCATCCGACTTCTCCTTTCTCCGCATGCAGGAGACACCACCCAGCGGCGGTGATACGCTATGGTGTTCCGGCTACGAGCTCTACGATCGCATGTCACCGCCGTTCAAGAAACTCGTCGAGGGCCTCACGGCTACGTGCGCCCAGCCCGTGTTCAAGACGGCATGCGCGGCCGGTGGCTACCCGGTCACCAGTCCCCGGGGTAGTCCCTTAAACGTTGACTTTGAGTTTAGCCCGAGTCACCCTGTTGTGCGTACGCATCCCGTGACGGGATGGAAGAGTTTGTATGCGGGGGTTGGAAGTAAGTGCTCTTGAACATGATTTTTATTTCCCCCATTTTTGAAGGAACGACTACGCTAGGAATGGAAACCAAAGCCTCGAAGATGTGTGGGGATAAAGTTGGCAAAGGCTCGAGAAATGGCGAGAGTAAACAAGCAACGGAGCGAAAAGGGGCAAAAAGTGGAGCCAGTCACCGAAAAACAAGAAGCAGCTAATAACCTCGTCGTCAGTTCACGTAACCAAGATCAGCGGGGTCTACTCATACGAAGACACGCTGATCCGCGACTACGTGGCCCGCCTGATCACGAGGAACCACGACGGCATCGCCCGGATGCACTGGACGCGTGGCGCGTGTGCCATCTGGTGCAACGCGTGTACCCTGCATGCGGCAACTGTAAGAACTCATCCTTCCTGCCATGTTGCTCATGACTCTTCAATGCCTGGTGGAGTGTAGCTGATCGTGTATTGTCGCACAATAGCCTGACACACACCTTGTGGAGGGAAACCGAGTTGGCGTGCGGGCGACGGGTATCGGAGACGTGCCGTACTTTGATCCGGCAAGTACGGGGAGGAGGGAGGCTCTAGGGTGGCCTTCGTATTGATGAGAGGGTTTCTAATCTGGTATACTGGTAGGCAATTCGGTGTATTGTAAGTGAATTAACGGGGGGTGGGAATCTTTGGTTGAAGATGGTCATGATTCCAGTCGGCATTGGGTCGAGGGCCAATATCAAGGTATCACGGATATGGTGGATGGCAAACGGCCTCAGTCAAGGCTCAGTACCTGTACGGAGCGAAGATTTATAATTAGTCGTATTATATTCCCTATGTGGCCCAATCTCTCTTGGCATAAGATATTCAATCATACTGTCTGATGTACAACATCAGGTGATCATGTTATGCTTGGGCCAGACATGACTTTGTGGATAATTAATTCACTCCTCCGAACTTGTCCACTCTCAAAATGTCTGAACGTCGACACAAGTTTCAAAAATGCGGAACTCAGTTCGGGATCTCACATTCACACATATAGGGAACTTAGGAAACGACACAAAATGCACTTGTGACGCATTGATTGCTAGCAAAACTGCTACGAGATACTATCAATCACTGCAAGCGGGTTGATGCAAACAATCGCACCCCCACAAACGAGAGGTTCAAGCCCGAGCCTTGATCAGATCCGCAGCCTACAGTTCCATCAGCACTCACAGTTCAATTTACGGAAAGTTGCAATCCGACTTACCTTCTCAGCAACAGCATATGTGGTCTGCTGCGTGTAAGCCCCAATTAGGTCCGGGAATGTGCTAGCATCCACGACGCTCAGTCCCTTGACGCCATAAACAAGGAGTTTCTGGTCCACGACACCACCCAGCTCGAGGGGCAGCATTGACGAGGTTCCAATGGGATGGAAAGTTGAAGGATTCATGTTGTCGCGGAGCGAGGCCAGGATGTCGGCGCGGGCCGTGACATTGGCACCGGGAACCAACTCGAAGGGGCCGTACGCGTTCAGTCTTGTCTCGAGGAAGAGTTTGCGCGTAAAGGACAAGAATTCAACTAGCACATCAAGATCGGCAGGGTTGCTGAGGGCGCGGTAATCGACCAACGGCTGCGCAAAATACGGGTCGGTGGTATTGATGTGCACGGTGCCGCGGCTTAGTGGGTGGAGGTAGACGACATTTTCCACTGTGAACGTCCCCCGCATGATGACGTTGTAGACTGATGCACCACGGCTCCGCAGGAGCTTGGCAAGGCCCTTCTTCTGGGCTTGGTACCCGGCGATGACCGTCGGGGGTGTCCCCCTGGGCAGGTATGCGGCGGGGTCTTGTGCTTCGTATCGATCGGCGATGGACTTGAAGGTCGCTGGCGCTATGACGGGGAAGGGGAGAAAAGCACCGGCGTTGGTCACGCCAACAGACAGGGGTCCAGTTCTGTTCGCGGCGAACTCGGCTTCAGCGAGTGCGATGAAGGTCTGGTTGGTCTGAAGGTCCGTGGGGTCGGGATGAATGTCGAATTTGCTGACTGTATTGCTGGAGTCAGCGGCCTGCAAGTGGCATGAAAATGCCAGAAAGAAGCCTCAAGGCGAGAAGCGATCAAGCGAGAAACTTACGGTTGAAGTTTGCACCAACACTGAACGGATGATCCTGAAAGTTGCTGCCGACTCCAGGAAGGTCAACAACCACCGGCACACCTGCGGCTTCCAGGATATCCTTTGGCCCCACACCACTAGCCTGGAGAATTTGCGGCGTGTGGATTGTGCCTGCGGCTAGGATGATCTCCTTCTTTGCCTTCACGGTGCGAGATTGGCTGAGATCTGTCGAGCCGACTGGGACAAACAGCACACCTGTCGCCTTCTTGCCTTGGAACAAGACCTTTAATACCTTCTGATCAACAAGGGTGTGGTAGTTGCTTCGGGTCTCGACCCCATCCCAGTGCCCTGGTCTTGCGAAAGACCGAAGCACGGACGGGGTTGATGATGTAGGCCACCAAATCACGCCAGGTTTGCCGGAGCCTGAGTCTGGGGCATATTCAACGCCCGGAAGATCCCCAAAAGCCGCTACCTGTGTTTCTGGTCTGGGTCAACACAAACTCGGGGCTTGGGACTTGGGGGGTGGTTCTCACTGATAAAGGGCCAGAGAAAAGATGGGAATGAGGCATGGACATTGGAAGTGTTGCCCCAATAACGCGTGTCATACTTGATGTTGTTTTCTCTGGTGAGCTGCGGGCTTGGCGGATGAAAGTTCCAGGCCTGAGGTCGATAGATGTTAGTCCTGGAGCTTCTGGTCGCCAAGGAAGCCATCGCGTATTAACCCACCTTCTTGAAGTATGGCAGCAGACCATCCCAGCTCCACTCAGTGTTTGGTCCAAAGTAGGATCCCCACCGGTCATAATCCTCCTTCTGGCCGCGCATGACTTGCATTCCGTTCACCCCGGAACTTCCCCCAAGCATGACGCCACCCACAACGCCGATTGTCCGGTTATTCAGGCCAGATTGCGGGACAGAGGGGAAAAGGAAATACAGAGTGGGATCAAAGATGGCAGAGATGCCACCCGATACAGTAGTGACAGAGGTTCCGTTCTCTGTTCATTGGGTTTAGTGAACTGAGCCGGGACAACCATCTGGTGGGGCTGGTGGCTTACGGAAATGTCCAAGTTCGAGAACGAGAACAGAGTCTAGGGGCTGTTAGCATTATGGCACGCTTATTGGATGGGATTTTCGGCTGTGGAATTCACGTACATTTTCCACTCTCCGTGAGTCGGTCCGCGACGGTCAAGCCGGACGTCCCGCCGCCAACGATGATATAGTCGTACTCAGAGTCAATCTGATCGGCTCTTTCAAGAATGGTCGAATGCTCGATAGAGCGAGCAGCCGGCACATACGCGCTGACTGCGTCTGCCAAGCATAGCAGGCCGACAGCGGCAGTGCTGAGCTTGAACATTTTGGCCGCTGACTGTTCAAGAGAGGGTGCGGGGACTTAAGGTTGTGGGCTGTCCCAAATTCTGCTTCCTCGGGGTGTCTGGAGCAAGAGCAATGAAAAAGAAAAAGAGACTCGCAAACAACGTCTGGAACCTATTACCTGCCGTACATATACCCCGATGGAGCCGGGTCTTCATGGTAATGGTGGTTGTTCCATGACTTCCACCCGGGGAAGAGGTGAGATGCTTGCATAACTCCCCTTCGTGATGCCATTGAAATTCGGGACCAACGCGTAACCGGGTCGCCCACAGCTAGGGTCGAGAGTGGCATTGGGGCCAATACTCAGCTGCGCGATCATACACTGTTGGACAGATGTTGTCCCAACGTGCTTGCCAATTGGCCGATTCCGGCAAGGCGGCGCCAGCGTAACCATGGAATCATGTTATGGGTGCATATCGATCCCTACGTTCGGGTTAGCTCTTGCTGAGTGATGCGCCGGGGTTGATGTATGCTCCCTACAGATTGCTGGGCCACAGGCTTGCTGGCGACCAACAGCCCGCAACTCTGGCGAAAATGCTGACTGAACACCTCGCGGCGATGATCCAAACCCGGACGGCCTGACTGTGATGACGGGAGTGAGTGCAGACACAGTGTAACGTGGCCGGGATCACCTAGTAATGTTGGTTCTTCTGCACCAAGTCTGGCAGGCAGCTCCACTTCAAGACTGGCAACCTAGAACTGGAACAAGGGTGAAAAGGCGGGAGGGTTCCGGCCGGTGGGTGATGCCTGCTTTGATATGTTGTTGAAGGACTCGCGGAAGAGGAAGGAGCATCCACCCGTCCACTAGTCGAGTGCTCCAGGCACGGGAGGAGCCGGATCCACTTACCGATTGGACGGACCCCAGCAAATCCCCGCAACACTGGATCAAGATGCATCTTCCCTCCCTCGAGCCTTCCGTGATCGCGCGAGCGGCACGAACCTTCCCTACTACGTCCAGCACAACGACGGAAGCTTCCATTCGGCGCTAGCACTCAATCCGTTTCTCTTGCCAATCATGTCTTCTTCTGGAGGCCATTCCGCACACAGGCAAGACAGTACATCGGCCAGCCACCACGATCCCAACTCCCAGCAAAGGAGAGAGCTGAAGGCCGCCGCTCAGGAGACCATCCAGGTTCTGAAGGGTCTTCTACCAAGCCTAGGCCGCGTCAAATCCGCCGAGGCATGCACCAAATATTCCCTGTCGACTCTCCCACGCCTGGACCCGGGCCTCTGCCCTTCGTACCACCAACCCGCCGTCATCGAGGTCGTCAACCAAGACACCATCAGCGCAGCCATTGACCTCTTGCAACGAGCCCCGGTAACCAGCCATGGCCCCCGTCCCGCCAACGAATACCCATTGATCGTCAACTTCGCCAACCGCCATCGCCCCGGGGGCGGATGGCTCAACGGTGCCATGGCCCAGGAGGAAGCGCTCTGCTATCGCAGCTCGCTGGCTTGCAGTCTCGACCCGCGCCTCTACCCGCTGGAACGGTGGGAGGCGCTCTACAGCCCCTACGTGCTCGTCGTGCGCCACGAAATGGCCCAGGGCCACGGCCTCATGTACCCCGCCGTACCCGCCTCGCAGCTCCCAGCCCTCAGCGCCGTGACCGTCGCGGCTATCCACGGCCCCGCTGTACACAGCTTCACCTTGACCTCCCGTGCCCCCGGCGACAGGGTGCAAACTCTCGAAAAGCTCGTCTTTGCGCACGACCGGGACCGGAACTTGACAAAGGACAAGATGAGGCTGGCGCTGCGCAGAGCGGCATTCGAGGGTCACCACATGCTTGTGCTGGGCGCACTGGGCTGTGGTGTGTTTGGGAACCCTCCCGAAGATGTGGCGCACTGTTGGTTGGAGGTGCTGCGCGAGAACGAGTTTGCGGGCAACTGGTGGACAGATGTCCGCTTTGCTGTGTATGATCAGGGGAATGACGGCAATTATGCAATGTTCAAAGCAGTTTTGGATGGTCGCAAGGTCTGAAAGCTGGCCCGACAGGTCACGGTGACCATGGGCCAATCGGGACAATGAAGCCCGCTACGACGATGACCACTCTCACGATAGGCTATATCGTTTAAACGAGGTTGTCAAGAGCCAGCCACACGCGTGGATCGTTTTGATACAAGTGAAGGTCTGACCAGCAGCCGATGCCGGCTTATGGTTCTTCCGACGTGCCGCATTGCGGCTGCGCAGACGAATAGCAATGATGCCCGACAGAAAACCTTTCAGCTGCACTTCGGAAAACCTCTCGCTGCACTCCTTCCCCGCCAGGTAACGATGCGGGTATGCGTGCTGCTAGTCCTGCTTCATCTTTAAGCGCAGTTACCTATCGTTCATGCCTATCGATCTACAGCCCCCCCTCAACTTCTGAGTCCGTGATGAGGGTGTATAGCAATCTGAAGCGTCAACAGTTCAAGATCTGCCAGTGCTCACCATGTCTTCGTATTCTTCCTGGGCGGCTGCTTACAACTTCCTCGGCGGACTAGGTGGAAGATTCAAAACCCTCTCCTTGATCTTATACATACTTCTTTTCGTGTCTTTTGGCGCGTACTCCTTGCCAAAATTCGTTCCGCGGCTCCACGCGTTGCTCAGGGCGGGCTCGCAACGACGACGAACTGACGATACAAAACTTGCCGAGGATTATGCTGGCACCACCACAGATGAGGAAACCGGGAAACATTCGGCAACGGGTGCCAAGTGGTTTGTACTCAAGCTGATGCTCCTGCCCTGGCGGCATCGGCTCCCACACAAAAGGCTGGCGCCACCGCCGCTGGCAGATCGTGGACTGCAAGTTCTCCACGACGATGTCAATGCGGCATTCGAGTGAGTACACGAGCAAGATACGCAGCATGACAAGCCCGCCACAGGCTTTCAGTACCTATGTAACGTCCTAACAAAGTGTGGCTCAATAGTGTCGTAGCCGTGCATGGGCTGGGCGCGAATCCGGATTATGCCTGGGTGTGGAATCCAAAGAACAACCCTCCCGGAAGTGGCGGCTATCCCAGCGAGTGGTTCAATTGGCTCAAGCAGCTGCTTCCTACCGAACTGTCCTGCCGTGTCATGACATTCAACTACGACTCCAAGTGGTTTATGGATGCACCCCAGCAGAGGCTTTCCAGCATTTCGGACAATCTGATACGCAGTCTTCAGGCCAAGCGGGAGGAGGATGACAAGGTTAGCCTAAGCTCAACATTAACCTTGATTTCTAGCAAGTTGGATGATCACTAACGTGATTATCTTCAGACAAGGGATAGACCATTGATTTGGATTGGCCATAGCTTTGGTGGGAATCTCATCGAGCAGGTGGGTCAACTTTGTTGCGAGTCCGAAGCATGAGCCGAATGTAGCTGATCGCAAAACAGGCTATCGTCACCGCAACCAGGCAAAATTCTCACCATTTGAGTCTTGCTCAGTCTACCGCGGGGGTGGTCTTTTTGGGCACGCCTCACCGAGGCAGCCCAGCTGCGACGTGGGGTCTTCTTATTACTTCGCTTGCACCGCCCGGATTCACTACCGAGGACAGGATCCTGAGGGAACTGGATGTCCACTCGGCAACTCTAGTTGACCGTCTACGGGACTTTTCCATGTGGCTCTTCTCGGAGTCAGTTCCTGTCTTGTGCTGTTACGAGACACTAACGACGGACTACTCTGCAAGGGCAGGGGCTCTGGGAAGTTTGGTTCCATTCAAGCAGCTTGTTCGTTACCACTTTTTTACTTCCAAACTGTGATCCTTTCTAACTGCCCGAGGCATAGGTCGTTCCGGAGCTCAGTGCTTGCATCGATGGCTATCGACCCATGGCTCTGCACAAGGACCATCTCAAGATCAACAAGTTCTACGGCCCAGACGATCCCTCATTCAAGGCTGTATATGCGTGGATCAAGCGTGTGGCTAAAGATGAACATGTCCTCAGCCGCCGCAGACATCCGGTGGCGATCCCCACGAATGAAACCGCCACGTCTGGGAACCTTCGGAAGTGTCTCCAAGAGATGCGAGTCACAAATCCTCAGGACATCGTATCAGAAATCCAAACGCAAAAGGGGAAACGAGTGGAACAAACCTGCGAATGGATCTTGAAGCGGGAAGAATTCACTGCATGGGGGGCTGGTGAGGCTTCTCGGGTTCTCTGGCTCCTTGGATCCCCCGGAATCGGAAAAACGATGATGTCAATCTTTCTCGCTGGCATTTTGAAGGAGAAGGTGCAAAAGTCACCCGACCAATCATTTGCCTACTTCTTCTTTGACGACAAGATCCAGAATCGAAGAACGCCTATTGCTATGCTTCGGAGCTTGATATGGCAAGTCCTCCTTCAGCGCAATTGTCTCTTCCGCCATATGGAGTCGGACTTTGAGAATCATACATCTGCCAATCGTTTCAGCGACTTGTTTGACAACTTCTCAACACTGTGGCGAATCTTCACAAACATGGTCCAAGATGAAGACGCTGGCGAGGTATTCATTCTTCTTGATGCAATGGATGAGTGTGACGCTTCCAAACGAAACCCACTTCTCTTTGGTATCAAGGACCTGCTTCAAGTAGGATCGACATCGGGAGGAAGACTCAAGCTCCTCATCACATCTAGGCCAGGGATTGGGGACATCGAGGCTATCCTTAAAGACGTTGGAGTGTCTTTGTGGTTGGATTCCGCAAAAATAAACGATGACCTATCCGTTTATATTGACACTAAAGTCACAGAGCTTGCCCGACTGAAAGGCTATAAGCATGACTTGGAAGCAAGGGTCAAAGATGCCTTCAAGGCGCAGTCTGGGGGTACTTTTCTTTGGGTCTCCCTGATGGTCGCCGAGCTTGGAAGAGACGATGTTCTCCTTCACCAGGTGGATAACAGACTCAAGACCCTCCCCTCTGGCCTCGATGACATATACGCATCTATCCTGGACCGCATTCCCGCCAGTTTGCAGGACGTTGCTCAGTTCATCCTAAGGTGCATGACCGCTGCTAAGCGGCCACTGAGCCCCGTTGAGATCCAAACCGCGTTCGCGACTTCAAACGCCGCCACCACCATAACGCTTCCAGAAGATGTGGGAATCTACGATGACATATTTTCAGCTTGCAGTTCAATCCTTTACAAGAGCGATTTAGGAGAATTTTTGGGCATGAGCACTACGGTGATCAACTTTTGTCATCAGTCTGTCAAAGACTTCCTATCGAGAGCAGAGGACTCCCAGGGTGATAATAAATGGTATCATTCACCCGTGGACAAAGCTCATCTTGTACTTTTTCATTGTTGCTGGAGGTATTTGGTCGCCGCATATTCCGAACTGGACGGACCGCCAGAATTCTTAGGTCTGGACCGTACCATTCTTCCTGAGATTGGAATCAAGGATGATCTCCCGCAATACGCCATTTCGACATCGGGGACTTTCGAGTTCATGCAGTTCAGGATCGGTAATCGTTCATCATCAAAGGAACCGAGGGAATACGAGTTCCTAGGCTATGCATCGCATCATTGGGAGGATCATGCGATGGCGAGTTATCCCAGTATGCTATCGGGGTTGGAAATCGACGTCAGAAGTGCACCGAGCCTTTGCGGTGCCTGGTTGCTTCGCGCGGCCGGGCAAGGATCGCTTCACGTTTTGGAGGCCTTAATCAAACGTGGAGCGAGCGTCAACGTCGCAGGCAACATGAATAATACGCCATTGATTGAAGCCGCAAAACACGGGCAGCAGGCAACGGCACAGTTTCTACTCGAGACAGCCAGGGTTGACGCCGATAAATCGGATACATACGGGCGGACCCCCTTCTCACACGCGGCTGGGTCTGGCCATGAAGCTATATTACGACTACTGCTTGCTACGGGCAAGGTCGACGTCGATAAAGAGGATACATACGGGTGGACCCCCTTTGCATACGCTGTTGAATCTGGCCGTGAAGCAATATTACAGCTCTTGCTTACTACGGGCAAGGTTGACGCTGATAAACCGGAGAAACAAGGGCGAACCCCCTTTTCATACGCTACTGGATCTGGCCGTGAAGCAACATTACGGCTCTTGATTACTACGGGCAAGGTTGACGTTGATAAACCAGACAATGACGGGCGAACCCCTTTCTCATACGCCGCTGAGGCTGGCTACGAAGCGATATTACAGCTGTTGCTCGCCACGGGCAAGGTTGACATCGACAAACCGGATAACAAAGGTCAAACCCCGTTCTTATACGCTGCCGGGTCTGGTCATGAAGCGATACTAGGGCTATTGCTTGCAACAGGCAAAGTCAACCCGGATAGACCGAATAGCGATGGGAGAACCGCGCTGTTGTGGGCCGCCTTAGCGGGGCGGGGACCGACGGTCCGGTTCCTCATCCAAAACGGAGTGGATATGAACAAGAAGGACAGTAAAGGCAGGACACCTTTAGCCTTGGCTGCTCAAGGGTCTGAGAAGAAGGCGGTGAAGCTTCTACTGCTGCATGGAGCACATATCGATTTGGGGGATAACGATGGCCAAACACCGCTATTCTGGGCTGTTCGTAATGGGAGGAGGTCGGTGGTGGAAATTCTGATGAACCACGGGGCCGACGTTAATGCGAAAGCGATTGACGGTAGAACACCCTTGGACGTGGCCATTGAACACGGGGATGAGGAAATGATTGAGTTGCTCCGACGTCACATGGAGTAATTTGATCCTTTCCCTCCACGTCAACACCTCCTTTACGCAAAGGAACCTCATTAACACTATGTATGCACCTAATCGTGGGCCAACGACCACAAGTCTGAAAGGAATGTTGGAGCCCCGGCGGGGGTACTGGCGTAGATCCCTGGCAGTTCCTCTGTGCAATATGCAAAGTCGTGTAAAGGTGATTTCTTTGTTACCGTGCGAACCCAATCCTAACTCCAGTCAGGTAGCGCCGAAAGTCATTACATCGGCGACTCGTGTGGATGACACATGCTCAGTGACATGACAACAAGCAGGCAGTACCATCAACAAACTGCATTCCCCGTTCAACAGCAGTGACATCCAACATATATGCTAGAGCTCTCCTGGGAAACCACCGACAAACCGCCGGACATGCCAATTTCAGAACTTATCAACCTTGATCCCCTGCTCCGTCAATATCTCCCACGCCGTCTGGTCCTCCTTATCCCGCAACGTCGTGTCGACGCCCTCAGCCGCGAGAACCCTCTCCACAACCGCCATGTCCCCCGTGATGGCAGCGACATGCAGCGCCGACCTCTTGGCCCAGTTCCTGGCATTCACCTTGGCCGTCGGCTCGGCGGCGAGGAACGCGATGGCCGGTCCCTGCTTCTCCCGCGCGGCGCAGTGCAGCGGCCTGTTGCCCTGCAGGTCCTTTACGTTGAGCTTGGCCCCGCGGCGCACCAGCAGCTCCAGCACCTCGACGCGGCCCCTGGATGCTGCGTGGTGCAGCGGCGTGCACCCCTCGTGGTCGCGGGCGCGGATCAGCTCCGGGCTGTGGTCAAGTAGCTGCTGCGCGACGGGCGCGTGGCCGGCCTCGGCGGCGCGGTGGAGTGCGGTTCGGTCGTTGGCGTCTTTCTGGCACGGGTCGGCTTTGTGTAGTAGGAGGATGGAGACGACGAAGTGGTGGCCGCCGTCGCATGCCAGGTGGAGAGGGGTTTCTTCGCGCTTGTTCTTCGCGTCGATGCCACCACTGTTGGCGCTGCCCTTGCTGCCGGGTCGGTTCTCGGCTACCCCTTTTTCCAGCAGCAGCAGCACCATGTTTGCCCTTCCGCTCGCCGCCGCAACGTGCAACGGTGTCATCCCCTGTTTCGTCCTCGCGTCCATGTTGGCTTTGCTCTCCACCAGCAGCCATGCGATGGAATTTGATTTTGCGGGGTGCGCCTCTCCCAGCGCGATGTGTAGAGGGGTTACTCCGTCGTTGTCTGGTTTGTTGACGAGCGCGTTGGCCTGGATGAGCTGCCAGACGACAGTGGCGTGGCCATGCTCAACCGCCAGTCGCAACAGGGTCCGCCCGTCTGCGTCGGTAGCGTTGATGTCGATTCTCTGGTCGATGAAATAGCGGATCCAGGACCTCTGGCCATGGGTCGCTGCCCAAGTGAGCATGGTCCAGCCGTCGGTGCAAGGGACATCTGGGGACGCGCCGTGTTTGATCAGGGCGTCGATGGCTTGCCGATGGCCGTTCTTGGCGGCCCAACG
The DNA here is from genome assembly GCA_033439705.1 of Cercophora scortea. Taxonomy (NCBI): domain Eukaryota; kingdom Fungi; phylum Ascomycota; class Sordariomycetes; order Sordariales; family Lasiosphaeriaceae; genus Cercophora; species Cercophora scortea. Next base: position 1,814,741 of record JAUEPO010000007.1, read on the forward strand.
CAGTGCCGTGTAAGCATCTCGGTCTTGGAGGTCGACCTTTGCCTTGCCCTGGCTGATGAGAATCTCGATCAGCGTGTGGTTCCCGTAGGCGGCTGCCCACCGGAGGGGTGTCCAGAGCTGGGCATCCTCGGCGTCCACGTTGATGCGCCGGGCCTTCAGCAGCGCCTGCACCGATGCGACATCCTCCCTCATCACGGCCTTGTGCAGCGCCGTCTTGCCGTCGCAGTCGCAGATGTCGGCGTCGGCGTTGTGCTTGATGAGGATGCCGACTACTCCATGATGCTGATAAAAGGCGGCCCAGTGCAAGGCCGTTTCTTTGCGTTGGGTCATGGCGTCGATCGGAAAGCCCAATCCGATCAAGTCGCGCATAAGCCGTTCCAGGCCAAAGTACGCGGCGACGTGCAGCGCAGAAACGTTCAGCTCGACAGCAAACCGATAGTGCGACATGGCCTGGAAGGCACCCATGACTTTCTCGGGCTCAACAAGAAACTGCCCTGCAAGGCGGTACAAAGAGTCTCGCTGCGGTTCGCCTCGTTCCACACTAGCCCGCATATGATCTCCCCAGTGATCGGCCGCATAGCTGTAGAATGGATACTTCTCTTTGCGCTTGGCAATCTCGGCGGGGGTCTTTGGGAGCTGGCTGAATGCCTGGGAGCGGAGATACGTGAGGCATGTCTCGGCCATGGCGTCCATGTTGAAGACCGCCGGGGGGTTCTTTTTCAGGTACTCCCTGGCGGTGTAGTGGGCCAGACCGACAGACTTGGTCTCGGGGTCCATGACCAGGAGACCGGCACAAACTGATGTCAGTCTCTCTTGGGTCACCAAGTGCAAGGTTGTGTAATCGCCGGCTCTGACAGCCACGGCATGGTGAAGCTCGTCCATGGTGAGAGGCCGCTCGGCAAACACCAGCCACATCAGAACGCTCACCGCCAGCCTGTGCTTTTGGTCGTCCTGGTCCGCGATGCGCTTCAGGGCAGCCTGGTACACGTCGTCCAAGCTTTGGGGCAGGGCGGCTAGGCCGGTCTCTAGGTCTGTGGCTGGAGACTCCAACGCCAAAGCTTCCATGTGAAGCCTTGCGAGAAGAAACCTGTATCAACAATCTTAATGTCAGCGGAAGTTTGCTTCCCGTCGCTGGAGAAATGCGGACTCACATTCCCTTTGATTTGAAGGTAACCTTGTTGACGACGTGATCAAGAAGCGATATCCCAACCATGGCGGGCTTCTTCGCGGGGGACTGTGATGCTCTCTTGCTGTCGGGTGGATGGACGAGATTTCTGAGGTCTCTGCGACGGTTGATGAAGGTTTCAATGTACTCGCGGAGGTCATCGTCCCTTGCCACAATCTTTAACTCAGCGCTATCCGGCCCGCCGACCAGGGCAGAAATACTCTGGTCCTGCCTCGAAGTTAAGAGCAACCGGACATGATCTGGCAGCTGGCGAAGGGTATTGATAAAGTCCTCCCGGGTGTTGGGCTCAGACTCATCCAGCGCATCCACCACAATGTAGACCTTTTGCCGTTTCTTGGCCTCGGACTTCAAGACTTTCAGATAATCATGCGGTGTGGGAAACATCCCCTTGGCCTTATATGCGTGGTGGAGATCGTTCAGTTCCTTGGATATCTGCTCGGAACCGCGGACGAGCTGGTAGAGCAAGCTCGCGAGGAGGTTCTTGATGTCTTGGACTTTCTGGTCCTTGTAGTCAAAGTAGATGTAGAGGCATGGCATTGTGCCGTCATCGATCTCGCTTTGGAGATGCTTGATGATGATGGATCTGCGGCATCCATGTTAGCATGCCACGTCGAACCGTGGAATGGAATGAATTATCACCAACGCGAGGATGGTTTTGCCGGCACCCGCTGAGAGAATGTTAGTCTTTCTATGCTGCCAGCGATTTTATTATACATGTATCTCCGAATATCGATGTTGTAGGGGAGCGGCGACTTACGGATGCCATAGCACCACAGGGATCTCACGTCCCCATCTCGCCATTGAAGAAACTCTTGAGAGTTCAACAGCCATTTTCCCGTGCTGGGCGCCTCTTTGGATGTTCTCAGATTCTCGGACTGCTTTGCCCCGAACTCGAACGGTGCTTGCGAAGCCAGCCATTTGCGAATATTTGATTCTTGGCTGCCGTCTTTGGCAATGTCCGGTCAGTCAATGGAAACATTGCATTCGCAATTGTTGAATGTTGGACATTCGGAACACATCCAGACGGAGCCAATTCCATGACACCGTGACATGTCACAGCCAGCAGCATGAACTTACAGTGGACATTGGTTTCTGCACAGCCAGAGACAATGATTAGCATTGATTGTTCTGGTTGACTGTGTTGTTCATACTAAGGTCATACCGATATTGACAGCGCCCTGAACGTTGAGATTGTTGGCGGAAATAGAGTGGGCGACGCCAGCCGCCGCGGCCTGGCTACTACTACTGAGGTTGGAAACTGCATGTCGGCACTTCTGTTAGATATAGGCAGGCTTATTCCTTCTATCTGCTCAACAATCTTTGAACATGTTCCCTTCAACTAGACCGCACAGGCACATAAAACATACCAAAGTTTATGTCCTTCTCGTTGTTGAGCTTGTCCGCAATGATTGACTGGTGGGCATTGTGGAGGCGTGTCCCGTTCCTGTATGATGATCCCTCGCTGCTGCTGCTGCTGCCGCCACCCCCTTTCGCACTGAGAGGCGCATTGATTACGGGTTCGGGCTGCATTTGGAAATTCGTGTGGCTTGTGTTTCCGTGTTCAAGAGATTCTGATGGTTGATTGAGGTTCACTGCGTTTGTTGTCCAATGTTTTTCTATTGGCTGGACGTGATGGTTGCCTGCGGTCTGGTTCCCTTGCGCCTTCTGTCTTTCAATTTCGGCAGATCTGGGCCGAGGTCAAATCCATCAAGAGATAAACAGGCAGGAGCTATCTTGGGGGAAATGCGGGAGGGGTAAGGTGAGTTGGTGGGAAAACAGGCAAGCGCGGAAAGGAAAATGACGAAGGATCTTGTCAATTGACCGATTTCCGGACTACCTCGACGCGCATGCATGCATGCACTCCGCCTCCAGTCCGTTGTGGTTGTTATCTCGTCGTGATCGCAACACTTTCTCCAGAGCCTCGTCTGAACGCAGACAATTGACGCACGAGACTTCCATGCAACCAGGGAGGAGTGCACTACCTACATAGCACGAACACGAGGACATTAAAATACAGAGTCCATGCTATGTAGCATGTTATGGTTCTTCCAGTCAGGTCCGCATATGGACGTCTAATTACATCGAAGACAAGTCGCTGTCAATTGCCATCAACCAGCAATTCCAAGTTGCGTCTCAAAAGCCAGCAGCATCTGCAGTGGCACACTCGCCAAAACGAGGCTCTGGATTGAGTCTACCTTGTGGATGCCGATGCTCCCGATCTTTCAAGTTTGGTTGAAAGGATTTGGCCGGTTGCATGTCTGGACAGCAGAGCTGGACATGTACATGCACGTCACCTGCAGACCTTATCACACATGCCTCCATTGCTCAGTGCCAGCGGAGAGATCAGTGGCCTAGACAGATCTAGAACCCAGACGGCTGAGTCTGGAGATGCAGGCCGCGTGCGACCTTAGTGCTGACAAGGCATGGTTGCGATCCATTCATGCTTTGATTTCGTCCATTTTGTTCCCCAAACATTGGTTCGGGTGAAAAGGCAGCCGTGGCCAGCGCACCCTTTTTTTTTCCTTCTTCTTGTTTCATCCAGATTCCACACCGTAATAAGATGCTGATTGACCGGCCACGCCATGCAAGGAAACAAGGCAACTGGAAGGCCCACACCTGCAATGTGATACGAAAAGACATTGCATGCCCGGTTTTATAAAAATATCACTCTTGGAAGATCTATGATCCAGCTGCTGCATTGCCCACCGAATGTATTGAATCCATCGCTCCGAACCCGGTCCCCCCTCTCCCCCACCATCCCATCACACACCATCTCACCCAAGACGTTAGACCACTAAGATCAACTCAACCTGAAAATTTCAAATCGCCATATATGGTCTGATTCCCACTGACAATGTTGGAGCCCACCACCCCGCCCCAGATCCGTACACCTGCGTAATCGCTGCTGCTGCTCTTCGCGCTCACAATCTGGCTTTGGCAAGTCTGTATGCCGGTCGAACCATCTGGCAGTGGCACAACCGCACGCTCCGCCAATGACGGTATCCCCTTGACAAGTCTTTGGAGTTCCGCAACAACGCTCTCAAAGCCCGGCGCTTTGTCGGACGCAAAACGCACCATGTCTCTGTGGTGCGCGTGGATGCCGATGCCGATGTGTCCTGGCAGAACTGCTGACTCGGTTGGGACAATCTTTTTTTTTTAACACCAGACACGAACGGGTTTGTTAGCACATGCGCCGTTGAGACTTTCTTTCCCATTTAGAAAGAGAAATGGGAAAACTTACCGGGTCGCCAATCCCCGGATACGGCAACTCCTCGTAGAAGCAGACAACCTGCAGAGGCCGCGCGCCGCTGTCCTTGTTTCGAGACTGCAAAAGCGCAAAGAACTCATTCTGGATCCTCGCGAGCACTTCAGAGTCTCTTTGTAGGACCTTGAGAATCCGCAGGTTTGTCTTGGGTGTGGAGAAGCTCAGTAACGTCGCTAGTCTCTGAGCAACCGTGGCCAAGCTGGAGCCTGAATGCGGTGTTCCGAGAAAAAGGATGCCTGAGGTGCACTCAAAGATGCGTCTGAGGTGCTCTTCTGGACTTGATTTTGCCGTTAATAGTGCCTGGGACAAAGACTGTTAGTGCCTGTTCCGAGAGTTAGACGGGGAAAGGGGGTGTTTGTTTACATCTTTGCAAACAAGGCCCCCGAGACTATGGGCAACGAAAAGTATAGGACGATTTGACTATGTGGGGAATGGGAATGTCAGTATCATAAGTTCTGACGCCAATAACATCTGTGGATGTGCACTTGAGCACAGTACAGGTAGTGATACTTACAGTTGCTGCTGATAATCTCTGTGCAGCAACGGCCGAAAGCAGATTTTTGGCATGATCACCGATCTTATTCCCCGAGACACTCAGCCGGAACGCGATGGGGTTGGCATCATATCCAAAGGTGAGGATGCGCGCTTCGGGCAGTCTCCGAGGTAGAAGTGTTCGTGGCCATGGCGGCCCTCCTTCCCCTTGGGCCCATGTGTTTTCTAAATGCCCCCTGATCCCGTGAACAAATATCACACTTGAGTGTGATGAGAAGGCTGTCAGTACATGTGTGACTCTATTATCGGCAGGCTGTTGTCTGAGTCGGCTGGGGGGCCAGGCTCGGACTGCCGGGGGGGAGGGGTGGGAAGGGACGGCACTAACTCGACACGAGCGTCAGGCGGGTTGTGAAGCACCCGAATGCCCCACGGGTTCGGGTCAGCAAGTGACGCGGACGACGTGCGTCGGAACAGCTTTTCGCTGAAGGATCGGCTCTTGAGCTTTTCAGCTGGTACTAAGGTCATGTTTGCGGTTCAAGTTGAGCTTTTGGAAAAAGACCAACGTGGTATTTTTCGGTGTTGATGTCGCCGGAAAGGTTTTTCTCCCTCTTGTCAAACTGTCCCAAAAAAAAAAAAAAAAAAAAGGATCATCATGGCGCAGCAGTGGCGTCGCCTCGGGTCGGGATGGACAACAGATTTCGAGCTCCATTGGCACCACATAACCGTGTGTGCGCCGTGGTACCACCCACACCTCCACGGGAGCTGCCAACCAATGGGCCAGCAGGGGAGGACTTGGCTTTCTGCAGCCATGCCCAACCCGCATCGAAGCGAAAGAGCAGTGTGCTGGTGCTGCTGGTGCTGCTGGTTGCCTTCTTTTCCATTCCCCGGCCAGCATGCTTGGTCGGGTGGTTTTCCACGGCTCTCCAAGTCGCATCCATTCCCCATCCAAAGAACAGAAAGCATACAAATTCAGTCGCCCCCGTTTGAATGGGCTGTCTTGTGGGCCATGTAACAAGCCTAGCATCAGTCTTTCCCTCCCAATCCCCCCCTTCTGAAGCCTAGCAAAACTCCGCCCAACCTCGCCAGGTAATCACTATCCCATCACCCACACACACACACACACAAGTCACGCCCTGCTGGCGTCCAGTCCCGGCGGCATGGGACCCCCAACCCACCCCCAGGTGTACACTGTCACACAGACAACCTACAGCATCCTTGAGGATGCCCTCCCCCTACGCAACCCCGCACGCAACACCATGCTGGCTCCTCCTGCTAAGCCACAAGCGGGCAGGGAGGGCAAGTTCCAAACTGTGACACCTGAGATTCTCAAAGATGATGTACGTACCGTACCTACAAACCGCCACCTTACCTTACCCAACCGTGACCCCATTGGCAGTGCTAAAGGCACCCTTTGCCACGGCCAAGACAACTTGAACTGACTTTGCATCACTGTACCTTACTTAGCCCGCACTAGACTCGCCCAAGGCAGAAGCCACACTGCTTGTCATGGGCAAGGCAGTCAAGTCGGTCATTTGCGGGGACTTTAAGAACACTGGGACCCTTTCCTTCAGTAAGCCTGTCCTACCACGACAACTTGAACCACACAAAAGCACATTTGCCATATGCTTACCACACTGCAAAACCTTATTAGAGGGGCGCGCCGCTGCACAGGAGGCACCTCATCAACGGCCCAAGATCATAGATAACAGTGAGCAGCCAGACGCAGACATGACGTTTGAGCAGGATGTAAACATGTGCGTGGTCAGTCGGGGGAAGGTGGAGACCAACGGTATCAGCTTTGAGGATATGTAGGTAATGATGAGGCATGACTTTACAACAAGTGTACTTGGTATTGCACGGAGGTTATTTGTAGTGTTTGATGGGACGGCGTTTGAGAGATGACTTGATTTACACAAACAACAGTCTAAAGCTGGGAAAACAAAGGTTGGATGCAGGGATCTTGGTGGTCATCTTCGTCTTTATATTAGGTATTCCTTGAATACATCCAGTCATAAGTGGCCTATCAGACTGCCTTTTTGTGTCGTAATAAATCATCAAAACATGAAATCTAATATCATCACTTTCATGGCCTCATACATGATCATAACCTGTACATAATGCGACATATACAATAAGTAGGGTGACAATTTTTCCGTCCCGCCCCTGCACATCCGTTCCAAAGTTCAAGTTCGTTCGCTCATGAAACCTCCAGTCCCTCAATATGGTGAAGTCTTTGTCTTCAGCGGGTTGGGTGCATCCGGGACCACGGCCGGCGGGGCCCGCGGGTACACCCCCGAGGTCCGCCGCCTGGGAAACTCGGCTCTATCGAATGCCGGGTACTCGTCGTCGTCGTCGTCGGATGCGTCGTCATCATCGCCGTCCAAGAAGCTTGGTGGGGCCACCGATGGCTCTCGGCGTCTCGACGACGTGTTGGCCGTCTCGGCACGCCTCAGGCCTTCGCGGCCATAGTCCCTTCGTTGTGTCTGGCTGCCAATCTCTGTCCTGCCATCGGGAAATCTCCGCGCAGACGTCCTCGGGCCTCGTCTGCTTGCTTCATTCGCCCAGTCTTCGTCATGGATATCTTCAACGTATGCCGGCATCGGCTGGCCGGAGGATGATGTGGAGGGAGGATAAGGCGGCGGGCCCGGAGTTGCGTATCTCTCGCTCCGCTGCGGTTGTTCGCTGGGACGTGTTGTGACTCTCAGGGGATCCTGGTGCAGCGGTCTCGAGACCGCCGACCTCCTGTGTTCACCGGTGCGAGTGGCTGTTCCTCCTCCTCCTCCCCGGGCAGAGCTCTGAGCCCTCGATATGCCGCTCTCGGCGGTGGACCGCGGGTCACTGAAGACCGACCCGGTCGATGCACGGCTGCGGTTGCTCTCTGGGTCGCCCAGGTCGGATCCGCGGTATGCTGAGCGCACGCCCCGCGAGGGCACTGGCGAGCGGTAGCTCTCGTCGTCGTCGAGCAGCTCGCCTTCGATGGCCAGGCGCTGCTGGCTTTGTCGGAGCGTGTCCACCTTTTGATCCACGCTGTCGACCCGATCGACCAGTTTCGACAGCAGGGAGGAGACAGCCGCGAACTGGTGACCGCTGCTGTCCCTGACATATCCTAGGTCGGGCTGATGGGCCATGGCCATGCCTGGCACCTGGCTGCCGTTCCAGCTGCTGCCGATGCGCAGCTGGTCGAGCAGCGCAGCCGCCGTCGGGACCATGGTTTGTCGGGCTTGCTGGGCAGCCAGCAGCTGGGCCTGGGCCAGGATGTCAAGGTTGCGCTGCATCTCGAGGTCTCTGGGCAGACTGTAGCCTCCCAGAAGGCCCCTGAGTTCGTTCGTGGCCATGTGGTTCCTTGCTTGTCGCTGCTGGTCCTCCATCCTCATCTCGTTCGTAGTCGGCCCCGGGGGCGGCCCCTCCATTTCCTTCACCTCGATAGTCACCCTCGGCCGCGCCTCTCTGGAATCGTTGTGATTGTCGTTTGGTGCATGTCCCCGTGACGTGGTGGGTGCGCCTCGGGATCCAGAACGTCGTGTTTTGGGTTGTGAGTTTCTTTCTCGGTGTTCGCGCTCCAGTCTGCGGTTCCTCTCGGCCTCCTCTTCTGCGTGGCGCCGCGCCTCTAACTCTCGTCGGTGCTGCGCTTCCCTTCGACGTCTTTCCTGCTCCAGACTTGCTCTCAAGGCCTGGTTCTCCTGTTCTAGGCGCTCGAACTTGGGCTCAATCCTGGGTTCGGTAGGCGGAGTTGACGGAGGACGTCTCTCTGCCTGGCCACGGGCCTGCGTTCCACTCGGCCGGCTGGTTGAGGAGGAGCGAAATCGGACGCCCGGCCGGCTGGTAGCTGGAGAGCTGGTGGGTTCGAAGACACCTCGCTCCCTGGGCGTCGGTTGGTGCGTCGACATGCGCCTCATCGGGGCCGGGGGGTAATATGATTCGGGCGGGTTCGGCGGCGTCTGGTATGTAGGCGCCGGATATCCTCCTCCCTGGTAAGGTGTTCCTGGATACGGTCCTGCCGAGAATGGATCCCGCATCCCTTGGAGGGGCGACATCATGGGGTTCAGGTTTGGCGGCGCGGGTCCAGGCGTGTAGTATGCCGGGTGCCGGAATTGGGCCATCTGCTCGCCGGCGTACTGCACGCTGGAGCCCTGCCATCGATCATCGTGGGACGATGTGGTGCCGTTGGTCAGTTGCCGCCGGCGTGCACTTGGCGGCGCCGTAGGCCGCGCATCGCCAACGTCACGGTGATTGCTGCGTCGAGGTGTCCTGTGGGGGCTCGGGTTGGTCCTGATGGTGCCAGTGCTGTTGATTGTTGACGCTCTTCTGGGTCTGCTCCTTTGCCTGCTTGAGCGTTCATGTTCCGTGCCTGGTTCTGGGTCCTCATAGTAGCCGTTCTCGTCATCTTCGCTCCACGGCCCATCCACAGGCTGGTCCAGGATGAGGTTGCGAAAGTTGTCCGGAACTTGGTAGGCTGGAGCCATATCGTGGATACTAGCCACCAGGCACGCCTGGCACTGGCACAATGCAATGGGGCAAAACGTTGGATCCCAGTCGTGGTTAAGGTGACTCGGATAGCAGCAGGGAGTCGGGGGTATGTGCGGGTGCAGGGGATGTGAATTGACTTCAAGTGTTTGTTCCCACTGCAGTGCAGTCACTCCAGTCTCCCAGACGAGGCTCTGCACTTCTCCTCCGCGGCGGCCCGAGTGGACTGGATGGATGGACCTGGAGGCCACCGGCGGGACCGACAAGCTCACGTTGCGTCATGTCGGAGTTCCACTGCCCTTCTGCGAACCACATGGGCCACTCATTCCAGATGTCGGGGTTGGCTGTGTATCAGCCATGGAGTACGCCTTGCATAAGGCAACCGCTCTATGCATGCCAAGTGCATGTACATGTATCAATCGCAATCCGCACCAAGCCTGTGTGCATATGCCTGCATAAAACAGGCTGTGTCGCACGGCTGTCCGCGCAAGTGTGATCCAGCACAACGAGATACCAGACGTGGATTAGCCAAGATACAACCACTCTGGGCAGTGCAGGCATGAACCGGAAACATGGGCTGCAGGCAGGATTGGATGCTCTCTCTACAAGGCATCCCACTGTCATGCAGTGAGATGACTAGCTGATAATCCCCCCTCTCCCCCCGCTCCGGACTGCTCCCAATAACAAAGCTAGATTTCGGAATTTCCAACTGCCCGCAGGCAGACTTGCATATGCGGGATTTAGTACGGCTGCTATCATGCACAGCACATTCGATACTCCTTTGCTTTTTCATGCTTTCCGCGAACCATTTATCAATCGGCGACAATAATTGTAGTGACCTGACCTTGCCGTCGCACAGCATGTGGCCATCGTCACCAATAACACACCCCTGTTGTCCCGAAGATCGACAAGGCCTGAAAAGGAAAGCAATAGATGTCCGGTCGGACTTATCGGCCGGGTCACGAAGTCGGCAAGAAAGGATGCCCGCAGGGGCCGGGACTCGACAACAGCACCGCCGGACTGTTCAGATTGCCGATACCAGAAGATCCACCCCCGGATCACGATAGAAGAGAAGACTTGAAAATGAAACAGTTGCCTAGACTCGCAAAAGAAACTCTCAAAATATTCCTATTGCTGCTAGTTCTAATTACATGAGCAACATCATCGGGACGGATGTTATGAAAACACCGAGGCCCGACGTTGGGCGAGTCAGATCGTTGAGACATGTCGTCAGCTATGCCCGCCCACGTGCCGCCCAGTTGAACGGTCGCACTAATGACTGGGCCGAGTCGCCGGTTTTTCCTACGCTAGGAACCGATGCGCAGATATCTCATGACTTACAGCCAGAGTGAGCATGCTAGCGGTGGCTCTGGACAAGAATCATGACCGTGCCGGCAATGGGCTCGAGTGCAAAGAATTGCAAACAAACGCCGTCAAACATACCAGATTTTCTCATGACCCAGATTGATACATGTAGACATGCAAAGACGATTCGTGCGTGTGAACCAGCACAACCACTCCGTCATGAACATGAATCCAGACCTGTATTTTCGAGCCACTCATGTCCTTCTATCATAGACCCAGAGACCCGGATCCTAACTTCTCGGCGTGGTCTTCAACGCAATATCCATATAAGATCTTGCTTCGCCAACTTGGAAATACTCTTTTCAAGCATTCATCCCCCATAGTTGCTTCTAGTCTAAGAACCCTCGATGAATCAGTAGTCCACCCGGCAGTCTCAATCCTTTCATTTTCTTTCATTTTTATTACACTTTATTCCTCCAGACCCCCCTTCATCATTGTTTGCTCCATTCTCTTTTTCTTCTCCCTTGTATCGTACCTCCAAAATGCGTTCTTCATCCATCATCCAAATACTTGGCGCTGCGTCAATGACACGCGCTGCAATGGCCGGCTCGGCGTGGTCTTGGACCAGCGGCCAGTCCTTGGCTCTCCGTTGTGCGGCAAGTCTCTCTATTTCAATCTAACTCATCATTGAAAGCCTTGCTGACATACTCCTTCTTACAGGGAGCCGTTGTTGGTGTTTGTGCACCTGTAATGGCGGTGCCTGTTGTGGACCTTGGCCATCAAGGGGTAAGTAAACAAAGTCTCCCGTATCAGTACCAAAAAAAAGAGATGACTGACTTGGAGCCTAGCACCGTCGTGCAAACATTTCCGACCTACTACGCCATCCAAATGCCACCTTCGGGACGACATATGAAGAGGCCAGGGCGAAGAATTTTACGAACGCGACGTATGCAAAGCCAGATGAGGACGCATCGGGAAAAATCCCCGCGGATGTCGCAGGATACGTGGTCGCAAACCTCACGGGAATCGCTGTAGCAAACAGCACGGGTCTTTCTGGGGCCGGAAAGGTCACGGGCGACAGTTTCGGCCGTCTCTCGACTCAGGATTTTGTCAAGCGCCAGCTCGAAGCCAGAAGCCCCAAGGCGGAGAAGAGGCAACAGGCGAGCGGCAACAAGGTTCACAGCGTCGTGAAGGATAACAGCACATGGCTTGCTGTTTCGATTAAGGACGCCGCTGGGACGTCAAAGAGTGGACAGGGTTCTGCTGCATTGCCTTGAATACCTTAGCTACCTGTAAACGGTAATTGCTTCAACTTGAAGTTCTTGTCGGCTGTATTCCGTGCAGAGGGAACGTGTATAACACCAAGGAATGGGAGATATTGGGTTTTCCCTGGGGAAGAAAAAGGTCTAAGAAGTGGTATTATAATAGCTACCTAGGTGCCTAGTGTTAGATCGAAGATCCCCTTTAACAATTCGATGGAAACTCTTTGGACAACAAAGGGCAGATTGCCGCGCGCATGGGACTCGAACGACGCCAAGCTCATGCCTTGGTTGTGGCGTCTTTGGGGTGCATGGAGATCCTAAACGACTAGCGCGGGTTGTGATTTGCGTGTCGTTAGAGAAGCTGAACATCTGAGCGCGTTCGTGGAGATTGAATATCGATTGCCAAGACGACGGCGGCCACCCCTGAGTCCAGGGGCCCAAACACGATGGTTGAGCAACCTTCTCAAAAGCAAGCCCCAGCGCCCTCGCCATGGCAGCCACAGCCGTTCTTGTGCAACCATCCCACATCGTCATCGAAAAGCCGGCGGACATAATAAGCCATTGAAATGCTCGTATCGTGGGCCTACACCCTCGTCCTCGCGGCAGCGACAACAACCGCCGCCGCCTCCGCCACCTCCAACACCGTCAACGCCAAGGATGTCGCGTCCATCTTCCTCTTCTCAGAGGAGTGCGCGACCTGCGAGGTGCCCGTGGCGCCGTCGTGCTCCAACTACACCATGAAGGACTACTGCACGCACATCGTGGTCGGCAACAACATGGACAACTGCCAGTTCCCGGGATCAGGCGCCAACTGCTGGTTCGACAAGTGCTCCGGCTCGGACCTCCCGGCCACGCACATGAGCGTCTGGATGTACGGGTGCTCGTACATTGGGGAGAAGCGCCACCAGCTAGTCGAGTGCGAGAAGCATGGCGCGGGCAAGGACGAGATGGGACCGTTGGGTACGTACGGATCTTCTCTTGCGCTGCTGCTTTCATGTTATGCTTGAATTGGCGGCATCATCGCTAACAGCCGCCATGTTTGTGTGTGCGTGTCCGCAGTTTATAACCCAGGCGACTATCCACACAACGACACCTACGACAGGATCATGAACATGCAGTGCCACCGTGGATGCGGCGAATGCGACACCAGCTTTGTACAAGCGGCTGGCCCGTCGGGCTCGACCCCTGCGACGACTATCGCTACGAGCGGCGCAAGCCCAACAGAGACTGCAGCTGGGGCCGTGGGGACGGGCACTGCAGGAGGCAGCGGCGGGGGCAAGTCGGGTGCAGCTCAGAGCCGGTTGCTTTATTTGTGGAAGGTGGTATTCGTTGCTGGGGCGTCGCTCTTGTTTTGGGCTGTCTAGCTTGGAGACCGTGGCTCGTTAGTCCGGGGCCTTTGTTTTCAAGACTTGAGGGCCTACACCGATGCGCCAGATACGATACCCAAGCGGCCACGCAGGCCAGGTCCGAGATTGACAACCACTGCGAACCTTCAAGAAAAAACCAGTCAAATGTTCATGAGGTTGCCGAGCCCGCCCGCATGAGCCATGGTGCTATCTTCCATCGCGCTGTCGTCATGGATGCCCGGTCTTCTCGCGGGAGGAATTTGGCGTCAAGGCGTTGTCCAGCATCCACACGACAATGAAGTGGAGGTAAAGAGGTTTCGTGCTGAAGCCCTGTAGACGCTTGGGAGTCGAGGATCGAGGCCACTAAAGTGACCGTGTGCCTTTCTGGTGTGACCGTTTCGTATGGACCTGGACCGGGAAGGTGCTGCCAGACAATGGTGGTCTGTGCAGACCTCGTATATCTTCTGGTCCTTCCATTCTTGTTGAAGCTGAATCAAGCCATAGACGCAGATACGAAAAAATCAAGTATAGGATAAAAGCCGCCCAGGGCGTTTTCATCCCACTATACACAACAACTACATCTATAACACAGCATCCAGAATACGCAAGGTCGAGGATACGGGTTGCGCTTGATCTGGTTAGACATGGTCATAACCCGTATTTTAGAGGCACACGGTTACTGAAGTGGCCTCGTCGAGGATGAGTTGTACTCGAAGCCAAGCCTTCACTCAAGATCCGTATTAGGCAAGAGTAACCTAACCCGACCACCAACAATCCGCCCGTGATTGGCGAAGACAGTCGATGACTCACAAGATGACCGACCTCGTCAAAACTGCATTGATTATTTCTTCTTCTCAGCGGCAATGCACCAATCCTCCCCATCCCGTACATGACAAGAAAATGGCGCCATTAACCCAAACCGAGCGGGAAGAGCTCACGAACCAGGTCTCGGATCTTCTCGCGAAGACGGATGAGTTTGCCTGCTCATCTCTCACGGAACTGACTGGTGGAAGCGTCAACTTTGTCTTCCGCGGCGTCCTCGTCAAGCCAATTACTGAACGCAATCATCCAGCGGAATCATGCGTCCCATCTACGGTCAGCACCATCATCGCCAGACGTTCGACCGCCTTTTCGGTGCTCAATCGAGGTTTCCCGATCGATGTCTCCCGCTTCGTCAGTACCAGGGCTCTCTATTGTGTCGCAAGACATGAGAATTAAACTTTCTAACGCCTTACTGCTCAGGTCGTTGAAGAAACCATGCTCCAATCCCTAGACTCCCTGAGCCAGAACTTCCGAGCCCCCAGCGGGAGAACAGTACGAACGCCGCGTCTGTACATGCGCAGTCTTGAGACAAGCACCCAAATATTGGAGGACTTTGCGGATACGGTCGACTTGAAGTCCGTTCTCGTCTCACCGAACGCCAACGCTGTCTTCACGCCGTCCGTCGCAACGTCCATCGGCCGAGATTTGGGGTCCTGGCTGCGAGCGTTTCATGTGTGGGCAGGAGAGAAAGCTCGGGCTAGCCTCGTCTCGGAAATCAGTCAGAATGATGCCATGAAAAAGCTCAAGTATCAGGTCACATACGACAGCTTTATCAAGGTCCTTGGGAATTTCCCCGAGCTTTTGGAGGGGAATGAGACAACCCTGGAAAGTGTCAAAAATGCGGCGACAGAGGACTTCAAGAGAATAGCTGAGGAAGAGGGTGACGAAGGCTGGGGCCTCATACACGGTGACTTGTGGTCCGGGAAGTAAGTTCTTCATGTTTCCATTTTGCATGTTTCAGGTAAGCAGCCCCCAGACTGACTCGTATTCTTCACCAGTGTCCTGCTGCCCGACACAATTCTATCACCAGAAACACAGAAGCCCACCGAGCCCAACGAGCTTTTTGTGATCGACTGGGAGATGGCCCAGTTCGGCCACCGCTCCTATGACCTCGGTCAGATGATCGGCGATATCTACGAGCGGAAACACTTCAAGGGTCTTGAATCTGCCATTCCAGCAATTCGTGGGTTTGTGGACGGGTACGGCGGGCTAAGTGACGATATGGCCTTTCGAACAGCAATCCACACGGGCGTGCATCTTATCGGCTGGTACACCCGACGCGCTCCAGGGAGTCCCTTTGGATGCCCTCTGGAGCAGGCTGCTGCGGGTATGAAGTTTGGGAGGGACTTGATCATCAAGGGGTGGGAGAGAGATCGAAGCTGGTTTGAAAGCAGCGAGTTGGCGTGTCTCTTTGGGCAGAAGAAGCTGTAATGGTATTTCCAGTCTGTGGGCGTTAAGTTAGGAAACTCATGATAAACAAAAAGACAAAGCATTCAATCCGAACCACAAACGGATTGCCATTATCTTTCCCTTAAGATTAATAACTGGCGACATTTACGCCTTCTTCCCAATCAAAACGCGGCGCGGCCATTCAGCCCATTCAAGAGGGACGTGGCCAGACAAACTCAACACAAACACCGCGTCACACGACATGGAAGCCTAAAACACCGGCTCCCCCTCCGCCGCATCAACGCCCTCAGTCACCACCCTCTCAACCGCAGCCTCGATACTCTCCTCTCCATCCAGCAAATCAATCCACGAATTTCTAACCCCCTCCGTAGCCAGCAACAAATCCGCCACCTTAGCAACGGTCTCCCGACTCGTCGACCCACCCGACCCCTTCGTCCTGCCGAGCTCGACATTGCCAGCCGGCTTGTCCGTCAGGAACCCCGGACGGAGATCAATCCCGACAAAGTCCTTTCGCTTCTTGGACACCTCGTAGAGGGCCTCGTCGGCGACGATCTTGGCCTGATAGTACGTGGGCAGCATCTCGGTGTTGATCTTGACGGCGTTCTCCCACGACTCGGCGGACCACCAAGAGGGCGGCGCGCGGCGGCACGCCACGTACGAGACCAGCAGGAAGCGCGTGATGGAGGGGCTGGCGGCCGCGGCGTTGATGAAGTGCACTGCGGCGTCGCGGTCGATGACGAGGGTCTGTTTGAGAGGTGATTACCTGGTTAGAGCCGAGTTCGCGAATATTATATCGTGTCACGGTGTTTCAAGTGTAACATACCCTCTCTGGACCACCCTTTCCGCCGGCTCCTAGATTCGCACCCCATGTGAGTAAACTCCGAGTACGGCATCTTCTAGTGCAAATATTTGGGATCAGGATGAAGCCATACCTGCGCTCCAGACCACATAGTCAGGCTTGACCTCGTCCAGGATGGCCTTGGCGTGCGCCTCGCTCTTGACGTCATCCAGGCTGCGGACCAGCACAGTCAAGGGTCCAATTGCTCCTTTCCCATCGTCGGCCGGCTTCAGACTCTCTACGGCAGCGACTTGGTCCGGGTTGCGGATGATGCTGGTCACTGCCCAGGAACGCCGCAGCAGCAAGGGGGTCAGGAGCTGTGCGATCTTGCCGTGCCCGCCCAGGACAAGAATGTGGTGTGGAGGCATGATGATGTTGGTTTGATAAGATGTGGGTTTGCTTGGGACGGATATTAGGGGCGCGTTTGTTTACTTGGGTGAAAATTGGGACAGAATATTCGGCTATTGTTGTTCTTGAGCCTTTGAAGCGGAGAGAAATCGTCTCCAGTCTTGTCGTGTTTGGATGGTCGGTATTCCCCGCAGTAGCATGCCAGTGGGATGTGGAGCTGGGACAAAGGGGTGGATGTCATCATCGAGGGCCACTGTGGGGCGACGACCCGAAAGCGTCCGCGTCTCGACTGGCGGATTGCACACCAGTTGCATTCAATCACGTCAATGATCGTGCAGTTGTTGCAAGCCGACTGGATGTGTTAATTATACGTGCTCTGTTTGTATCTTGGTTCGCCTATGTATTTGTGTGTCTTTTTCGATGTACTTGTTTTAGTACTTTCCATGTCATTGCACCAGATATATTTTTGGCAAGGCATTTCGTCTATAATCTCGGTTTCCACAGCGCGCAGCTACAGACATGGTGAACGATCATTCATTTCATGTTCATCGCTTGGCAACACGGCAATCTCGAAAGTTTGCAAACCCTCAGCAAATCTCATCATGACCTTGTCCATACCGTTGTAAACAGGAGCAGTCCACGAACCTCTAGCCCCTTTTGGACAAAACAAGTAAGTCATTGGAGAGGAACGAGATCGATGTCGGACGACTCGTGAAAGGGCAGAAAGGCGCCCGAGCCTGTCGATATAGGAGATGAAAGACTGAGTCACAGAGAATAGAATCACCATGGACTGCGTAGGGCAAGATAGCCGAAGGTCATTGCCGGGAAGGAGTAAGGAATGTTCCTGCTCAAGTTTGCCTTGAATGATCGCTCGGTGCACACCTACCTACTTAAAGGCTGCAACAGATGCGGCAGTGAGATGGAATAGTATCGTATGATTGATCGCAACCTCTCATAATTAGCCGTCAAGATCGATTGTATGTCCGGGCTGGCAGTCCTCTGGGTCGGCTTCTCTGATGGTTCTGAAACGGCATCTCCGTAGATCAAACCCTGTGCTCCCGCCCGAGCCCGGACACGACACGTGCACCACGCAACGCCAGATCAGCGGCAAAAGAGCACACAACCCGAGCCGCCGTCAAGATCGCGTCGATCAGAACAGGCCGAAACACGGTGAACTCCAATCCGTTGCAGGACAAACTCCGCCCCGGCAAGACCTGCTGTACTCCGAACGACTTCAGCAGTATTTAAAGGACCATGTCTTGGCATTCCTTGGCGTAGTTCTTTCTCTCCCATTCTCACACACCACCATCACTTTGTTATTTGTTTTTTTCTCCGCCAAGCGCTAGGTCGTTTGCCAAGTTGAACACAGAGGTTTGTTTGTTTCCTATTTCGTTCCATGCTTGGCGATGTCCCCGGGCCCCCTGAGATGCACCCCATCTTGATGTTCAACACGAATACTGACTGCCAAGACAACCAGCTGTGCTCTTCCTTTACCCAGTGCGACTAATAGCCACACCGCAACCGACATAATGAAGTATATTTCGACTGTCTTCGCCTTTCTGGCCGCCTCGGCTTCGCTTGCCGCCGCGCTGCCAGCCGACATCACCGCCGCAGCAATACTTCCACGTGCGAGCGTCAACGCGGCCGCCAACGACGGAGAGAAGGTAATGAAGAATGCCAGACATGAACTCATCCGGAGAGGAACGCGCCACTTACATTTGCATCTCTAGGGTATCGATGCAGCAGACCTTGCCCAAGAGGCCGTGGATCTTGCCAAGGCAGGCGATAGTACGTGTGCTTCTTCTCCCACGGAAGCAATGAAGGTTCGTTCTTGCTAATTAACGATCTCCAGTCGGTGCCTTGACGACGGGAGCCGAGGCTGCCGTGTTCAAAAGCGTGGATGCACAGGCTTCGGCCAAGCAGGCCAAGGACCTCGCCGCGGCTGGGATAACTACGGCTGCGGCGGCAGCGGCGACACCGGCAGCAGCAGCAGCAGCAGCAGCGGGAGCTGACAAGGCCGCGAAGGACAAAGCTGCCAAGGACAAAGCTGCGAAAGACAAGGCGGCCAAGGAGAAGGCGGCCAAGGGTAAACAGTGATCAGGGGGCAGGGGCTATCAATACAAAAAACAATAGAGTTTGGTGTTAGTTGTACTGTGTGCTGCTGGCAGCAATCTAGCATCCTCAGCTAAAATGCATCCCATTCAAACGCTGGCCATTGCCACCTCGATGCCTCCGCCTGGCACAGCCCGGACTCCGCCACAAACCGGAAGCCGTCAACTTGCGACACGCTCTTCTGGCTCAACACCATCCTATTTTCTTCCATCGCCCATTTCATTTAACCGAAAAAAAGAAATCATTTCTCATTGCTACCGGGTGACGGGTATCTGAGTTTTGTCCTGAAAGATGTGGCTCCTCGATGTCGAAACGCTCGAGCTGCACGAGTTCGTCGGCAGCCAGGTGCCCGCCTACGCCATCCTCTCGCACGTGTGGGGCGCCGAGGAGGTGTCGTTCAGTGAGATGAAAAAGGCCAAGCACCGAGCGGCCGCGCAGCAGAAGGCCGGCTTCGCCAAGATCAAGGGCTGCTGTGCTCGGGCTAGGAAGGATGGGCTGAAATGGGCCTGGGTGGACTCGTGCTGCATCGACAAGCGCAGCAGCGCCGAGCTGTCCGAGGCCATCAACTCCATGTTCCAGTGGTATCGCGGCGCGCGACTGTGCTACGTCTACCTGGCTGACATCTCCAACGCGCCTTCTCCCACCGAGCTGGCGGGCAGCCGATGGTTCACGCGGGGTTGGACGCTGCAGGAGTTGCTTGCGCCGCGACGGATTCTCTTCTTTGCGCGGGACTGGATCCGCATCGGCTGTTTGGAGGTGGCGGGGCAGCGCGCTGTCAACTGGTTCGATCTGCGTGCAGAAGAGGAAAAGGTAGCCCCCGCATACCTCCTGGCGCAATTGTCAACGATAACAGGCATCCCCGAAAACGTTCTCTCGGGGAAGACGGCTCTCACCCAGTCGCCGGTCGCGCAGCGCATGCACTGGGCCTCCCGTCGAGAAACAACCCGACCCGAAGACCGCGCATACAGCCTGATGGGGCTGTTCGACATCAGCATGCCCATCCTCTACGGCGAGGGCCTTGACAAGGCCTTTACCCGGCTGCAGTACGAGATCATGAGCCGGACGCCGGACCAGAGCATCCTCGCGTGGTACTCGCCGCACGCCACCACCTACCGGCTGCTGGCCGAGTCGCCCGACGACTTTCGGAATTCGGGGCTGGTGACTCGCGAGGCGGCAGGGGACGTGAAGGTAGTAAAGCCCACATCCTTCTTCATGACGAGCCTGGGCCTGCGCATCAGCCTGCTGCTAGCCGATGACGTTGGTGACGATGGCGACTACTACTGGTACACCTCGAACTCGCGCTTCGAGTTGGGTAACGGCCGCCTCTCCCCCGGCGACACGGCGCTGGCGCTCTTGCACTGCTCCACCCCAGCCGACGACGGGTTTCCCGAAAGCGTCTCCCTCGCTCTCATCCTCCTCGACTACGACTCGGAAGGCTGCCCCATCTTTATCTGCTGCAGACCCTCCGACGGGCTGGTCCGGTCCCCAAGGCGAGACTTTGGCGCGGCCGTGAAGCCGATGATCCTGTCCAGGAACAACACCGCGGGGAAAATGACAGCCAAGGTTGCAGTAAAGCGACATGAACACCTTTACGATACCCCAAGCGTGATGAGAGTGCTGTCCAACGCCATTCGCATACTGGCAGACCAGACCGGCATCGAGCTGGACGAGCTCGACCACAACCTCGCCTTTGCCGATATCGGCGTGGATTCGCTCATGTCTCTCACTCTCGGCGACATCATCATGCGGCAGCTTGGCGATGACACACTTTGCACCCGCGTGGGGATATCGCAATGCCTAACGATTGGAAACCTGAAAGAATACCTGCTCAAGGGTAATCCCGGCCTTGATTACTTGTAGTACAGCCAGTGTCAGGACCAACCAGTACAGCACAGTCGTCACAGCAATCAGACTCCAGCGTGATACAAGTTTGAAGCTACCTGATTTCATTACCAAGAGACTCTCATTACCAAAGGCATTACATCTCCCCACCAGGTACCTACCTATCTAAACAGCATGGGCAGGCAAATGCTCCGCCGACATATCCCCTCTCCCGCTGCGATGAAACGACCCAGACCCAGTCCGCATTGACTTGGTCGACTTTGTCGGCGTAGCAGCCCTCGTACCCTCCTCCTCCTCAGCCACCGCGACATCAAAGCACTCCTCATCATCTTCCACATCGACCTCCTTAGCCCCGCTCCTGGGATACCGCGCCGGCTTCATATCCTGCATCTCATTCCCGGCCTGGCTCATCCCGCCCCTGATGCCCCCGCCCGTGCCCGTGCCCGTGCCGCCGGACCGGCCGCCGTTCCGCGCATAGTAACCCGACCGGGCGTTCGCCTTGGAGTCGTTGAGCGACACGCCCACCTTGCCCAGGCAGCCCTGCAGGATGCCCTTGAGCGCGGGCACGCACGCGGCCAGCACGCCCAGCAGCTGCTCGAGCGCCGTCCAGGTGCAGATGGACACGCTCATGGCCCACCAGTCGTCGATGGTTGCCGGATCGCCCCAGTTGCGCACGATGATGGTCTTGATGATGGACGACACGCTGGCAAACAGGCCCATTCCCATCAGGACGCAGACAAATACCCGCTCGCGCAGCGGACGGTTCAGTTTGCGCAGGAACGTGGCCGGAGCAAGCGAGAGCAGCACGTCAGTGGTGATATTAATCGACGAGCCAACATTCGAGGCCGCGCGCATCGTCTCGACCGAGACACAGGTGCCGCCGGGGATGGTCGGGTCCCATGCCGCGGCGAGCGGGCGGCACGCGATGACCAGGTTGAAGAGCGTGTTGAGGATGCCGTAGGCCGCCTGCACTGCAATGACAGTGAATAGAAAGATGCGCCACGCCTTGTGCTTTTGTTGGATGCGAAGGAGGGTCAGCGCGATGGATGTCTTGATGCATGTCATGGCGAGTCCCCAGATCGGGATGGCGAGCCAGCTGTGCTTGCCTGCGTCCACGGCGCGGTCGAGGGGCAGAAGGCCCGGGGAGGTGACCATGATCGGGACGAGCATGCCCCAGTCTGCTATCGCGAGGATCTGTGGGGAAGAAAGGTGGTTAGAAACTGGGCTTGTTGTTGATGTTGTTGTTGGTGGCAAATAGGGGGCGGAAGTGACTGCCATGCAACTTACAAAGCCCATGGCAATAAACACATCGTCGGCGCCAATCTTCCACACTGGCACGATGCGCTGGTACATGCGCGTGCCAAACGTCAGGACACACAGCACAAGGAGCACCGAGGTCACGCCATAGTGGAGCTGGGCGAGGCTGGCCGCACGTTCGCTGATCGGGATGCCCAGCGGGACGGGCGGTGCAGTCGAGTTGGTCGACGGGACCGTCGTGGAGTTGCCAGTAGAGTTGGTCGACATGGTGGCGGCACTGGTTGTGGTGCAGACCACTTGGTAAGCTGGTGTTGCTGATGGATCTCGCCTGAGGAGGGGGGGTGAGGCTCAGATATAGGTCAGGGCCTGCTATCGAAAGTCTGGAGAAGAAAGGGAATCCCTGGTCGTCTGATGTGGAATGGGGAAGGGATGAGAGCATGGTATGCTTGCTCTATTTACCTACCAGCCGGTTCTTTACCTTACCTTACCTGCCTGGTGGGTATGGTAGCGGGTTGCAGATCATCTTCCCTCAGCTCGTACCAGGTAGGTCAGGTAAGGTAAGGTAAGCATTTATCCAAGTGCAGCGCGCACGAGCACGAGCGTTCAAGCCCGCGTTTCCAACCGTCGAATCTCACTGGACACAGGCACACGGGATTCAAGCCTTTTGCTGTGGGAAACCATTAGCTCCATGTCCGCACAGCTGGAGGAAGTGTGGCGTCTTCCTTTCCCACAGAGCCGTGCAGCTGCCTGTGGTCTTGGGAGGCGGGTGCAGTGGGAAAGGGTGAACAGCACGGCAGAAAAATCGCCAGTCCAATGTTTTGTGGCTTTCTCGCTGTGCATGGATTCCGCTGTTGGTGTTGTCACGGTGGCTTGTTTCTTGGTGCGTACGAGGGTCTCGATTCTCCGATGGATTACATGGCTAAGCCTAAACGAGAAGCGTTGGAGCGGGATAGAAGAGCAGACAACACTGGAGTGGCTGGCGCTCAGACTCTTCGTATCATTCAAAAAATCAAGACTCAGGCTCTCAGACCATATGCTTAACGCCTCATACAGGTATGGGGTTAGTGCGAGTCGGCAGCTGCACGTGTTATCGGATTTGCTCAGTGGGTATGTTGCTGATTTTCGTATCCCAGAGACGTTTGGTATGGAGGGTTATGAAATGCGGTAATGATCGCGTCCAGATATTGCTCGGTAGTATGACTAATTAGCTCGTAACGGGCGATTTAAGCTGTTCGCTTCCAACGGGTTTCTAGCAGCCTGGTAATTAATTAGTTAAGGCACGTCCCATTCCATCGTGCAGCGTAGTATTAGCCTTGAAGATAAATTACACTACATGTCCCGCCAGTCCGCGCTCAATGTCCAGCGTGCCAGCCTGTGCTCAACTGCCCGCTGCACCGGGGATCGGCTTCTCATATCCCTTGACTCGGACAGCAAACCTTATTAGCCTCATGATACACAAGACCGCACTGCCAGTGTCGCAGCAGCGATCCCAACTGCCCGACCCCTGGGGACCACACTACCGTACCGTCCTGCAGCAGAAAGGCGAGGCGAGGCCGTCCGCTGCACCCGGCAACCTGACAAGCACACCGAGTTCGACGGCGGCATGTCAGTGCGGCCTTTCAAGTGCAGATCGGTTGCAGGCCAAGTCCATGAAGCTTCAAGTTTTCTTTCTGCGCTCAGACACCCTACGCTTTGACGTCAATGACTAGTTTCTTTAACTGGTGGCGTTTTAGACCCAGACTTTTCCTCTCTAACCACCACACGCTAGAACGGTCTCGTTCGAGCCGGGTCGACGCAGGCCCGTTCCCCACACGTCGTGATTGGCGCGATGCGCGATGCTGACAAGGACAGCCGATCCAGGGGTGCCGTTCCGTCCCATCTCGCTCCAAGTCGTTCCAGGTTTTTCGTTGCGACAAAAACACCCGTTCCCTAGTCCCGTCGGCCCCAGCCCCTCTGGGATACTGAAAATCCCCTACATTAGCAGCGGAGGTATGCGACGAATCAGATGAGGCTACACCTTCTCGTGCCGTTTGCTCGGACCGCATCGCCGGTAGTTGGTCGCGCGCCGGTTCGGGGAGATTGGGTTAGGACTGGACCGGGCCAACTTGTCATATGCAGCTGGCCGCACAAAGCTGGCATTCCGAGCCGGCTGGGTCTACGGCTACTACCCCGGATCTGCCAGACGGTCTGAGTGTCAGAAACCATCATGATATTTTGCGCGGGCATCACGGACCATATAAACACCAGAAAGAAGCCTTGCAGTAGTGAACGGTAAGATGCGAGGCACGGCTCAGGGCTGAACGCACTGCCGGGGGAAAGGGGAGGATGTCAACAATCGCCCAGTGAGAATTATGTGCACAAGTAAACTCATCTCAAGATCAAGCAGGGTTGAACCATGTTGATCTATATTACGGTACCGGATAGCGCTCAAAAAGAGTGGCCAGAACACAAATCCAAACTAATGAGAGTAAATGAGAATGATGTTTGAGCAATCGTAAAAAGGTTCAAGTTCGAAGTTATGCACTTGCTCCTAAATTCGGTATCTACAGTACGCGATACGCCCCTCGCCCTCGACATCCTAAAACCGATGATGAAATCCCTCTACTTTACCCCACCGGTCTTGGTATGATGTAATTACCTTAAGTTACCAGGGGCTTCAAGCGCGTCGCTTCAGCTGACCGCTTCCATCGCCATCGATCGCTCAATACTCCTTCCGACCGTGCCAGTGCTTCACAGAGTTACAGTCCTTTTCAGTACCTACCTAGGCAACTAGCCGCAACCCTCACCTCGAGGCTCGCCATGTGAAAACCGTGACCCATGTGGAGCCATCTAATCATCCCCTCCTCCCACCGCGCCTTGCACCCAACCAATCCCAAACACCCGCGATACGAGCTCCCAACTACCAGGTAATTGCACCTGTACCTGCCTACCCGACCTGACCCGACCTAATGTAGGTACGAGCTCGCTCAGACACAAACAAACAACCTGAACCCAACCCAGCTACCCAACACACCACTGACCGTACCTATCACGCATCACGCAACAGTAACTTGAACAGCAGGCAAGGTCCCTGCGCCGCACCCAGATAACCCGCCTTGCCAACTTCGACACCCTCACTCCTGAGAATCGCATACGCCATATTCAAATGGAAGAACAACTGCGGACCGGGACCACAAACCCCAGCACGAGCCCCGCGCCCGACATGACAGCGCCCCGACCCCGCGCCCCTTGCCCAGCCGGAGATGCACCTCCTTCCCGTCCGGGCCCTCGAGCGCAGCTGGCCTCCACACGCGCAATCATTGCCTCCATGGTATCGTCTTCTCCCCAGGCATGGTTGCTGTTGATGGCCAGTCTGTTGCTCTCGCAGGTCGCGTACACCCGGAAGCTGAGTGGGAGCATGTCGGCTACCAGCTGAGGCGGGCTGTCGGGAGCGAGGACGCGGTCGGAAGGGTCTGGGCTTTCTTGAGAATACCCAGGATGATGCTTGCATCGTGCAGGGTGAGAGGCGCCATGGTTCAATGGTAAGGTCCGGTACATGGGCTTGAGTCCTTTCCCGGAGAGAAGGTAGGTAAGGTAAGGACGGGTAGTTTGGGTTACTGGCTGTACAATGCTCGTTGGATTCCCTGTAGCCTTGTCTGGTCAATCATGATCATTCCGTTGTTCCTGGTGAGAGACGGACCGCGGTTTATATGCAGGTCCTTATTGCAACCTTTTGATACCCTTTGATAAGCCCCTCCTGGTCTGTCATACACAACACAGCCCATGGAGATAGGTTTTCGTCTGCCCCAATGGATCTGCCATTCTCCTACTGCCGCTTTCTTTAACATCCAAGCCAAACATCGAAGGCATGCACCACGGCGCAGTGTTGAGTGACCCCGATGAATCAGAAAATGAAGCTGTCAAACCTTTGGGCACCCGAGGTGGTTGATGATAAATCACCTATCAAACCTCATATATATCCAGCTTCCCGTCAGCCGCAATGTAGCATCAAGTGGTGCGGATGAACACCAATCGGGGTGTCTTTCTCGGTACTCGAGCAGTCCGAAGTGCGATATGGCTGTCTGCTCCGACGCGAGTCAACAACGACCTTCAAAGACAAACAGCAAGTTGCATGGAAATGAATCCACAGCTGATTTGAGGACGGTCATCGGGCGCCCACCTTCATTAACATCGTCAGTGTCTGGAATCACTCAGCCAACCTCCCCAAACCCCTCTCCAGATGATTGCGGTCTCTTTCATTTTTTGAAGCTTTAGTAAGCTAGATGGTCGTCTAGTTGTTCCATTCATCACGCACACGCGCCTCCCAACACCCAACTCTCATCCGTGTCACCCAAGTAACCTGCTTTTCCATATCCAAGGCTCTTCGGCTGGGTATAACTGATATGTATATGGCCTCGCCTCCTCCTAATCCCCGCCACCGGTGTAAACAAAAAACCTCCTTTTATAGTATACCAAATTCCCAATCCGCTCCTTCCACCGCGACAGACCAAACGCCAATCAAACGACATGGAAGTCTCAATACTGTCCATGGCCCTGAGCCCCATCGTGCCCTGAAGCACCGTTCGAGTATTCTGACCAGGTCAGCGGCCAGCCAGGGTCCAAGTTACTACCGAATGACCAGTCCACATTGTCCATCAGATCCGGATCCCATGCCAGGAAGAGGGCCGCGTCCGAGAGATCCTGTGTCGCGGGACTTCCGGGGTTATGCTCGTGGTGCGACGTTGCCGCCGTGTCGCCGCCGTTGGTGTGGCTCAACGAAGTGGCTCGGGAGTCCACCGCGGGTGAACTGAGGCTGTAGGTTTGTGAATGGGAGCCTCCAACGCTCATGGCTTCTGGGGACCCGTGCATCTCTCCATTCGGGACAGATGCCATTAGGTCGGAGTTGGCTTGACCCGGCTTTTGCGACAGAACCACCGGAGCCACGCCACCGGCGCCAGCAACAATGGAAGCTTCTATGGCTGCGAGCTCCTTGTCCACGATATTCTCTAGTGTTTGCGCTTGCTGCATGCGTCGCTGTTCTGCAACTACATGGTCGGCGGTCTGCAGCTCGTTGTTTGCATTTGCAAACGACCACGAGTCCCAAACTTTTCTGAACGGCCATTCGCCGTCTCGTCGACTGTTCTTTCTGGACCTTGAATCGAGGCCAGAAGATATGGTGGACTGCGTTTCTTCGACCGGCCGCCTCTTCGGCTTCGTGTGCTTCCGCCCGCCATCGAGTGCCTCCCGCTGCACCCGTCCAGTATCCGACATCAAGCCGCCGGGATTGTCAGTGTGGATTGTGTTCCGCACACTCCATTCAGCTTTGGACAGATTATTTAAGACCGTGTCGCCAAGATTGCTGTTGATGCGGGCACTAGTCCATGTTCTACCCATATTTCTGAGAATCGGGAGGATTTTCTGGAAAGTTGCTTTGCCCCGCGTGCGAAACATGGGGGTCTGGCTGAACCGCCACTTGCGATACGCCACGCTTAGAGACAGAGCAAGTGCATACGGAACGAATGGCATCGGACTGAGGTCGCAGTCGCGAGCAATCTCAAAAATGCGATCCGAAGACAAGGATCTTCGGGCATTGAGGAGACTGGGTGGCAGGTGCTGGTATGTGGCTCCCGAGAGACCATCATCTTCGGGAGACGCCTTGAAACGGTCGCGGGGCATGCGGACGGAAAGCACAGATATGGCATGGTAAAGAACCTCGAGTGTGGCTGTACGGAGATATCGTTAGCTCGGATTTCAAACTAGTAATGGAGAACAGCGTGCAGCAGGGAACGCAACGCACCTAGAATGCTCTCGGGCTCGCCCTGTGCCCCTGTATCGATGATCAGACGCTCGAAGACTGGAATATCGATGTGGTCGACTGTGGGCTGGGGTCGATAGAGTTCAATGACTCTGTCGAGCTGCATGATCAAGGACATAAAGAGCCTAAAGCTTGGAGGATCATCTTCGGCCGATTCCGGCGTCATGAGCAGATCGTAGTTGTGGAACATGACGGGCCGTCCAGATAGCGTTGCTACCAGTCGATCGAGTGCGTAGAGACATTTAAAGAGACGGCTGACACCCCCGTTGACATAGCCCCAGCCCGAGTCGTGCACCCTGGCCACACAGACCAGGTGGATGCCGTGGGAGTGCACCATGGTGACAAGGACGGCAAATAGATCGAGGGGTGCGAATCGCGCATGTGGCTCTGGTTGCCAGAAGAGACAGGTGAGGGCTGTGATTCTGATATACTCGATGACGTGCTCTTGTGGTTCCTGGACGCGCAACTCCTGAATGCCGTCTTGGATGAAGTTGACCAGCGAACGACTGTATTCGAGATACGAAACCATTGTGGAGTACCGCTGTCCCTGGCTGTGCCCGGCCGGCTTACCTATCTTGTTCAAAATCAAATATTTGCTTGCTTCCGGGGCTGTCGCCGCTGCGAGGCATACTGAGGCTTGGATCAAGCGGCCGATGAAGGAATGTGGGCGTAGTTCCACGAGAGTAGTCCCGTCGAAAATGGGGAATAGGGGGTGAATCCTGGTCAGATATATATCTCTCAGCGCCTGCCACGCACGGTCCGAGGGCTGCACCACCGAAGCCAGCTCCGCCACGAGTGCCTTTCGCGAGTACTTGGAGAACCTCGACAAGTCGTCCGCTGTAATCACGACCCGCTGGCCATCTTTGCCGGGAAGCGAGAGGAAAGCACCACGGGCGTCATTGGGGGGAGACTCGTCGTCCGTGGTCTCGTTGAGTCTTTGGAAGTCCTCATCGTTGATGGGAGGTTCGGATCTCTGTCGTGACGGAGGGTCCTCCTCGAACCAAATGCCTGGATGGGGGTTTTCTCGGTGAGCAGCAACCCCCGACATGCGATCACCCATGGATGCTTCGATGAGGATACCTTGGGGGTTGAGGTCGCCAATGAACGGAGGGGCTGTGTCGGGCTCAGCACGCCGCTGGGTGTCGGGGCTTCTAGAGTTGCTGTATTTGTTGCTGCTGTTGTGAGGGCTGCTGTTCTTGGTTTGGCTTGTGTGGTGTGAAGGTTGGTCGAAGACGTGCTGGTAAAATTGCAGGAGCTGAGAGGCAGCATCCGAGGCATCTCGATCCAGTGCTGTGCTCCGACGGCGTGGGTGTGGCTCCCGGTCGCGATCGCGGTCATCGTGTGTTGTGCCTTCCGAGGTTCCCGACAGCTCGCTCTCGTGCTGCTCATGTGTGCTGTCAGGGGCATGTTCGCATCGTTTCTGGAGGCGGCGAGGCGGTCGAGTGTCAGCATGAGTAGGGGGAGACTGTGTAGCAGCACTGGTACCAGTTGCCGCTGAATCTCTGACAACATGCATGGAGCTTATGAATACCTTCCTCTTCCTGCAGATGTTGCATGCTTGCTGGACCTGCTTTCTCTTGACGGGCAACCCGGCGGCATCATGGCCTACAAACTTGACATGATGAGATGGCGCGGCAGCTTCGGGCCTTGCGCTTGCCATGGCACAAAACCTGGGCTGGTGCAAGACGGCAAGAAGTGGACAGCAACCCGAGGCGGAGCAGGGCAAGGCAAGGCAAGTCGCAAGCGAAGGGTCAAGTCTGGACTGGTCCGGTCCCGGAGGGATGGATAGAAACCTCCAGACTAAGGCGTGTGGTTGGTTGGTCCCTTAGCTAGCGGGTCAAGATGAGGTACCCTTTTTTGCGTAGGTAGCTTGGCCGCTGGGCGGGCGAACTTGGGTCGTCAGCGTTCCAAGACGCCGGCGCCGGATTTTGGTCTGGGTTTGCCGGGCAGAATGCTTCGCCAATGCTGCTTCGTTCACGGTGGAGCGGCGCGGCGCGAGGGAGGTCGGAGTGGCGGGATGCAGGGTGGTCGATGTCGCGAAGCCTCTTTCGTCCAAAGCAAAAATCTTGCACAGAGCTAGGTCTACTCCGCTGCACATCATTGTGGAGTGGGAGCGACGTTGGTGGTGGGGGAACACGAGCAGCGAGGTGGGGTCCGTCATGAGTAAGTCGGCCTTTCCCCTTTGGGCTTCTCCGCTTCCCCAGGCTAGACTGCCAAGCGAGTTCTCGGTGTGGTCGGGAGGACCCCGCCTTCGATGACGCTGTGCTTTGCCTGACCTTGCGTCCCAAAGCAGCACCTCCGCCTTGTACGCCTTTGAGACATCGGGGCTAATTGTCGGAACTGATGAGCTCCATCCATCAAATTCATGATTTTGAGGGTCGAAAGATGGCTCAAATGTGTGCCTATATCATCCTCAAGAAGCCGTAGCCATGCCGTTGTTCCTAGTTTTTAATCGTCCTCATCATCCCGAACAGATTTTTATCGCCATCAATCAGACCTAGACATCTCGATTCTGCCTTGATTTTCACCTCATCATACTCGGGTGAAGTTTTTTGTTGCTAGAAATAACAACATGATGATCACCACTTGCATCAAGAGATCAAGACCAGCATCATGGCATCGATCTTTAGCATCCATGCGCCTTATGACCACCACTCCAACTAACCCCAAGCGAGAAGGCGACATCTCGGACGCCTTCGCCTCCATGTCTGGCAAGGGCTCCCAGCCTCTGCCCGACCGCTTCCGCCAACTGAAACTCGATCTTGTCCGCGGCCATGAAGAGGCACTCATCGCCAGCTGGAACCGACTCCTTGGCACGCTTCGGAAGGAGAACCAGGTCATCGCCGAAACAGGACCATCCATCGTCCCCGAAGTCGACTTCTCCAACAGCCTCACAGACGCCCTCGAAGCCAAGAAGAGCGAGATCCAAAAACGGGGCGTAGCCATCATCAGGGGCGTGATCCCCGAAGATGAGGCTCGGGCCTACAAGTTTGAAATCGAAGAATACGTGCGGCAGAACCCGCAGACCAGGGGTAAGAACAACACAAAAACTCACCCTCTTTCACAAACATTCACCACTAACACCAGTGAAAAAAGGCTTCCCAGCAAATAACCCCCAAGTAATCGAACTCTACTGGTCCTCCCCCCAACTCCGCGCACGCACCCACCCGCGCATGCTGCAAACCCAAACCGCCCTAATGACAACCCTCTGGCACACCTCGAACCCCCAAACCCCCATCTCCCTACACACCCCCTTATCCTACGCCGACCGCCTACGCATCCGCCAGCCTGGCGACGCACAGTTCGCCCTCGGCCCGCACCAGGACGGAGGCAGCGTCGAGCGGTGGGAACCCGACGGCTACGGGCGCGGTGGCGTATACGACGCCGTCTTTCGCGGCAGTTGGGAATCGTACGACCCCTTCGACGCCTGCGGCCGCGAGCGCGCCGCGACTAACCGCTACGACGGCCTGGGCGCCTGCAGCATGTTCCGCATGTTTCAGGGCTGGCTGGCCATGAGCCGCACCGGGCCGGGGCAGGGCACGCTGCTCGTTAACCCGCTCGTCAAGGAGACGATGGCATACACGCTACTGCGGCCATTTTTCCGTCCCCTGAGAGTGCTGGGTGAGCTCGGCGGGGATAAGGAGAGGTTTTTGGAGGCCGGGAATTGGGAGTTTACTGCGGGGGATAAGATGACGAGCGAGTTGCAGGGCGCGACGCCGGGGCATGGCCAGGAGTTTCCCGAGGGGATGCATCCGCACCTGGAGCTGGAGAGGACCATGGTGCATGTGCCCGAGGTGCGGCCGGGGGATTTTGTGGTGTGGCACTGCGATAGTGAGTTCTTGTTGCCTTTCCCTTTCTTCTAAGATTATCTGTAGAGTGAGAACGAATACTAACTGAGTTTCTAATTTAGCAATTCACGCGGTCGACAAAACACACAACGGCAAAACAGACTCAAGCGTGCTGTACATCCCCGTCTGTCCCACCACCGAGGCTAGTGCGGAGTACGTCACGCAGCAGCGGTCCGCCTTCCGCGATGGTACACCCGCGCCCGACTTCCCTGGAGGCAAGGGGGAGTCGGAGCACCTGGGCCGGCCGACCGAGGAGTACATCCGGAGGGTTTCCGACCCCGCTGGCGTCCAGTCCATGGGTCTCGAGAAGCTTGCCGTGAGCAAGGAGGATACCCCTGGCGGCAAGGAGGCCATCGAGAGAGCCAACGCTGTGCTTGGGTTTTGATTGCCGGCAGCGTTTGCTACTTGTCCATCATGTTCAGTGGGATATAACGGTGTGGTTTGGTAGTAAAGAACGGGGTGGGAAAATGGGGCAAAGGTTAAGGCTCGAGCTTTTTCTTTGACTTAGCTGCTTGTATGTTTCTGCGAAGTGTTGTACTATTTGCTCTTTGTAATATGTTGGTATATTTCCGTCCGTGTTATACTTTACTATACTATAGGCTTTATGTAATCTCGCTGATGTAGTGGAGCGGGTGCCGCACAAAGAACTTGAAAGAAGGTTGTACTTGTTCTAGCACCGTTATTCCCAAGGGGACCTAGTAAAAGTATCAGATAGGCTTTCATAATGGCGACTCTAAGAATGGAACACCACTCCAAACCTAGGTCATCAACGGACATGGAGTTCAAGTTGGTTCTAATTCCTCAGCGTATGACATAACGGAAGATATTTTGACGTTGTCAAGGTTGATTTAAACTTCAAGTTACCCGGATCCAACACCAGCTTTAAGACACCACCGGAAACATGTGTCCCAGCCATGCCCTTAGTAAGACTGGGTTGCACAATTACGCATTACTTTAAGTTACGATCCTGCTAATCCTCGACGAGTGAGAAGGATAGCCAAGAAAGTCCCTCAGCTAGCTATGTATAGAAGGAGATGTAATGCACAACTGGCAGCTTAATCTTCCATCCAGAATGAAATCCATCCCAAAGGATTGTGAGGAAGCTCAAGGTAAGGTATATGAGCAATGAAATCTAACCCACCCCTGATTCTCCTCACTTCTTATAACCAAAACTCCACCAACGTCCCAGCCCAACAGCAATGATATCTCTTGCACATAAAACCATCACATACGCCAACCCCCCGCCCCCTTTCCCAACATGGACCCAATATCAAATTCCAGTTTATATCATATCCAAGTCAAAATGAGATCCAGTCCGCGCCATCAAAAGCCAACCAAAGCCTGCTATGCATCCCCCCGTTTCCATACCTCCCCCCAACAAGCCCACAATCCCTTCC
This sequence comes from Cercophora scortea, assembly GCA_033439705.1. NCBI lineage: Eukaryota > Fungi > Ascomycota > Sordariomycetes > Sordariales > Lasiosphaeriaceae > Cercophora > Cercophora scortea. Next base: position 1,847,729 of record JAUEPO010000007.1, read on the forward strand.
CACTATACTAGTTCATAGGACCCCCAGGCAACTCGTTAATCCCACTCTCATAGCCCGGCTGCCAACCCCCAGGAGAGATGGTCCTCATACTCCCCGCATCAAACCCACCCATTCCCATTCCCATCCCGACTCCCAATCCTCTCAAACTCCTCACATCTTGCTGCTGCTGCGGCTGTGGAATAACCTGCACCCTCCCCGCCACCTCCTTGACCTCATAAACACCCAACCCCCCACTCGCATCGCCAACAACCAACATCCTCCCATCCGCACTAAACTCAAACACCGTAACCTTCCCCAGATTCTCCAGCTGTCCAAACGACGCAAACCCATTAACCCTGACCACCTCAGGCCACCGCCAGACATCTTCCCCCGTCTGCACATCAACAAGCACAAACCTGCCCCTCGCCGGGTCGCAATACGCCACCAGCCGACAGTCAGGCGAGACACACGCCTGCACGTTTGGGATCCCAAACACCTTCGTCACGTTACTCGGCAGGTCCCAGACCAGCACCCACCGCTCCGGCGCCGGCACGGGCGTCCGCCGGAACTTGCCGCCCGGCATGGCGACGTCGGCGTGGTTGGCCGGGATCCAGATACTCACCGCGATGCTGCCGTGCGCAGTCAAAACAGCAGGCAGCGCGTTCTGCAGGCTCGGGTAGTTGGGCACGCAAAACCGGTACGGCCTGTGGCGCTCCTCGTCCTCAAACGACCGGACGGAATCCACGGGACTGCGCGCCGTGAGCTTCGCCTCCGACACGGGCGTCATCTGCCACGCAATGAGGATCGTCGCATTCGCGCGCGGGGGGTCGCCTGGCCGTGGCCCCGCTGCCGCGACGAGGAACGGCGAGTTGGAGCTGTACACCAGCTCGGGGAACTTGGGGATGAAGGGCAGGCCTGCCTTGGCCAGCTCGATGGAATTGCTTGCGTCTTCCCAGAACGGCTTCTTGGCGCTTGGGTGGCGCGCCGAGAAGAAGCGGTCGATGCGGTCGCCCTTGGGGCGGTAGACGACCAGCGGCGCGACGTTAGTCTGGAAGGAATCGCGGCGGCTGGCGGCCCAGCGGTGCGCCTCGTCGATGACCTGGACTTTTTTGCCTGAGGAGTTTGGCTTGGCAAAGTTGTAGATCTCGAGGGTGAAGCCAAAGTGCGTGGTGATGCCGATCAGCGTCGCGGATTCCGAGAGGAGGGCGTGTGAGCGGATAAAGTACTCGCGGGAGCGGGCCTGGGGTTGCACGTAGGATGTGATCTTGAGGGTGGCGTGCACCGCGTTTTTCGCAATGTTCCAGATCTTGATGGTGTTGTTGGCGTGCTTGGTCGCGACGTAGACGGCGTTGGGCGACGAGTCGATGTGGAAGATGTCGTGCGGCTTGCCCTTGGGGTCGGTCAGGTGCCGGAGGGGGACGACCTCGACGCGAGAGGGCGGAGGAGGAGGGGGGTCGTAGTGGCTTGCGATGCTGCCGCTGCCGCTGCCCGTGCTGGCACGGTTGGTGTTGTAGACGGACTGGGAGGTCATTGTTGTGGAGGGGCTCGGCGGTCGTTGCCACTGGAAGGACGGCCGGGGAGTCTGGCTCCAGCTCTGGGCCCCGGCAGAGGGGGTGGGGCTTTCGGAGCGGGGGGCCAGGCTTGTCGTAGCAGGGGGGTAGTTGTTGTGTGTGCTGCTCAGGATGGAGGGCGGGATGCTCGGGCTGTCGGAACGGGAGGCAAAGCTGGGTCGATGCTCGTTGCTGGATGGGACACGGGGCGCGGAGAGGGTGCTCCGGGGGCTGTCGGCGGGGACCGGTGGAGGGGGCGCTGCGTAGGAGTTGAAAGAGGCGATGGAGCCGATGGATGGATCTCGGTGAGTGTGGTATGGGGCCTGGGGGTACGTGTAGGCTTTCCCGGGGTTCTGGCCCTGAGCTGGCTCCGACCATCGCTCGGAGCGGAACTCGGGTGATGGGCGATGGCTCCTTGTGTCGAAAGGCTCGGATCTAGCTGATGGAGACGACGCGCTATTGCTCCAGTACGGATAGCCTACCATCGGCGAGTGTGTCCGTTGAGATATTTGCGACTGCTGTTGTATTTGCTGCGGCCGCAACGGAGGTGAGTGTTGGAATTCTGGCGGGACGGCGGACTGATAGCCGCGAGGAGGCGGCGGTTGCCTTGCCTGTGATATCGGAGATGCTGACGGAGGGTATGCGTTGTAGAACGGAAGCACAATGTTTCCGGAGGGATACCACGGGCCTGCAGACTCGTATGGCTGCTTGGCAGTGGCCACCGAGTATCCCGGTATGGATTCTGTATGTCCGTATCGCTGAGGGTATGATGGCTGGTGTTCTCCAAGGTTCAAGACTTCCAAGCCGTCTTCGATGGCTGCACGTGCTCCTCCTAATTCCGCAGGCTGTGCGACGTTTCTGTGCTCTGGTTAGCGTTGTGTATCCCCCAACCTGTTTTCAGGGTCGTCCTTACTGTATTTCCTTGGCAGCAACATCCTCCTCAGGCTTTGGCTTGGAAGCGCTTCTTCTCTGGAAGGTCTGCACGCAGTTGATGACGGCGGTCAGATATGACTCGAGCACGGGTATCGTCTGTCCATCGCTGTGTTCGGGCAGGGTGACTTGTGTCTGCAGCTGCTCAGCCTCGGCATTGATCTGCGTCTTTGTTGCGTCTGTCTCGGGGGAGTTGCTGGGAGAAGAAGCGGTTAAGCTGCTCACATCGAGCACCAGTCCTAATGCGCGCCGGAATGTCTCGAGTCTCGCACGCAGTCCCGTGATCTCTGCTCGCCCCGTCGATGTCCATTGGGCTGCATCCTGGCACTGGTCCAAGACCCTCCTTGTCTCGGCCAGGGTGTCCCCGCAGGCCACCAGCAACCCCGCAACCTCTGATTTTAGCAGCGCGGGCACTTCCTGTTCATCTTGGATCAGGTCGAGGGTCAATCGCATCTCGGACAGCTCGCGCGTGACGGCAGTCAGGTCGGCATGTGCAGCGCGCACAGAGCGAATGAAGCGCGTGATGGTCGCCGAGGTGGTCGAGATGGCGGCGAGGATGTCGTCGACTGCTGCATGGGGGTTCATGTTCATGTCCGCCTGCCCAGCGCCAGCACTGGCACACCCAGCGGGCACTGGCGGTCGTGTCGGTTCCGGGTCCATGGCAGAGGTTGATGCGATCCGTCTCCCCTGGAGTCCCAGGTCCAGACGAAACAGCCAGACGGAAGCAAGCGAGTGATGGCCGGGCTTTTGTTGGCCGCTCCCGTCGTCATGAACCTGTGTGAACCTGTGTCGGGTTGGCTCAGGTTGCAACGCGCAATTTCTTGGCAGATGCAATGGGAGGCACAGCCGGCGATCCTTTCGTTGGTTGGGTTGGGCCCAGGCACCAGGGCAGGTCCCGGGGTACCAGATCGGTGGTGGTGGTGGTGGTGGTGGACGTGGTTCAGTTGGTCGTTAGTGCCAGGCACCTTAGCACGACGCCCTGAAAGCGAACGGCACGCCGGACGCAGGCGAATCAGCCTCCTCCTTCCGCAGGGAGAAGTGGTCCGTTGTGGCTCCTTCCAGCCAGACAGCGTCCCGAACCGACGAATTCGGGCCCGTAATTGTTGAGATGATTGTTGGAAAGAGGAAAGAGACAGCGACCGGGGATGGGCGATGTCGAAATGGGTGCTGATGTGCCGTTCAGTGTCAAGTCTGTCAGTTGGCGGCACCGACCATTGTGTCCTTATCGCTGGTCTGGTGCATAAGGTGAGGTGTCGGGCATGAGCATCAGCATGAGCATGTGCATGGGCGACGGTGTGGGCGTGGCCATGTGGCTGGACAAAGACAAACACCCATGGTCGGATGTTGGAGCGGGACAAAGGAGCGCAAAATGCTGCTTGTGGCCCTTGAGGGGGGCGGCAGCGGGGAAATGGGCTGAACAAGGAACAGGTGCAAGAAGGGGGCTGAGCCTGGCGTGGCTTCAAGCCCATCAGCTCCCGTCCATTTGTCGCCCTTGCTGGCCACCTGCAGTTTCCGCACGCCATTGCCATTGGGGGAGGCGGAGTGGGAATGTTCTGCCCAGTCATTGACCGATAGTATGGATCGTGGATGCGAGGCCGCCTCAGCTGAGTCCACCACCGCGTGACACTCTCCATCACGAACAATACACCATGTCTAGTGAAATAGTGTAGGCGCTTAACTTGAAATAACTAGCCGGTTTTTCCCCTCCCACGCAGAGAAAGCAGCTACCTCGGAAAACCAATCATCATTAATTATAAGCTGTACACATCCGTGCAATTTGATCCCGGTTTACATACCGGCAGGAGGATGGGTTCCAGTCACGGTCTGCTTTGACGATTGCTTGGTAAAGTCGGCCCTGAGGCATCGATTATCAGTTCAATGAATTCTAACGCTGAAATTCGATCACTATACGCCGCGAGAATGACGCTGGAGCAGCTGACTGGCACAACGACAGCGCCGTACATAACACACTGTAAGTCGAAACCGACCCTCCAAATGCAATAGTATTTTGCCAATCATAATGAGATCTCTTGGAGCAGACGTGAAATGTCCCAGGGATGAGACACAGCCACCTGCTCATACCAGGCCATAATATCAGTCCCGATTTCGAGCTTCAAGAGTGGCGTGCGATTTCGCTGACCTGTTTGGCGATATCCTTCTTTGCTCCTTCTTGTAATCTCTTCATGCATTTCACCTGGACGCAAAAGCCTGTAAAATCTTACAGGGGGGCGGGAAAACATGTCGAAGACACCGCTCGGGGGAGGGGGAACGAAGAGCTCCAGTTCCCTGACTTTCCTGGACATCTCGCAATAAAAAGAGTCTGCAGCATGGAGAGAAATTAGGCTCATGTCAGCGAGCCGCTTCCGCAAGAATGTGGTATCAAAGACATGGGCCACAATGACTTACTGGCTTTGGGGGTCGGACACGTTGTTGGATGGATGACGAACGGCATGGATTGATTGACCGCTTGGATGACAGGAGTCTTCCCCGACATCCGGGACTCCATGATAGTACGCAGAACGTACCGACCCGGCAGGCATATCTTTATTGGGACTGCCACCAGAAACGCCCCCGGAAGCTCGTAATGCGTAGTCAAGACCGACGTCGGCATGTTTACGGGGGCTTCTCCTCGCCCGCGTAATCCGTATTTGCGTCCTGTCATTCCTTTGGTTTCAGAGGCCCAAACGGTACGTGCAGTAGTAGTGGTCGTGAAAGAATTCTCGTCGCTCCATAATTTGTGATACCGGAACGCCACTGGAACATCGGCTGGCGTGGCTATTCGGTAGTAGCCGTCTGGAACGTCCTAGAATTCCACCCGAACTTGCCAGGAAGCTAATGGCCAGTCGCTGGCTGGGGCCGCGACAAAGAAGGCGTCATGGGCGGGAAGATGTCCGGCCAGGCCATCGGGGGGCATAGCGAGAAACGTCATCATGGGTCGGCGGGGAATTTGGACATCGGGAGGTAAAGGTACTTGGGCCATGAGGACGACTGGAGGGTCCATTTTCATTGATTGATAGGTGTGTGGTCGAAGGACGGGGAAATAAAATCCAAACAATATAGGGTAATTACCTGGCGTTTCGAGTCTTGTGCCTGTGCAGACGAGCAGAGGTCCAAGTGGGCGTTCGTCCCCCGTCACGTTTGGCCTTATGTTCTGGTACCGGCAACCTTCAAGTTCTCGACAACTCCTTCGTTGTTGACGCTGGCACCTGCTTCGAGCGGCTCGCCATTGACCTTGACGTCGTTGCCCAGGACCTGAAAGGTGGTAGTCCCAATGGTGAGAAGGCGTGGCTCCTCGCCGTCGGTCGCGACTCGTTCGCCGCTGGGCCCAATAGGAACCAGCACTAGCCCCTTGCCTGCGATGACAATCTTCTTCTCTGCTTCGGTCTGACGTATGACGAGAGGAACATTGGTGGGGAGGCGCGATCGGACTGTGGCAGAAGCTCTTGCTGCAAGGGACCCCTTTAGACTCTCCTGCTGCTTCAGTCAGACTCAGCGGGGTGTGCTTGCTTTAATTCCGGAGCCGAGTTGCACTTACGGTGAACTCCACTGGATTTGTCGTGGTGGCGATCGCAACATGGCAAAAGATGAGGAAGTTGAGCAATGCCGTCCAGTGATGTCTGAAATGCATCACAAATCAAGGAATATTAAAGGTTCTAGGGTTCAAACTTCCAGGTTGTCTCGGGGCCGAGATAGAGTTTGGGACCCGAAAGGCACTGAGCTGGAAGCAGGGCGCACCACCTAATCAAGAATCAAAAGAACGTGGTGGATCGGGCAAGAGCGACGGCGACGGGAAGCAATTGAACAGCGGGAAAGAACGTCACGATGCCATCGAGACTTGAACTGGAATTTGGAGGCAGCCAGCTCGCTACATGTACCTCTTGTGAGTCCGGCCCCCGTCTTTGTTTCATCCGAACATGCCTGCTTTACAAGTGTCAAGCCGCACCGACAAGCAGTTTGACAAGGATCCGTGCGGACGGCATTGAAAGCTTCCTGTCGTCGCTTCCCCATTTCTGGATTCCGTCCATCTAATTTCGGCTTGGCGTCTGGGCAGCACCGCGAAGCTCAAACGCAGTCCAAACACCAACGCAACCACGCAGGCACGCACCCAGGGGCACGTGCCCTAGCCGAGCTAGCGTGTCGTCATCTGGTACAGGGGAACCATCGACAGTAAGCAAACGGAAAAGAAATCAAGCTCGTCCGACCTGACAATTGCCTAGCAAGATCCCACTTACACTACTTATCAATGCTACCAATGCAACTTCAAAGTTATGATTCAGCCATATGTCCCCTCCCCTGTCGCGATAATAGATGTGGATCCACCTAATTATTGTCGTAATTAGTCCCCAAGAAGAAGGTGGCAGCAAGACACCAAACTAACAAGGTAACTCGGCCACGATCCCGGATCCCAGTCGGAGATTGTCCCTATGCTGCTGTCAATTCATAGGAGCTGCTGGTCATTCCGCAGTGGCCACTCCCGGCCGCTCCCACGGTTGTCACGGATCGATCTCCAATCTGGAGTCATTTGATAGGCTCACGCCGGCCCAATGGCACGTTATCGATGCGGCATTGTTCCCGACAATCTCGCATCCAAGCCAACGCTGCTTGTATACTAGACTCTGGATGGTTTATGACTTGGGTTTGCGGGGCACGGATCCGAGTTAGGAAGTTGGATAGCATCATTTTTTCCCCCTCCACGGAAACACCGTCGTCTTAAAGAGGCCGGCCATGTCCGTCGGTCGTGGTCCGCCTCTGAGCTCGAATACCGTGGCCTTGGTTCTCCTCCGCTCTCGCCTGTCGCCGCATCGTCACCATGCACATCAAGTCCGTCCTCCTAGCCTCGGCCGCCGTCGTTCCCACCGCGCTCGCATGGGGAACTGTTGGTCACGCGACCGTCGCCTACGTCGCCAGCGGGCTCATGAAGCCTGAGACGGCGGCCTACTGCAAGAAGACGCTTGGCGACGACAGCGACGAGTTCCTTGCGGCCATTGCGTCGTGGGCAGATGCGTTCCGCTATGAGCCCGGCGGTGCCTTCTCCGTGCCGTTCCACTGGATCGATGCCATTGATCGCCCGCCCTACAGTTGCGATGTCGACTATGACCGCGACTGCACCGCCGAGGGTTGTATTGTCAGCGCCATCATGAACTACGTATGCACCTCCCTACCCACCATCCACCTCGATGGAACTTCATGCGAGATCAAACCAAGACTGACCAAGCCGAACCCACAAACAACAGACCAACATCCAACGCGCGCAGCCGTACGAGCCCATGTCGCTCAAGTGGATCGTGCATTTCCTCGGCGACATCCACCAGCCGCTGCACGACGAGAACTACGGCGCCGGCGGCAACAATATCACCGTCTTCGTCGACGGCGTCAAGTGGAACCTGCACGCCGCGTGGGATACGGCCTTCCTGACCAAGATCACCGGCGGCACCAACCTGGCCACGGCAAAGATCTTCTCCAAGGGCCTGCTGGCGCGCATCCAGGCCGGCGGCGCGTATGCCGCCGCCTCCAAGAAGTGGTTCCGCTCCAGCCTGAAGGACCCCAAGGCCGCCGCCATGGCCTGGGCGACCGAGACCAACGACTACGTCTGCTCCAGCGTGCTCCCCGAAGGCCCGCAGCAGATCGAGGGCAAGGAGCTGAACGGGACGTATTACCAGGCAGCCGCGCCGGTGGTGGAGCTGCAGATTGCGAAGGCGGGGCTGAGGTTGGCCGCTTGGTTGGATCTGATTGTTACTGGTGGCACTCCTCTGGGACCGAACTGCAAGGTCCGGCCAGCCCGGTAAAACCTCTTGATGCTGTATGGGTTTGGGTTTAGGGAAAGACAAAACAAAAAGGGTTTGCTCGATATTTTGTATACTGCCACTCCGCGGCCATCTCATCAGCATTAATTTGGGTACTCCCGCACAGGCCATGGATTTCACCTCCTTCCCCAACCGTCACGCACCAGCCCACGCAGCTGTCCCTGCCTCCTCTCGTTGCGTGTGGGGCCCGATACCACATCACCCCTGAACCAAGTAAACAAAGCAAAACTACTACCACTGCATGCAACCCGCCTCATTCAGCACCAGGACAGAACAATGAACCCGCAAATAGCTCCCATCTAAGATTACCGCTCCCCTCCACCCGTTGTTTTGATGATATCCAATAGACTTTCCACCTCAACTTGGAGTTTCTCCCGACGAGCAGAGGTGTGTCCTGTCGCGCCAAACTGAATCCGGGCCAGGACATTATCCTGCGAGTAAGAGTCTGCCGCAGCGACAGTTGGTTCGGCTGATTTCCGTTCGAGGGGAGGGGATGAGTGTGGGTCATGGTTGCTGTGGTCCAGTTTCATCGTCAGTTGCGCTCAAGAACTCTCATAGCGAAAATTCTTCGTGGACAGTGGACCAGATGGAACGCCGCCGGTGAAGGAGAGAACGGGTTGAGTGGATATGGAGAGGAAGATATCAGATACCTGCTAATTAGCTGATATTTCTTTTAAAATGGAATGCAAAGTAGTCAAGCTGTATTTACCTCGCGACCGAACTGTTCACGCGCATCGATGATGATGTGGTGTTTGTTTCCATTGGCTGTGCTGCGAGTGAAATGGGTGGATTCTCAAGGCAAGGTACCAGTGGACAGGCTCGACGACAAGATTCACAAAACGCCAGCGGCACCGAGCAGACAAACGCACGAGTGTACGTAGTCAACTGATATACCGTAAAACGACTAGCAACGATGGAGTTTTCCCCAACTTGACTAGATGGTCAAAAGGTCAAGGCTCGTTGCCCAAGGCATATTTATCTTTAATACCCGACCACTCGTGAGAACATGGTGGGCTCCGTGTCAAACGAGAGGCCGCCATAGGTATGGCCTTCGTTTTTGGTACCGGGCGTGACCTTCGTTTTTGGTGCCGGGCGTGACTCTCTCATTCACTCACTCACCGCCAAGCCGTATCTATTATATAGCAAGTCGGTGAACAAGAACTAGAGGATGGTCACATCAGCGCAGCGAGGCTCCGTGTGGGTAACACGCGGAATAGGGGACAGGGAATACACCGAAAAGATCTTGCAGCAATAAATTAATGGGGCAGGGACTGGGCGTTGGTTGCCGCCTGTCAAATTCCTGGGGTAGCAGGCCGGGGCCTTGCATGTGCATCCCTAATCTGCATTTGCTCGGCCGGCGGCCAACTTGCAGAGCATTTATATTGCGAGAACGGGCTCTGGAACTACCGAGTACAGGGGAAGAAGTAACTCTCGCTTCCAGAGGCTCGGGGCGCCTCAAGATACACATGGTAGCACATGTCAAAGTCCCGGTTCATCTGCATGTGGGTGAGTTTATCCGTGGTATTGCGCGGCGATGCTAGTAAATGGCGGGGATGGTAACCTGCGCATTCGGGGACGAAGATAGCAACTGGGACAGGCTGTGGAGAACTGCCCGATACAATTTTCTGCTGCGCCATTGCAATACATACATGCCCCAGGTACCTTCCGGTCCCAACTCAAACAAGATGGCAACACGGACGGTCAAGGCGACTGTTGTATGCCTTGCGTTTCCGCCTGCCGTGGATTCGCGAGACAGCTCCATATTGCGATCTATCAAAGCCTTCCTGTCCATGATGTGAAATAAAGATGAGATCTCAGCTGAGCACGTCATCGCCGACAGAACAATTCCATGCTCAAACATCACCATGGCTGGCGGTACCGGGTACCTAGTAAACAACAGCCTAATGGAGCACCCACTGGCAGTTGACGATAGCTATGCACAACTGACCATTTTCGAACCCACGGAGACTTCCAACTGAATGTGCTTACCTGGAATCTTCCGTAGCTACCAGGTAGGTAGGCATCCACCACATTGCGTCAACCGCCAGGGTGTTGCTCACTCATTCCCGGAACACATCTGCACGTCATATTATCCCACCCGCTCCGTTGCTTCGGATGTATGCGGCTGCGGGAACTTTTCACTATCCCTAGATTAGCCAGCTTGCACCCGCATGCTTGGAGCGTCTTCCTACCCCGGGGCAATTCCCGCAATTGGGGTCTGTTCCATGTCTTGTGCAATAACTGGCCGCTCCAGAGTACGTCGGATGGGGAGCTTGATAGGTAGGAGACAGCATCCGACAACGGCCGGATCCTTCCAAGACAATGGGTCACGGAGAGTAGTCGTCCGCGGTAGTCTTCACAGCCTCTAATTATCTTCTGCTACTGGCACGGGAGATGGGCATATTACTGCGACCGGCACCGGGTCATCACATTATTATATGCCTTTGGTTCTCAAGCTTCAAAACCCGGTCCCGTCTCCTACCGTGATCTAGCCGTATCAACATTTCCAAATTCCAAGTTGGTCACGGCGGTCCTGGTCCGGCAACCGACAAGACAGGCTGCGAGGGTTGAGAGGCTTCCCCTATGTCGTGCGTCTACATCGAGCGGTGCTTGTTCCGGTACCGCAATCATGGGCCCGCCGCGTCAACCCTCTTACCAAACGTCCAGGGCACCACGTGCGGCTCTCACATGCACACAAGTTCACCTCCATCAACCAAAACTGAGAGAGAACGGCAATCAATTGCCCACTGCTATCGAAGAACTAAGCTAGCTATCACAAGCCCACCGGGTGCCGTCTACTTTCATGCCATGCCATACTTCCTCTCTGACGGATTCGAGGTCAAACCCTCGGACCAAATCGGACCCTCACTCATCTGTCCGGGAGCAAGGGTCGCTGACCCATCCAATCATTCGACCATCCGGTCTGAGCCAAGCTCAACCTGCCATGCATGCAAAGAAGCAAGACGCACCCAGCGCATAGGCCTGCTCTCCCGCTAGAGTCCATCCTCGGATTCTCTCCCAAAGAAAAAAAAAGTATTTTTCTCTGAGTGTATTTTAGGTTTTCTGTTTTGCGCCATCTGGCCTCGCGTCAACAACAGGACGTCCCTTCCAGTACCTGTCTCCGAGTCTCATATCGCCGACGGAGCAGGAAAAAGAAGTGCGTCGCTGAAGCTGTGTATCTTGGCTAGTCGAGAGTGATAGCTCCCTGTCGTCAAATCCAGCCCGCCTCAAAACATCCGAATGCGTCCGCATTCCGAGGCTCAAAACTGCTTGTTGTAGTTGCTGTTATTGTTGTTATTGTTATTGTTGTTGCAACGCGTTGACCTTGGTGCCGTGAGCCGGGCAAAGGCAAACAACGGCAGGCACAACGGTTGCTGTCGAAGTCGTCATCCGTTGCAGTGAGATCCGCCAGAGCAGTTGCACCCTGCAATGATATAAGATATGTTGCTGGGTGAAAGGTGTCGATGGCCGGTCGGTCAGGGCCGTTCGGGCCTGCCAGGGATTTCTGGCAAGTCGTGAACCAAAGCAACTCCACACGTGTGCCCCATAGCGCGCCTGCTCCCGTGCAGGTCGTCATCATAGCTGGAAAGAATGCAATGCGATGCGTTCCATCCAGTCCACCAGTCCATCCATCCACCCATTCGCAGTGGGATACCATCCATACCATGTCATCGACCCCTGTAACAAGAGACCAGGCACCTAGATCAGCTCGGAAGCCGATACACTCCGTCTTTTTCGCGTCACGTCTCCGCTAGTGACGATTGTTTCCTCGGAAGTGAGAAAACCAAAAGCAGAAACGCCCAAGAAGAAAGAAAACGTCCCTCTTTCCTGGCCGATGCGCCAAGTCCAGCTCCCCCGGCTGGTTGCCTCCCCTCTAACTCCCAAAAAACGCCGTGAATGTGATTCCAAAGCCGAAGACCATTTCCTGCAAAGAGACCTCGACCGACAACCGTGCATCATTCAAGTCTTTTCCCCAGGCCTCCAGCTCCATCATGAAAAGTGTGATCGTGTCGGAAGGCATACAACGAGCGTGCATCGAGCATGCTCGTAGATGATCGAGAGTATCGTATAGTGAGTGGAAGGCGGGGCCGACAGAGGCGACGAGGAGTGAGCCCGTTGTGATTTGTGGGCACCCGTTCGATGTCGGAAGACGGCCCCGCCACAAGACTTCCATGCCTTGTCTATGCCATGTAAATGCCGAGAGAGGTCGATAGTATCGAAGAAACGAAAGGGAAATGGGGCCAAAACCGCAAAAGAAATTAAGGTATGATACAAGCGACGATGTCGTTGAGATTTGTGTAGTGGCGAGTATCAGAGAGAGGTGCCATCGCAAGTCTGGCGAGTCTTTGGTTTGGCAGAAGAGATGTTGGGTAGCCACGTGGTAAGGAAAAGAGATGAGAGGTCTTGTCTCTGCTTGAGCGGTGGGGTGGCTTGTAGGATGGCGGCGGGAGGAAATTAATATGTACAATCCAAAGGAAAAAGGTCAAACAGTAAAATCATGTCATGCATCATCCCTCCCCATCAACTGCTGAAGATGATGAGAGATGTTTATGCCTGTTGGACAGGGGTCTGGGACTGGCCCTGACCTTGAGGACGGCCTCCACGCTGGGCACCGTAGTTCTGTCGGGGAGCACCTTGTCCCTGGAAACCGCGACCACGGCCCCCACGGTTGCCGGTGGGCGGGCCTCGGTTGCTCTGGAACCCCCCGCGTCCCGGGTTGTTGACGGGACCTGGAATACCCTGTCGGCCGTTCTGCATCTGCCAATCTCCCTGTCCTTGCAGTGCAGGCTTTCCTGGCAGTGCTGCTGACTGCGATTGCGGCAAGGGGGGGTTCTGAGGTTGCTGCTGTTGCAACTGCTGCTGCAACTGCTGCTGTTGCTGTTGAAGCTGCTGGATCTGCTGCTGCTGCTGTTGTTGTTGCTGCTGCTGCTGCTGCTGCTGCTGCTGCTGCTGTTGTTGAAGTTGCTGTTGCTGGTTGGACAGCACCTTCAGGTTTGAGATGGGTCGGGGGATGCTCTCCGGGTTCTCGTAGACGTATAGGCTCTTGTCAATGGTCTGAGGGATGGGTTGGATCTCGGTCCCGAGGTCACGCTCAATGTTGTACAGATTGAAGCGATCGTCCCAGTTGATCAGGTTGATAGCCAGTCCAAGATGGCCATAGCGACCAGATCGACCAATGCGGTGAAGATAGGTCTCAGCATTCTTGGGGAAGTCGAAGTTGATGACAACATTCACCGCCTGGATGTCGATACCACGCGTCAGCAAGTCAGAGCAAACAAGGTTGCGGCAAACACCATTGCGGAAGTCATGGAAGACACGGTTTCGGGCCTGCTGGGCCATCTTGGCATGACTGTAGAAGCACGAGTAGCCAAGCTCGGTGATCTTCTTGGCGAGGAGCTCAACACGATTTGTTGAGTTGCAGAAAATGATGGACTGGTTGATCTGAAGCTTGGAGAATAGCGTGTTGAGGCAGTGCACTTTCTGCTTCTCCTCGACGAACGCGTAGTATTGGGTGATTCCGCGGAGAGTGAGCTCGTCCATGAGGTTGATCTCATATGGGCTAACCATGTTCTTGTCGGAGAAGTCCTTGACGGAGATGGGGAAAGTGGCGGAGAAGAGCATGACTTGGCGGTCCTTGGGGTGGAACTGGAGTAGTTGCTCTATAACCGGGGTAAATTCAACCGAAAGAAGTTTGTCTGCTTCGTCCATGATGAACATGGGGCATTCGCTCAGATCTGCCACCTGCTTTCCTGCGAGGTCGAGAATTCTACCGGGGGTTCCAACGACGATGTGGACGGGATCTTGCAGACGAACAATGTCGTCACGGAGCCCAGTTCCGCCAGTAGTGACCATTACGTTGATACCGAGGTGCTTTCCAAGGGTCTTGCAGACCTGGGATGTTTGCATCGCAAGCTCTCGGGTCGGGACGAGAATGAGGCATTGGATCTTTGAGACTTTTGGGTTAATCTTCTCGAGTGCAGGAATGACGAAGGCGGCGGTCTTGCCGGTACCGTTTTTGGCACGCGCGAGAATATCGCGGCCGGTGAGGGCAACGGGGATGCTTTCTTCTTGGATTGGGGAGGGCTTCTCGAAACCAGCTTCGAAAATGCCCATTAGTAGATCCCGCTTCAGCCCAAATTCTTCAAACTCCAGACCTTTTGTATTCGTGACATCCTATAAAGTGCCGAGCGTCAGCAGAGCAACAACTATAATGTTTATGCAAGCAAAGATGATCTAACCTCTGTTTGGTGTCTGGTATCCCTGGCAGGCAGCTTCAACGATTTCTTCCAATCATCTGTACCTTGGCCATCACTGTCTCGCCTGGTCAGTCGGACCGATGCACACACCGACAGGGACGCACAAACCTAATCGTAGACGCCTTGAGCTTTTCGACGAGGCTATCTGTCATTTTGGAGGTATGATGTGCGGGTCGGGAGTTAAGGGTGGGTGATGACGAGCGGGAAAATAAGTTGCGATCGGGTCTCGGTCGGGTGGATGTCCAATTGGGAGACTTTTTTTTCTTCTTTTGCTTTTGGGATTGCGAGTTCGTGTTTCTTTGGCGAAGCTGGCTGGCTAGGACGCTCGCATTCCCGTGGATGGCAGATAATCGTCTCGTTGTTCTCGGGGCACGTGTGCAATGCTGATGGGTGGGATGTTGTGAGGTCGGTGGGAGGTTCGTCTAGCTGTTGCTCGTGGCTGAGGTTGAAGTCGGGCACGCTTTGGGGTGGAATGCGGCCGAAGATTGTCGAAGACGGAAGGAAGCTGGACAGGCGTGAAGGCACCAGGAGTTGGAGAGGTGAAAGAAGACTCGTTTCAGGCGGTCAATCGCGGTATTTCCACACGGGAGATGGCGAGTCTTTCGGTGAGGGCTGGGAGAACGTTTTGGAATGGTCAAAGCAAAATGGGTGCTACGCAGAATCGTTGGCGGGACGCGGGGCAGATGGTGAAGGCAGAAACAACCAAGGCTGGAGGGCGATTTGCGAGGTCGTCAAAATGGATTGTCCCGGTGAAGCGACGAGTGTTTTTTCAAGGTCACGTGATCCGGCCTTGGCTGCTCGCGCTTGCCAAGACCGAAGCTTGGGACCCAAGAAGCTTGAAATCCTGGCTCGGTTGTGAGCCTGGTGTGCTTGCTGGTTCCAGGGATTTGCGCTAGGCCTACCCCACCGGGCACCTGTGCGGAGGGGACAATGGATGGAAGCGCATCAATTACGCATCTCCAAACCTTCCACTTCTCCGACCGATTCCCGACCATCCCGCCCCTTGCCATCCACCCGTCTATTTGGACATCGCTCTCCTTCTTTTATCCCCGCGGATACGTGCTCGGCAGCTGGCGCCATGGTCTTGGCCTGTCCAAGTAACCTTCCAAACATGACCGTTTCACGATCACCATCTAAATAATGCTGTTCACCAAACCAACAATCCGCTCCAACACTGGGGTCCTTTTCTCGCTGTGTCCGCTCTCCCCCGCAACGTCATCGTACCCGTCGCGGGGTCTCACGAGACAAGCTTCGTCTGATAGCGCAACGGCCTCCCAGTCGCGAAGCTTCGCCTCCGTTGTCGAGCGTCACAGGAATGAGAAAGACACGAAATGGCCCGCGTCAGTCCACCCCACGCCCTACGAGATCTTCGACCTCGGGCGCGATGCACCCTATAGCAAGCTGAGGTTCTACGAACTCGTCAAGGTCTACCATCCCGATCGACGCAGGCACACCGCACACGACGGTATTTCCCACGCTACGAAGCTTGAACGGTACCGTCTCGTCATTGCCGCGAACAACATCCTCAGCGACCCCAAAAAGCGTCGATTGTACAATCTCACGGGTACCGGATGGGGCGCACAGCCGGATCTGCACGGTGCCTATCGCGCAGCGGACCGGAAATGGCGAGAAGAACCCGGGAACCCCAGCATGAATGCTACATGGGAAGACTGGGAGAGGTGGCATGACAGACGAAACGGGAAGAAACAAGAGCCGGTGTATGTATCCAACGGCACATTCGTGGGCATCATTGCTCTGTTTGTGCTGGTCGGCACCTGGGAACAGATGACGCGGGCAGGGACGCACTCTGCGCACCTGATGGACATGCGAGACAGAACAGATATCGCTGTCAGCAAGGAGTTGCAGCAGCGGCAGAGCCAGCTTGTCGGGCTGGACAGGCAAGACCGAGTGCAGACCTTTTTGAGGCAGCGAGAGGCATGGGGATATGAGCAGCCGAGCCGGCGACGGCAGCATGTATCAGCTCGTGCCGAGCTACCGTCTGCCGAGCATACGCACCCCGAGCGATTGGTCCGTCGCGATGGATAAGGTAGAAACCATCAACAGACATCAAGTCAACTGGTCATGTTTGCCACAGCTTCTCACATATGTCTAGCCCATGGGAAGGCAGGGCAAGAGATCGCTCGTGAGGCTGATCGAGGGAATCATTATAAGCGAGATTTCCCTCGATCATTTCTTGTTCGGACAGTGCCAGAGCCAAACCGCGTGGAAACAGAAGCATGAGTGGCCCTGTTTATTGCAGTCCGGTTGGGCAGAGGGGCTTTGCCACGTCTCAGCATGCCGGTTGTACTGTGATTGCACTTAAGCTTTGGTCTAATGGCAACGTGCGATGCACAGATAAGATACCTGACGTTGGAGGTGAATTATATGGCCGCCCCACCACTACATGTACTGCCCACCGGCTTTTTGACGCACGGGGTAAGGTTTGGACACAACCGTCAGGAATTGCAAGGCCCCGTTCATGGTCAGCGGCAGACCCAGGGAAAATCGACTTGCATACCTTAGCTCCACAAAGGGTGACAGTGTGAAAAATGAGGAGATTTGCTCTGAGGATGCAAAGTCTTGACGTGGAGGGCATACCCGAGGCGCTAATCTTGCGGTGGTCAAAGTTGGACAGAGCAAACCCAGGAAGGAAACTTCAAAGTTTGGTTGCCTGCCGCCAAGCAGGATGTCAGTGCTCTCTTCGACCCACTCAGAAATTGTTAGTGCACCTGACATCCCGCATGGCAGGGATGCTCGAGGTTTTGCCAAGAAGGTACCTGAACTAAATGACAGTCGAGAGGACCCATAATTACCATCATCTTGACCAGTAAGCCATCGTTCCTGCTCTCAACCAGTCGTTCAGGCGGTCTCGTTCAGGTTCATCTCCAAGGATGCCGTCACCCATTCTCTTTCCAAGGTCGTTCCAATGATGATTTTACTACGCAGGCATCCCGATTCAATAACCACCGACCGCACACGATATTGTTTCTGGAGCGGCTCTGGCCGGTTTATCGCGCGTTGCAGCAGACTTTAGCCGCCACCTTCGCCTTCTCCAACAACACGAGAAGACTCTGGACCTCGGCCGAGCGCGGAGCACCCAACAAACGTGCATATACGGACGGATTGATTAACTCAGACAACAGCAATACATTTGCGTAACGTTGACTTGGACGCGATGGTTGGTTACTTGCCATCTGAGGACGTCATCCCAGGGTGACGACTTCGGCATACAAAGTCTCCTTTACGGCTCATCCCTCCTGATCGTATCAAACCTCGACGAAAAAACAATCCGTTATTCTCAAACCCCGCTTGACCCGAACCCCCCATTCCAAAACCCCCTAGATTCCCACCATGCCATCCCCGACCCCCCGAGTCATCCTGGCCCTTCTCAGCTCCGCCCCCGCCGCCCTGTCTGTGAGCGTGGAACAAAAGCCATTTATCATTCACGAGCTATGGACTTCCACATACTCGGGCGGGCGCCCAAATAGCACCCGGTTTGGCCGTATCAACTTTACCGTCGAGGACCCCAACGACTCAAAATACTTTGGAACCAACCTGCCAGCCTACATGCACAACTGCAGCGCGGAGTGGACAAACGACGTCTCACCGTACGGCCAAGACTACCTTTGTGTCCCGGCATACACAGCTGACTGGCAAGACCCCTCCGGTCTGCATTACTATGGCCTGTTCCAGTTCTTCATGAACTTTCAGAAGGACAAATACCCTTGGCCCAATCTCAACGACTTCCGACTCAGCCTCTCACATGATGTCGCCCAGTGGCATCCAAACAAGGATTATACGACCATTGGCTCGGTCGACTTCGTTCTGGCGGAATATCTCGAGGGACACTGCTCGTCGAGCGGCGTCTGTCGCTCAAGTCTGAAGGCGGACAAGAAGCCATTATATGTCAAGAAATCATTCGACCCCCTCGCTCCGCCGCCAAATCAAGCAGGCTTGACTCCATCTGATTTGCCTGAATTCATCCAACCCAGGCATGATATTGAGCGGGTTGACACTTGGGGTCGCTAGGGTATTAGTATGTTGGGTATTTAGGAGAGAGCTGGAGACATTTACCTCAAATGCAAAAGAATACAAGCTGCCAGCGCAACAGGGTCATACCCCTCCGAGTTTGTCGTGTTCTTGATTTCCGGTCGCGGTACAAGATTGGCCGATTTAAGTGGGCCTACCCACACCCATTGAGCTCACAAGTAAGGGGCTGATCAACGGCCTTTTGCTTTGCCGTAGATAAGGCAGGTACCTGGTAGCTAGCCGCCCAGCTTTGTCGAATCGCGGGGACATTTCAGCCTCACAGACAACCTTGGCACCTCCCCGACGGCGTCTGTCCCGTCCCCAACGGCTCCCAACCTTGTTGTAAGAATCGCCAATCTCAGCGGACCTCCATCGGACCGGAGCTATCGCACTCTCGGAATGCAGATGTCGGACAGGACTGTATATCGCCTCCGGGGGATCCCACTCCATTTTGATCGACTCGAGACATGCAACATCCTCACCCGTTACTTTAACGATGCCGATAGCGGCGGCAGCGGCGGCGTCAACGCCAGAATCACTCCCTCGCAAATCCACATCTACTCCCACGAGACAACTTATCATTCAACCGGCCCAGCGACGAAGACGGCAACTCTGATGTTTACTCAAACCCCAGAAACCATCACCAACTCCCTGCCAGGGTCGAAGCACCAGTGGACGCTGAACATCCCCGCTCTTGCTGACCCGCTCGTGCTGGACACGCACTTCTTTGGCGTCACCAAGCTTTATGATGTGGAACAACGCGAGTGCCGATGCAATATCGTCGCCATTTCTGGTCTCGCCAGCCACCCGTTTGGCTCATGGCAGCCCGGTGACGACAAGACCTTCATGTGGGTCCGCGATGCGCTACCTCGCGAACTTCCAGAAGCTAGGGTCTTTACCTATGGCTATGATACGGAACTGCAACACAGCACTTCGTTTCAGTCGTTCACGGACCTCGCGCTCACGTTCATCGACCACCTGGGTGCTTCTGTATGGACGGATCCCTATCAGAAGCCGACAATCTTTCTCGCTCATAGCCTGGGAGGAATCGTCGTCAAAGAGGCTCTGGTCCTGCTCGCCGAAAGACAACGTTTTGGGATGTTCCGCGGAGGCATATTCTTCGGGGTGCCCAGCCTTGGGATGGAGACGTCTCATCTCCTAGCAATGGTAGAGGGACAGCCAAACGATCAACTTGTGCGCTCGCTTTCTATTGATTCCGAGGAGCTTCAGACGCTTGATAAGCAGTTCTCTGGAGTTTGCTTCTCTCAGAAAATTGGAATCTTTTGGGCATTTGAGACCAAAACCTCGGCTACCGTGACCGTAAGCCACGCAGGTCACATCTGAACCTTGAGTTAGGCTAACAATAAATTTCAAATAGTGTCGGGTAGACCGTTCATTTGCTAGAGAAGGTCCTCACGCCGTTCTAGTAACGAAAGAATCCGCAACCCGAGACAGATACAGCCAAGACAAGACCCGTGTGTTTCCCATCAACGAAGACCATCGGAACATGGTCAAATATTCCCGAGGCGATCCCAACCTTACGACTGTGTTTGCGAAGCTTCATATCGTTCTCGCCTCCACAGATAACTCAGAAGACACCAGTTCCACATCAGCCCAGGCCGATATTCCCGCTGGACATGAAGCAATCACCACTAGTGACATTGCCAACAAGGAATTGACAGGTTCTCGATCCTCCTTCCCTCTTGTTAGAAGACACTGGTATCTAACTTCTTCCTAGATCTCTTACAAGTGTTTGGTTTCAAGGAACTCGACTCCCGCCTTGATGGCGTTGAGGAGAGGCTGCAACACACGTTTGAGTGGATATACGACCCAGGTTTACCATTTCTACGGTGGCTCGCATCAGAAGACAAATTATTCTGGATCCACGGGAAACCGGGCTCGGGGAAGTCGACGCTGATGAAATTCATTTGGGCCGATTCTCGAACTCGACAACCGCTCCACGACTGGAAATCCGGCGCCCAGGAGATCTACGCGAGCTTCTTCTTCCACAACCGTGGCTCCAATCTGCAGAGGTCGTTTGAGGGGCTACTCAGGAGTTTGCTTCACCAAATACTATCGCAATGCCCAACCCTAGAACGAGTTCTCAACCCGATGACGAAAAGATCTCGACGTCGCGGTAGAGAAAAGGATCCATGGACCCTCCAGGAGTTGGAGATGTGCTTTAAGCTGATCCTCGAACAAAAGAAGGAGAAACTCAGCATCTTCTTTCTCTTCGACGCCCTCGACGAGTACGACGGTCCTCCAGAGTTCATCGGTCGATTTGTCCGCGACTTGTCAGACATGTCCCTTTCGGATACCCGCATCAAGATTTGCTTCTCCAGTCGTTCGTGGAACTCCTTCATGACCAAATTCAACGACTGCCCGTCAATACAGGTCCAGGACTTTACAGTCGATGACATCCAATCCTATTGCGAAAGGTCATTTGAAAAGCTGGACGCTAGTGTCTATGAGGAGCTTGAGCCCCTGGTTCCCGAGATCTTACGCCGTGCGGATGGCGTCTTCTTATGGATCAAACTCGTTGTATCCGACCTATCGCGAAATGCAGAAGGAGGAAAGAAGAGACTCGAGTTGACAGACAAACTCAAGGCTCTGCCAACCGATCTGCACGACTACTACACACTTATCATTCATCGCATCGGCATCTCTGCCCGGTGGGATGCTTATGTTGTGCTAGAAGTCATTGCTGCCTGCCGCGTCACTGTCGTCGACTTGCTTATTGCTTTGGAATGCTCCCGATGCCAGACATTTCAAGACATCTTCTACAGAGTTGAGCAGTTCCTTAAACGCTACCCGTCCATGCACAGTTACATCAACAAAGACTTTCTTCCCTCTTCTTATGATATAGCATTGGGTTGGTATAAAAGTCATGAAGATGGGGTGCGCGGAATCACACATCAAGACCTGGGTGAGACCTTGAGGCAACTCAGGGACAGATGTGGTGGTCTCATAGAATGGGACACGGAAAAAACTGATCTCAACCGAGCATACGTACAGTTCATGCATCAGACAGTCAGGGACTTTGTGCTGAAAGAAGGATTCAGCGAACTGGTTCTGGAGAGACCTCGAAGCCGTGTCAAGGAGAATGGATTCTCCATTTTGGCGAAGACATCCCTCTGCTGGCCGATCACAAATTCTTGGTTATCGGCTTCCAGGATATGGTACCTGGCGGAACAAACAACAGGATGCAGTCTGAAGGGCATCATCGACAGCGTCAACACCACATCATCATCCTCAAACCCCGGGAAGGTCGGAATCCGCAATTATGCTGTCCATCATTTCGACAGTATGGAATTCGCAGTCGAAAGGATGCTGTTTCTTTACATCAAGGACACTCTAAAGGAGAACCCGGCGGCGATCAAAACAGCAAAGGAGCCACTTATGGGCATTCCTTTCTACGAAACCTTCAAAATAACCGGTTCCGCACCTCGGGGAGAGGAGCTTGTTTTCACCTCACGTTCGAGATATGCATCGCCTCGCAACCTTGTAAGAGCCACTCTTGATCCCTTTTTCCCAAAGCGGTTCGGAATCTACCCGGATCTCGTTCAGCATCGTGTTGAACAAGACGTCAAAGTCAGGCAGCGTGAGGGCACTGGCTGAAACTTGGCCGAAGAAGTAAAGTAAATGCATCATCGCTAACTTGTTGAAGGAGATGTTGCAGCTGATAGTTGATAATGGCTACGAAGTTGAGCGAGAGTCCAAGAACTTAATGGTGTTTGCAATGAATAGATTGGAAGCTGAGACATACTACTCAAATGGTGGTGTCACCTTTGATTCCAAGCAAGAGGCTGAGAGAATGGCCGAATATCTAGTTCCGGGTATGTGACCTGCACAATAACCTCCAGTCTCTTGACACTCTATCCACTTCTTGCATCGCATATCCACGTCGACTTAGCCTCTTTACGCCACTCCTTATAGTACCCCATTTTTTCCTCGTATCAATGAGGCTAATTACTTATCTCATTCGCTAACTGCTTGGGACTTGGTATCTACCTATCTAGGCATCTTCGGCGTTGAACACGTACACAGCGTACCAAGATTACATATTCGTGATAAAGGCTCAGTGGGTAGGCTGTTACACAAAGCGCCTCCAGAATTCACCCGGTAGGCCGGTTCCTTTTCATATTCTTGAGAATTTTGATACTATGGCATACGAATGCCTTGCAGAACTAATGGTTGATCATCTCATAGATATCTCATCGATAATGGCGCTGAGATCAATGCCCTTGATAGCAAGTATGTGCAAAACCCCAAACAACAATATAAGCGGGAAAACCCGTTTGGCGCTAGCTGGGGGGAGAGCAATGGCAGCTGGCAAACTTCACCAATCTAGAATCTGCGGGCTCAATGTCAGCAGTGGTGCGTCCGCCAGAGCTTTTCCCACACAGACGGCAACCGGGGTTCCAAGTTTCCCCCCGAGAACATAACCAAGGCGTTCAGCCTTCGACTGACTGGATAGCAGTGGAATGACGCCATTGGACATTACTCTCATGCTGTGGAGGGGTGACGTTAGAAACATGAGTCCAGATACCGTCGAGCCCTCACTCAAATTCGACGTTACTTACGAAAAGATCGGTGAGATTCAGAATTCTGTCGAGGTGGAAGAATACCTACCTTGTAGAGAGAAGCCGTGCTAATGAATTCACTCCTCCCAGCCATTCTCCTCGAAAAGGGTGCTTGTACAAGGCTTGTCTCCAGGGCGGTTTGCAAGCAGTTCGTGAGGGTCTGCCGTAAACTGAACAAGGATGCTACCGCGATGGAGCACTATATCATGACGCACCTATGGAGCCCTAAGATGCGCTTAATCGCCTGGCAGGCTCGTATCAGAGGTATAGTTTGAGGTCAGGTACCTGACCGAACTTGGAGTCAACTGGAAGACGACAACACGGTGCCCAGGTACTGGCTGGAACTTGTGGTGGTGTTTCCGTAACGATATGTCGGATATTGGGTAGATGACTGGTAACTTAGAGATCGTGACTATATATTCGCATTCGGCCTGCTTAAAAAGATGATATCGGTCACTTCATGTGAGGAATTGAGGACCAATGCTCTCCCAAAACCAAACAGTCCTCCCATGCTGCCTCGTCCAAGGTACCGACATCTGAAGCTGCCGTGCATACCCTCGGCGGTGTAATAGTTGATGCAAGGGGCCACGAGTCGATTGCGCCCCTGTGGACGCTCGAAAACATGCTCCGGAAATGGTTGATTGCTGTCTCCGTGTCGATTTGTGCTCCTGGCACGTTTACTCTGGTCTGAGAGCGCTATCGGTATCCGGCAATGCGGGTGCTAGAGACAGTGACATGGAGAACGCCAGCGAAGTGGTGGCTTGGTCCGTAAGTCATAGTAGGCTGCTTCGCTCCCACTGTTTTTCTAGGCATTGCTTCGTTTGCATACCTTACCTGACTCAACGGCAATAGAGGCAGATCTTTGATTGCCTCGGTAGTAGGGCAGGCTTCGATAAAGGTGTCCGGCACCCCGTTATGCGCTGCACTGTCGGATGTGTCGGGCTTAGGCGCCGGTATCGGAAAGAGTCGAGGACCAGAAATGGGCTTGACTAGCAAGAGGAACCCAGATATTGATCAAGGGGAATTGTTAAACGGTGGGTTGGTGATCGCACGGTCGAGACACTCCCCGCCAGCGCAGTGAAGCGTCCCGAGAAGACCGTGACTCCCCGTAGCTCTGTTGTGCAGACTGCTTGACGCAGGCACAAATTATCGATCTGCATTGGTGGCCGCATGCTTGACTTAGTCCTCGTCTTCTTCATTTAGCTCGATTGATACCTAGAGTTCGAATAAGTCAGGTAGGGTACCTAAAGTAACAGGGTATTTACCTACCAGGTAGGTATGTCGGGACAGTGGTTGAGAGCGTGTGTGGATGTGAGGCCGGGGCGTCGAGACGGGCGTAGGTTGTGCCCGTGATGGATCAGAGGTGGAATCATGATCCATATCTGGACTACCCTTACAGGGAAAGAACAAGATGTGGAAGGCTGGTTTTGTGAAGCTGAAGTGGTGTTCGGAATAAGTTCTGGTCGCCGTTGGAATTGTGGGTGACCCGCTTCCTTTACGCTAGCGAACGCGAAGCGGTTGGGATTGTTCGAGATCTGACCACATAAGTGCAGAGTTGTCCTTACCAGGCACGGAATCCACAAATCCGGCATTGGTTCCATGGTGAGGAATATCCGGAGCAAGAGCAGGAGCATGCCAGGCTGCCAGATTACCAGGTCAGTACCTGACGAGCCAGCCAAACCAGAGGCGAGGCCATCAGGGCGTAGCACGGCTAGCGCGGGGGGGCGGGGAGGTTCTTTTCCCTCCGCTCGGGCGCGCTGTATACGGGTACGCTTAAGATGCATTCATCTAGACGACGTGGTTATGGTTGTTGGCTGGCATGTGTATGCTTTCGGTTTTTCTAGGAGAAGAGTCGTGGGCGTGGCCGCTCCTTCTCCTTCGAGTGCCGCTCCGTCGCCGCCAACTGCTGCGCGGGCCTGCGGACTGGACCATTTGGCCGCCATTCCAGCTTTTTGCTACCAGGCCGTCTCAGCAAGATTCGTAATGCACTTTTCTCCCCGCGTCTCACGAGAGAATCTCTGACAGGTTCTATCTGCAATTATTCCGACCATTATCCTTCGCTAGCCGGCCCCGGTGGCAGCACAGCGTGGAATGACCGGTTCTCGATCGGCGAGGCCAGGCGCATTATCTGGGGCTCGTCAGTCCCGGGCGAGGACGAGCCCTCCGTCGAGTTCAATCGGGATGCTATGGTCTTTGGCATAGACTGCAAGAGCCATTATCCTCTTTTCTACTTCCGCTGCATTTACGTCTACGTCACACGTGCAGGTAAGTACAGGGATCCAAGTCAGCTACCACCTAACACACCAACATCACCGGCATAAGCAATCACCGGGGCTTGAACTTTTCATTGAAAATTCGTAGGTTAAGAGGCTGAGTGTCGCTTCAAGGGGCACGTCATCCTGCAGACCGCGAAATGGCATTAGCTGACAGCTTGGTTCACTAAACAGAGACCCATCAACGCGGCCCTCGAGGCCGAGAACGACTATTTTCCATGACGACCGCGAGATGTACCGGAAGAGGAGTATACAGGAGCCGCATGCAGCTCGGGCGGCCCTCAGCTGAGCCGAGTCGACGTGTTGATCGGTGGGGAGAGAGGCAGCGAGCGATGCGGTGCGATGCTCAAGTGCGACACTCTCACTTGAACGATCTGCTCATTCCTCTCCAGCCGGTTCAACAGCTCTTCGATGTCCGAGTATGCGGCTAGCGGCTGGATTGTTGCCAGGCTCCATATTCACTTTCGGCAAAGTCATGGCTTGGGGGGACGGCATGCTGGGGTGCTACATGTACTGGTTGGGCATCGTGATGGGCTTCATGAGGACAGCGGGTGCGTGTCCAACTTCGGAAGGATTGGGCAATGGAATAAGAGCCAACCGGACAGGATAGCCTCGTGGATTGGCGCCCTCAGCGAACACAACATCATCATCGGCCATTGCCCAAACACGACCCGGATCAGTCAAGTCGTAGAGGGGTTGTCACGATTCCGCCGCCCACCCTCTTGGCAATACCAACATGAAATATTGACCATATATCGTGACCTGCTCCGCTTCACATAAGGTTCATGGATGGGCAAATGGGGATGGGCTTCGGATGGGGGCTGGCGGATCTTGTTGCCATAGTCTGATGAACTTCCAGGTTGACATATTCATTCGCAAGCTGTCAATGCCCGAGCCATCGCCTGGCAGTAGACTGGCCTGACTCAAAATCGACATCGTGAATCACTATCGGCGTTTGAATGCCTCTCGACAAGTGTCGATTTACACAAGACATGGCCGCCAGCTAAGGTACATGGGAAGAAGCAACCACGTGCTTCCGTATTCGACGTTTACGATGACCGGGACTTGCTTCTGCTCCATCCTTGTCAGTGCTCACCACAATTCAATCGAGCTAGCAAGCCCCGAGAAAGAAGTCTGGGTGCAATCGCAGATGGAGAGATCCCACTTGACTCCTTTGGCGAACCGCAATGGCGTTGGATGGTCTTCAAGTTTCCCACGCACAGCACATCAGTACCTCCAGCCTCCGATCTGGGAAAACGGGAGAACGGCTGGGCGCAGTGTGTGAGCCAGCCCACCCACCTACCTGAGACGGCGTTGGAATTTAATCGCCCGATTACTCTGACCCAAGAGCTTCTTCAAAGGGTGGAGTTGGCACTGGGCAAAGTTGGAGACCCGTCAATCCACTCAGAGAAAGGACGAGCCGTGGAATCTAACTTCTGGCCTGAGTGAACCTCACTGGCGCCAAGCTGTGAGCCCAGCCGACGATGGAAGCCAATCTTGCCCACAAAGATGAGACGGAGCAGATAGATGGCTTGTGATGGATAAGTGAGAAAGTGATTTCCCTGCCTTGACCGCCATTTGAGCAAGTGCGGCTGTGGGATAGGATGAGAAGCCGGGATCTGTGGGCAGGCCGCCGCTGGTGCGAACGCAGGAGGGACTTTCTGTGCACCCGGCATCAACCTCCATGAGTATTTGCAGGCGGGACTCCCCTGTGTGTCTCTGTAGTGGCCTGTATGGCCCTGTAGCTTCTGGGGTGCTGTGGGCTGTGTTCTGAAGCCCTGTGCCGCCTTGGGGATTCGGACACGAACCGTTGCGTGCGACCCGGCCCTGCCACCACTCCTAAGCCCTAGGGCAACAACTACGGCTCAGATAAATGATCCCTATTGGCCAATGAGAACTAAAGCGATTTGAGTGAGGTGGGCAGTTGAGGAAGAGAACCGTGGGGCTGTGACTCTGTGAGACTGGTGGAGTCGTTGGATGGGGCCTTGGGCCACTTCCTAACAACTCCGTCTTAGCCCAAATAGTAAAAGCAGCCCCCCCTTATACTCGAAGCAGTTTAGTCTCATTGATATCTCGTGAATCTAATCCACCACTAGCCTTAGCACACCGTCTTACGTGGCCGAAGTTGTGGCTCAATATAAAAGTGATGGATCACTAAATATTTACTTTAAAGCAAAGCCAGAAAATATCTTCCTATCCCACAAACACAAATCCAATTACCTTACCTTTTTGAGCAATATATATTTGTTATTGTAAAATGTTAATCGACTCGGTTAAATAACGGATCTTTACTTTACTCGGCCGTTTAAATAACTTATTTTGCTTTCGGGTAAACCGGAATCCACACCACGGTTAATTGAGGCTATCCAGCCTCATTTTCATCGCAACTTTAGACGTTAATAAACCGAAGAAGTAAAGGACACGCTATCGAGTAAATTACAAACTCATATTAACTTGTTAAAAAAGTCTTTCCAATACGTTTAAATATTAGTTCTACTCTTTAAATTATTTAAATAAGACAATAAGTAGCAAAGTAGGATACCTTCTAGTGTTAACAAACTTGAAAATAGCATTTACAATATAATAAATAACCCTTTGTTATTATGCTTTTGTCGATATTGTTTGGGCATTGCGTTAAGGTAACCACAACTTTAGCTTTTCAAAACCCAGCCATATTTATCATCAGACTCTAAGCTTAAAAAATGGACTCGGAGAGCATTTTTGCAATTATCATTTAATTTACTACTAACAAATCTGGCTGGCCATGACTTATCTCGGGTGCTGTGGCCCCTCTGGGCCCCTTTCAGTGCTGAAATCGGGCCCGAATAGCGGCCCCTTGGAAGCCCTGGTGGATCATAGCCATCCGGGCAGCGCTGTTTTTTGGCCAATTCGGCGCCTGCCGTGACATACGAAGATCTTCTCAGTGAAAAGGAAGGCCAGGGTAGCACGGTACTCGGGGGTGGACCAATGGGTGGCCTTGGAGCGGGTCGGCAGCATCCACTTGCTCTGTTATTCATCCCATCGATGGCGTGCTGTGCACGAGAACACGGTCCGGGGAGCACTCGGGCAGGTGCTCTCTGACCTCTGCGGCCCCACTGATGCCTGGGGCTTTCCCCATTTGCTGGAAGACTAAGATCTTCGAGGTGTCTTGTTGCCTGCCCGTTCTACTGAGCATCCCGGATCCTCGCCCCTTTCGTGAGCGGCGAGGCAGGTCAATTTCGATCTCCACAGCGTTTTCCACCCACTCCGCCAACCCAAGCCCGCCCACACCCGTCGTACTTGCCTCGTGCTTCCTCTTTCCTCTGGTCCCTACCAGGTATTTCCCATTCCTTGTCTCTTTCTTCCCGGCTCTTCCTTCCCGGTTCTTCCTTCCGGTTTCGCTTCCTCTGGCCAGGTTAGCAACCAGAAGCTTCCAGGTTCGCCTTGTCTCTCCTGCCCCACCCAAAGGCTTCCGACCGGTTGCGTCATGGTGCTCTTGCCAAAACAGAGGTCTTCTAGCAGAGGTTGGAGTGCCCGACCGGACCCGAGCGGCCTCGCTGAGTGGGATTTCTCGTTCCTCCACCTCATTTGTGGACATTGCCATTCCGGCATCGCATCTCCGTTCAGGTACGTACCAATCCCACTGCCTTCTTCGTTTTCACTCTGCACCCGCGTCGTCAAGAGTCCCGTTCTCGCGGGGCCATTTCCATTTAGCGGTTTGCTCCAGGCCACTCCGGTCCCACTTGCTGCTCAGGTACGGTAAGCCACCGTGGGTGGATGGAAATAGGCGGGACTGCCCGTCGCCCAACGGTTTCGTGCCGGCCGGGGGACCAGGGCAGGGTTTGTCGCATGGAAGCCTTGCGGTTCCCCATCCACTGGCTCCACTGGCAAGCCGTTGTGATCAGTACCCGTCCTACCTGTCTTGCCTTACCCTACCCACCTTACCCTACCCACCCGACCTGACCACCCACGCCAAGTTAGCCCCAGATCTGCAGTTTGGCGCAGGTACCAACCAGCCAAGAGATTTGACGACATCCTCAAGCCGACCGTTTCGAGCTCTGACTCTCGTCTTCTCTGACTGGCAGCCTCTGACTCCCCTTGCATTTTCCCTCTGAATTATTGCCGTGTTGGCATCCACTACCTGGACTAACTGCCCTGGGCTAGTGATGTCGACCTTGGGCGCTTCGGGTGCTTGTGTCCCCTCCTCTTTTCTCCTTCCCCGCTTTCTCTCCCCTTCCTGTTCTTGCCAATCCACTCTCCGGTCGCTTGTCTCGTGGTCAGCCTTGCGGCGCTTCTTGGTCTTCGCGTGGGGACCAGCATAACCACAGCCATGTAGCTTGTTCAACGAACAGGCCACAGATATCTCCCCCGTCATTCCTTTCCCCATGACCAAACAGCCCCGACTCCCCATAACTCCCCAGCTAATTTTCATGGAACTATGGCCAATCCCATAAGCAGTGCCTTGATTCCAGCAGCGCTTCCTCCGAGCAGTTCCCTCCCTCAGGTATTTGGTAGCTTTTGGTCCTATCACTCCCGCTTCCAGCATCCTTCATTCCACAGATCACATGCACAATGTGCCGTTTTTGGGGACATTTGTGCAACCTACTCCACAAGCATGTCACCGTCCGGTTAGGAACCGGAAGGCACATGCAGTCATTCATCAAACCAACATCGGATTTCACAGCCTGGCCGGCAAGCAAGCTCCGTTGGCTCCCCCAGCTTCACCCATCCCAACTGTTCCCACTCACACCACGTTCAACTTCCTCCCCATTCCTCTTGTTTGGGAAAGAAGGACTGATTTGTCTTCAACTGCCAGGTTTTTCATCTATCTCATGGCAACGAAACAGTTTGGTTGACTTTGCTTGTCTCACCTGATACCAACCTGTCAATAGGAAGTCCAATCACAAGACGACATGCCGGGCAAAGGTACCTGAGGCAGGCAGACAAGAATGACGCTGCCATTTTTCAGATCATTTTGACCGCAAGGTGAGTAAACGAAGCCTGGCTTCTGCATGGCCTTCGGATGACCAGCTTATCATCACGGGGCCGGCTCTTTGACCGAGTGCCACTACCGATGCGGGTCCAATCCGCCCTCGTTTGACTTCCATCTGCTCTCTTCGTTATCAGCCTTGACTCAACAAGCCAAAAAGGTAGGACAATGCGCCGTAGATGTGATTAATCGTGCCTTCCATTTTCGAGAATGCCCTTCGGATGAACCGTACAGACCCACACATCTCGGGCCGTCACTTGCTTGCTATTGTTGAATTCGTTTGCCTCTCTCGGATGAAAACGCCGTTATCTCTGGGCCGATCTTTTTCAATAGCTCTGAGGGTCACACGGCTATTGTTCGTGCTATTGTTCGTCTGAAGTAGTGGCAGATTACCTCCTTCCCATTGCGCGCCACGAGTGCCTCGCCCACCAGCCGAGCTCAGATATAAAAATTTCCGCCCCTCCTCCCACTTCCCACTTCCTCTCTCACTTCCTCACTCTCTCCACCACCACGCTCGTTTCCTTTGCCCGCACACCCGTTTCCTTCCTTGGCCTGCACACCTATAAACCTCCTTCCTCTGCCAGTCTCTTTCACCAAACCACATCTCCGTTGACCACCGCTCCGCAACAATGCCCTCCGTCCTGAGCAAGCTGTTCGGCTCCAAGGCCGAGGAGAAGAAGAAGTCGGACGAGCCGACCACCTACTCTTCCCTCCCCAAGGAGCTCAAAGACATGACCTGGACCGAGGCGCTCCGCAAGCCGCAGGTCCACTACATCAGGACCAGGCCCACGGTGCGTACGGGCGGACAGACCTGGCAACTAAACTTCTATGCCAGACCCAAGGAGAGAGATCTGTCTGGCTTCCGGATCATCCAGAACCTCCTCGCGGCCTGCGCACCTCAGACCAGGAAGGTCATCGACCTCGCCACGGTCGACAAGGTCGCGCTGCCGTTCCAACGCACCAGCCGGACCAACGGCCACATGGACGGCTCGACCGACCTCTTGGTCGTCGAGTTCGAGACCGTCCCGGTCGGCGGCGTCAGCTACGGCCACTTCCACCATCGCAACCAGGCGACCAACCCATTCTTCGACCACGAGCAACTCGCCCGCGACTGTGCCGGCGTCCGTCGGGTCGCTCTCCCGTTCCCAAGATCCAACACCGCCCGCCAGGGCTTCCACTGCCACTGGCACCAGGAGACGTCACCTGAGCACGAGGACTGGCGCGTGTGCCCCGAGGAGCTGGTCGGCTTCCTCGACTCCTTCGACTCCCTCGAGTGCGTCTACATACTCCTCCACCCCGGCCGACGCCAGGCGAGCAAGAACCTCGTGGACGCGTACGCCACCAAGTTCTTCGAACGTGAGTTCCCCTCAACCCTCAAGTCCCCCGCTCACCAACCCTCTACCGAACGCCAACCTCATTCTCACCCTACCTTCTCTCTCCGTTCTCACTGACACACGCAACCATAGTCACGCCCGCAGAGCGCAAGGAACGCGGCCTCGAGACGTTCCACGACGCTCAGCGGAGCTACATCCAGGTCGACGAGGAACTGATGGAGACCCCGATCGAGGGATCCTTGGACGCGTTCAGCATCCTCAACCAGATCCAGTACTTCTTCCTGGAGGATGAGAACCTGGGACACCTCATGATGTCGATGACGATCATGAGCATGTTCGCCCGCTTCCGTCTGCCGCTCGAGCACCGCAAGAAGATCGAGTTCAGGCTGCTGGTGCCCACCGAGCTCCGTCCGTGAAGCTTATGGCTACCTACATACATGCGGGGATGATTGAGGAGGACTGGCAGGATCACGGAACACCTGGCAAGCAGAGAGAGAGAGAGGAGGGGTGATTTTGCTGTGGCTTTTGTGCACCTACCTACCTGATGTAACTTGTTTGATTTTCACTGAGCTTTCTGGCTGGCTGGGCGTTGGGGACAGGACATGGATGGAAAACTAAAAGGGAGTTGAGGAGTTGGGACTTGGAGGCTTAAAGCCCATGGATGGTAATACCCAGGCGGATGGATGGATGGATCTTTTGACTTTGCTTTCTATTTGTGTCTTGGTGCCAACCTCATTTCTTTTTTACGCACCTCGACTTAATTAGCTTTCTGGCATTTGCAAAACAATTCAGCGTCTGCTGCTGCATTTTCCGCAACATTGCGATACTTCAGTCAGCGTACAGCCTGTGTCCTTGTCCAGTCTTTGTCGACGCTCTATGAAATGTTTGATTTTGATTTCGAGATGTTGCAAGCATTTACGTAGATTAGGGAATTTTCGCGTCGATGTTGTCATTTATCAGGTGTCTAATTGTTGTTGATTTGTCGTGCAAGGTATGGCTGGAGTACAAGTTGCGCCTGAGGCTTACCTTGGAAGTTACCTGGTACCTGAGGCAAAACTTGAGTTTGATTGAGCTTCGGGAAGGAGGTGGATTGTCGTGACAAGGCCGGCCGGTAACAAGGAAAACAAAGGCGGAAACTGCGTGCCAAATGGTTAGAAAGGAAACCAAGAAGTAGCAATAGGAAAGGGAATTGATTATCTAGGTACCTTGCATTGATCGTGGTCCAAGGCGCTGAGGAACCGAAGCTTGAAGCCCCTCCACTCGCCCCTCAGATGCCAGCCTCGCCGCTTCGATACGATCATTTCCCAAGCCGAAATCAAAACCGCCAGCTCAAAGGCCAACCATCGCCCGCACCAGGTCCCTAAGAACTGGAATGGCAGTAAAGAGTACTGTGATGGTGCCGAATAACGTCATGGAGAGACTCGACAGCGCCGCGGCGCGGGGGTCCGATTGTAGTAGCAGCGCCGTGGCCACCGCCGACGAGTTGGCTCCGAGTGTGACGCCCCTCGTCACGTAGTCATCTGCCACCGAAGAGTGGTGGTTAGCGAGCGTTAAGAAGCTGAAGGAGGCTGTCGGCGGGTGGTTGTTCTCTGCCGTGGTCACAATGCCAGCAGGATTGTTGGCAAGGACATGTACCACGTCGCTAAAAGTCTAAGGGAGAGCAAGACCAGACACCGACGGTCTTTACAGCCCCAGAAGCTCAGTGGCCCAGTCTCCTCGCCAGTAATCTTGGGGAAGACGCATTTTATGTCTGCGACGCCGGCAGAACTGACCCCAGTAAGAACGGGAGGGGGCAAAAGAAATAGAAGAAGAAGCAGAAGAGACGACAAGAAAAGGAGCAGGAGACGGGGCAGAAGAAGGAATAGGCGGGAAGATGAGCCAGGGAATAGTCGGAAGGAGGGACAGAAGAAGAGATAGTAGAAATGGCAGAGAGAAGAATAGACGGAGGAGTAAACTGAATTAGAGGCGCAATGAGAAGAAACAATAAGAACAAGAGTTTGATCAGAAGAAAGAAAAGGAACAAGGGTCCCAAGGAGAAGAACGAAGACAAGAACGAGAACGGGAGCGAGAACGGGAGCGAGAAGAACAGCCAGCAAAGGACTACGGGCATGGAAACGAGCACAAGAACAAGAACCCAAAACTCACCCTCCGGAATCCCCATCAAATCCAACAACCGCCCCCCAATCAGCGCGCCAACAACCCCACTCATAATCGCAACCGCCGAGACAGTATTCACGTCCCCGCCAAGATTCTCGGTAGCCGGGATGGCCAACGCAAGCGTGAGGCTCCGCGCCGCAAACGCCAGGCTCCTATCGGCCGCGATACCGACGGCGAAGCAAAGCGGCGGGTACGCGAACAGCGACGCAATGGCCAGGACCACGTTGGGCACGATGATGGCGGCAAAGTGCGTGCGCAGCGACCGGCGGTATTGGTACATGGGCAGGGCGAGGCTGACGATGCTGGCGTCGAGGGCCGTGCTGAAGATATCGCCTGCCCCGGGGCGGATGGTGCTAGTAGTGGTGCTTATTGGGGTGGCGGTGGTAGTGTGTTCCCAGAGGGAGAGATATTTCAGGCCTGTGCGGTAGGATGTTAGGGTTGAATTTAGGGAGGTGGACCGCGTGAGACCGAGGAGCCAGATGGTTATCACGGTGAGCAGGGCGGACACGAGCACGGGGTGGAGGTAGCGGCGCCAGGTGGCGGGCAGGCGCAGGGCAGCGAAGTAGGATAGGACTGTGACGCTGGCGTGGAGGGGCATCGCGTAGCCTGTTGCGTAGAAGACGGGGAGCCCGATGGTGGTGGCGATGGTAGTGTAGAGCAGCCAGTCGATGTTGGCGGCGATGTAGGCGGCCCAGCGCCGGGAGCGGGAGGGCGGGATGGGAGTCTGGCGGTAGATGGTGGTTTGGAGGGCGGCTTGAGCGGAGGAGTCTGGGGATGTCGGCGAGAGGAGGAGCGGTTCTTGGGACTGGCTGTAGAGCGGCGGCGGCGGGGCGATGGTGTCGAGCGCGATGGACGAGGCGACTCGTGAGACGGCGTCTGGTGTGGGCGACTGGGGCGTGTTGGCTGTTGACGGCGGCAGGTTTGGGGATGTGATGGGTATGTCTTCGGGTTGTTGGCTGCCGAGTTCGTCGAGGCGCTCGGCGCGGGCGCGTTTCGAGGAGCCGGTGAGCAGCTGGAGGGATCTCGTCATGTAGGCTGTGAGGACCATCATGACGATGAAGCCGATTACTGTGATTGTATGCGTATCGCGATCAGCATTCTGTTTTGTTTCTCGATTTTCCACGTGTAGATGAGACAGAGAACAGGGTTGGAATGAAACTGAGCAAGCGACTTGAACTTATCGTGCTCACCAAAGACGGCGATGAGCTTGAACACCTCGACGACGCCGATCCTGTTGCTCAGCGGGAGCATCACAAACGTCGGGGTGAAGAAGACGCTGATCCATCGCAAGGACCATTCAGCCTACAGGCAGGTACAGCAGGCACGAAACAGTCAGTAAAGCGCGGTGAATGAGTGCCGGCGCGATGGATCACACGTCCTCTGATTTCGATCGAGGGGTCCTTGTAATCGTGGCGACGGAACGAGAGGATATAGAAGGGGACTTGAACAACAAACCGGGACATCCACAACACGATGAACAAACTTGCGCGTCCTGTTCCCGCCAAATACCAGCTCGCAGAGAAGCAGCGCCAGGAAGAGAAGGACCAGGCAGGCTACCGACGCCGGGAAGGAGACGTGGGCGACCCGCTTCAGGAAGACGTCGACCCCGAAGCAGGCGACGAGCATGACCATGATGCCCGCCGGCACGTACACCCATGACCGGAGCAGGTACGGCGCGGACAGCTGGGCGGCCTGTGTTTGCGACGTGCGCTTGTGGTCAGTGGTTGCCGGCCCCGGGTAGGGCCATGAGCACGAGGAGAGGGGAGGAGACCGAGTTGGAAAGCGTGATGACACACCAGCTTCACAGCGACAGCAAGGTCCGTCGCGGCCCTTACAGAGGCCTGGAGCCTATTCCTCATAGCTATTGAAAGAAGGCGCGGTTGCTGCTCCTGCTGCTGCGACATGTTTTGTTGCCGTTTTTGATTGTGTCAGTGCCACTTCAAAGGAGTTTTGTTCTGCTGCAAATCTGGGCTTCTCCCTGGCTTCCGGCCCACCATCGGATTCCACTGTCCACCCCTAGGCCAGGGCCGCTAACCGATTAGCGGCCCTGCCGCCGAGAATGGCACTGACGCCCGGAACTGTGGGGATTTGCTACCACGTCGCCATGGCCGTCTCAGCGGAACCGGAGAGCAAAGTAAGGCAGGTCCGGTAGGTAGGTGTGGAGGCGAAGTTCTTCAGAGCTTCACGGTTATTTTTTGCAAAAGGGATTGATACGAAGTTTGATTCAGATGGCTCTCACAGCCACTCGCAGCCTCACGCTCGCACAACAGAACAAAGAAATTCCCATGACCCTACTGCCCGACGAGATGTAAAACATTGAAACGATTGAAGAAGAGAAAAACGTCTTGACAAAAGAAATCCACAGAGAATGCCCCAAACAATATCCGACACGTCCAACCCCGACGAGCGCCGCGCCCAAACCGAACGCCGCCGACCAAGATAAAATCAAACACAACACCCTCGATTCCAATCCCTCCACGCCAACCCAGGCATCCCGACCATCCTCCAAACGCACGCCGATCAGATGTCGACCTCCTCCTCATCCAGAAACCCTAGTCCGCTATCATACCTCCTCCTCTTCTTCCCCTTGCCTCTCTTCGCCAACTCGGCCGCGAACAGCCCGCCGCCCGACGACGACGCCGACGACGGAACAAGCTCACCACTCCCACCCTCCTCACCGCCGCCAACAACCTTCTCCCTCCTCTCAACCACCCTCTTCGGCGTCTGCAGAAAGCTCTCGCCCATAGCGACAACCCTCTCCATCTCCGCCCTCATCGAATCCACCACTTCCTTAGCCTTCGCACGATCCGCCTGGATCTTGGCATGGAGCCCCGAGTTCTGGCCAGCAAGCACTTTATTCACCTTCTCCAACTGCCCATTCTCAACGCGTAGCGAGCGCACAGTCTCGTGTGCCGCCCGCAGCGATTCATTGACGCGATCAATCTCAAGCCGCAGCTCCGACACCCGCGCGTCGCGGAGCGCAAGCGCCTGCCCGTGGGCCTTGTTCAGCGCCGCGAGCTCTGTCTTGCTGCTTGTTTGGATCGCTTCGATCGCCTCTACGCGCGCGGAGTCAAGCGCGGCGAGCTGTGTTTGAAGGGATTGTGTTTCCTCGACGGCGGCGGCGAGATTTGCTTCTAGGTCCGCGATGGTGGATACCTTCTCCGCCAGCTCATCGGCGTGTTTCTGCGTGGCCTGTTCGTGGGCTAGGCTGTCGTGTCTGTTTGTGGTCTTGGATGTCTCGAGCTCGCCTTCGATGTGCTGGACGAGAACCTCGAGCTCAGAGATGTCACGCGTGTAGCCGCGGGCCGCGCCCTTGAGGCGCTCCAGCCCGACTTCGAGCTCAGCGATGCGCGCGTCCTTGTCGCGGGCTTCGCTTTCCAGCCGGCTGATGTCCTTGTTCAGGCTCTCGGTCACGTCAACCCGTCCACCGAGCTGCTTGCGGAGCGACTGCTCGATCGAGTGGTACTCGTCGATTGTCTCGTCTGCCTCGCGGCTCTTCTTGGAGAGCTCGCGTAGCCGGTTGAGAAGGAGATCGAGAACCGCGGCGGCGGCGGACGTGAGAGGGAGAGTTATCTCCCCTGGCGTCAGGTACTCGAGCTCGAGACGCGCCGAGCGGAAGGCAGTGGACAGCGAGGTGATGATGTCGGATGCGTCGGAGCCTGGGAAGCCTAGGTTGCTGAGGGACTTTTTCAGCTCGAGCAGAGCGGCTGTGCGGTCGGAGAGGGTCTGCAACACGGTGGCTAGACGAGCCTCCATGTCCGGTGCTGGCGATGATGATGCCGCCGCGTTGTTTTCTTTCGCTGTGGCGAGGGGAGAGAATGGAGCCAGCTTGTCCGACAGCCGAGACGTCAGGGCCGAGTACGACTCCAGCGACGTGGTCAGCTTGCAGATTTCAAGCTGAAGCGACGCCAGCTCCTCTTCCAGCTGCTCCTTTTCGGGATCTGGAAGCGCTGCTTGAACGCCAGTATGAGATGTCGGCGTGGCCAATTGCAAGGAGGGCGTGAGAGATTGTCTTGCTGGGCTGGTGGTGGGCGGTGTTGGGAACGATTCGCGTCCGGTGCGTCTCTTGCGTGTCGGCGTGCTGCAGACCAAGTCCGCCATGGTGACGTCGCCAAAGTCTTGATCATCCACCTCGTCGGCATCATCGCCGTCCAGATCCATGAAATCGTCAGAGAAGGGGTCTTTGGCTGCTATCGTCCACTCAAACGCAGGACTGCTGGGGAGTTGCTGCTGGTCCTCTCCAGAACCAGAACGAGCCGCCAGCTCCCTCTTCAAAGCATCGACTTGGCGTTCCAGGTCCCAGACTCTGTCGCTATCAATCACAACGGTCTCGTCATTCAGCTTGTGAATCTCGGCGTCCTTGTCAGCCAGCTCTGCCTTGAGCCGCTCGATCTCAGCTTTACTATCGCGAGCCCGTCTCTTCTTCTCCTCGTAGATGACATTCATCTCCTCGCTCAGACCATTGCGGCGGATACGCCGCTTGACACGGCCGTCGAGCACCTGGCGGAGGGGAAGAAAGTGGACTTCACCGCTGAAGGGCAAGCTTGAGTCGCTGAAATCTGGGATTCCGCTGCCGCTGGATGACCGTGAGGCCTGCGGCAGACGCGCTGGGGTAGAGTGTCGCCGGGAAGTTGAAGAGCTGGAAGACCGTGACAGCGACGTGCGCTTGACCATTGGTGTGAGGCCGGTTGAGAGCTCATCGCCGTCCAGGCTGCTGAGAAGCGGTCCGGGATCCGAGAAGCGGACCTTTTTCTTGGGCTTGATTTTTCTTGTGGGAGTGGCGCAACTGGCGACGGGCGTGGTGTCTGCGACTGGGTCTGCAACTTCCATACTCTGTTCGCGCCGTTGCTGTTGCTGAGCGTGAAGGCCGTGAGAAGTCCGGCGCGTGCGCCTTAACGCGATGGGAAGATTCAGATCGTCCGCCGCCGACATGATGGCGGCCGTGGTAGGTATTCTGTCAGTGCTGGCTGTGTCCTGACGGCATGTGCAAGTAGCAGAAAGCAGACTTGGAAGCCGAAGAAAGAAAGCGAAAAAGATGCACTGTGGTGAGTTTTTTCACCCTTGATTCTAGGCATTCACCGTGAACGTTCAAACGGGCATGGATGTAGGCAGATATCCCGGCGTCGTCTCCACATGCATTCTCTGGTGTGTGATTTGTTGTTTATTTATTTCCGCTTCGGGGTAAGCGGGGTTGTGCATGTTCGACCCCGACGCGACCCCCCCCTGTTGGTTGATGCTCGCTTCCCGGACTTGTGTCTCTGGCGTCGGCACGTGTGGGCTCTTTGCATCCAGTCATTTTCTCCCTGGTAAATCATTGATTCTCTCCAGTATCCACCTTCACGATCATTCAACGCGTGAACCTGTCGGCGACCCTTGTCGTCTCCGGCATTTGACTGCGCTGCAAGGCATCGACCAGATATCCTGACCCTAGCCTCCTGCACTGACTACGGTTAGACATTAGCTTGAAATGCACTTGGACATGTGAGTCATACTCATCGCCATCAGTTACAGCTTGCAAGATCTGGGTGTGCGCTCTTGAAGCTGTCTCTATTAATGATAGTGCGTGAAGTTCAAATCACCAAAATCGAGCAGCGACGGAAACGTTTTGATTCCATCGTGTCCCCGAGTTGTCCTCGGGCGTAATCGAATACGCCAATGAGAAGCCAGGGCTGGCAACGTTTCATTTGAGCTGCTTACAATGATGAAAATCGTTGCTTGTTCAATCGCGATCGCACAATCAGTAATACCTGTGGGTGATGTCTTCAACCTTCTCATGTAACGTCCCGAAATGGGCGAGC
The DNA here is from genome assembly GCA_033439705.1 of Cercophora scortea. Taxonomy (NCBI): domain Eukaryota; kingdom Fungi; phylum Ascomycota; class Sordariomycetes; order Sordariales; family Lasiosphaeriaceae; genus Cercophora; species Cercophora scortea. The sequence continues at coordinate 1,887,392 of JAUEPO010000007.1, forward strand.
AATAAAGATAGGTACACATCTAAATAGAATGAAATCCTTTCCAGAATTCCGATATTGTGCTGTTTGATACGAATAACTGAGCCCGCAAGACCCAAGAATTTTGGACGCAAGATAATAGCACACGGGAATGGAATTAATTACATCCAGTATCATCAAACCAAAGGCGTATAGTTATTTCTTGAATTCAAAATTCCAACAAACGGAATTCATAAAAGTAAAACATAATTTTCATCATGCCTACCTGACTCAGGAACACAGATCAAGGTATCGACCACATCACAGGGATAGGTAGGGAATCAGTTTCTCCAATTCGCTTCGACTCCGGTGGAGAGGCGTGTATCGTCCCGCAACGGAAGCAATACTCAAAGCGGGCAATCAACTTTTGCGCACAACGATGTGGTCGCGTGCATTTTTTTGCTTTTTGGAACTTAGACTTTGTCAAGGGACGGTAGATGATGATATAGCCCAGATATTTGGTCTATTTAAATGAGCACGTTGCTTCAAGAATCATCAAAGGGTGTGGACGGTCTTGATTGAATACCCCAGAACAACCCTTTGGACTCAATGATGAGAAATATGCAATTTTGATGACCATGTGGTGTAAACTGCCATCCTCCAGCCGACGCCCCCAGAATTATCGATCCGAAAATGATCACCGAATAGGTCCAAAGGAAGGGTGCCCGGCCTGACAATAATGAACATTCCAGCACTGCACAAGCAGTGAGCATGCATGTCATTGAATGATAGACTGATTGATGGACGATTGATACGGTCCCGGTGTAAAATTATCGGTTTCACTAACAACCTTTAACAACGGGCATATGCAATGAAGTAAAATCCAGGCCCAAGGAAAAATCGCGATTCCGACGACGGATAAGAAACAGTAAGAAGACCACATGCAGCCCAGGCCAGACCGCCAGAATCGTGCCTGCCAGCTTGTTTGTGTGACTGCCTGCCTGGTCATTACTGCCTACCAGCAAGTGCCACCCAGCCCAGAGGCAACAAGCGTCATGCATCAGCCCATGGTCGACTTGCAGTTCTCATGCAGAGGCTGTCCAATCCGCTCTCCCACCCACGCTTGGCTGCCGACAATTGGACGATAACGAGCGGGGTGCATCTCCAACACGGCCAACCCGGCTCCAACGCCGTGGTCATGCTTGGTGTCTCGACTCGCATCTCCCCGGGACTTTTGTCTTTGGGCTGGCACCACTGCAAGTATGTTGGGTAGGGTAAAGCAACCGGGCCTAACTCACACCCAACGTCGCATCGGCCCATCGTTGCGACATCTGACTCTGACGCAACCTCGAGCAGAGCCTCATCCGACTCAAGAAACGGCACTTTATCTACCTTACCCTGCCTGCCCTGTAGCAGCGAGCTCATCCCCACCCACCATACCACACAGGACAGGCGCAGCAGTCGTTGTCCACGGAAACAGGCGCATATCCGCGGTAAATGTCCGAGACGCCAACCATGGCAACCACCTCATTGGACGCTCTCCAGGGCCTGCTCGAGAAGCTGGGCCTCGAGGACCCCATCCCCACCTTCGCCGGCAGCGATGTGCTCAGCCGCCCGCTCGACATATTCCACTCGTACCTGGCCGACATCCTCGTCAAGATCACCGACTGCGAGCCGCAGGTGGCCTACGACGCGATCCAATGGGCCACCGACATGAACAACGGCGACCTGGCCGTCGTGGTCCCCAGGCTGCGCGTCAAGACGACGGACAACAAGGAGCTCACACGAGATCTCGCCGAGAAGGTTGGTAACTTACTCAAGCAAACATCACTCCAGCCCGCCACCGAAAAAGCTCACAATGCTAACCATTGAATTCCAAGTTCCCGCACTCCACGCTCTTCTCCCTCCCGCTGGCAGACGGCATCCACCTGCGCATCTTCTTCCTCTCCAAGTCGCTCCCCAAGGTCCTCCTGCCCTACATCCACGACCGCAAGGAGACCTACGGGATTGACTCCACCTCCGGGCACCGCGACCCGGCCTCCCCGGACGCGGGCGCCGGCCGCAAGAAGGTGGTAGTCGAGTTCTCCTCGCCCAACATCGGCGCCAAGTTCGAGGGCGCCCACCTGCGCAGCACCCTAATCGGCTCCTACATCGCCAGCATGCATGAAGCCCACGGCTGGGATGTAGTCCGACTCAACTACCTCGGCGACTGGGGCAAGCAGATCGGCCTGCTCGCAGCAGGCTGGAAACGCTTCGGCTCCGACGAGCTCCTCGCCGCCGACCCGCTACGGCACCTCTACGACGTCTACCGCCAGATCGACGAGCTCTTCCGACCCGAGGAAGAAGCGCGCGACAAGCTCCGCGACGAGAAAAAAGACACGACGGCGATCGAGTCCCAAGGCCTGTACGCCGAGCGCGACGGCTTCTTCAAGAAGATGGAGGACGGCGACGCCGACGCCCTCGCGCTGTGGGCAAAGTTCCGCGACGTGAGCATCGCGTCGTACAAGAACCTCTACGCATCCATGGACATCACCTTTGACGAGTACGCGGGCGAGTCGCAGGTGAACCGGGACATCATCGCGGAAGTGGAAGCCACACTCCGCGAAAAGGGATTCCTCGAGGAGACCAGCGACGGCTCCTCGCTCATCGACTACAAGAAACACGGCCACAGAGGCCTCTCGACCGCCATCCTCCGCGGCCGCACCGGGTCCACCACCTACCTCCTCCGCGACATCGCGGCCGCGGTCGAGCGCGACAGGACCTACGCCTTCGACAAGATGGTCTACGTCGTCAAAGCCGAGCAGGAATCACACTTCCAGCGCATCTTCGCCGCGCTCGAGATGATGGGTCTGACCACCCTCCGCCTCAAGCTCGAGCACGTAAGCTTCGCCAAATGTCTCGACCTCGGCGACGACGTGGCCCTCCTCAGCGACATGATCGCCACCGCCCAATCCGCCGCGCGTATCGTAATCGAGTCCGACCCGGACAACTACGCCGCCTTCCCGGCTACCATCGATGGCGACCCAACCACGGTGGCAGACCGGTTCGGCATCGCGGCGCTCCAAGTCCAGGAGATGCTCGTCCGCCGCAACAATAACACGCACTTCAGCGCCGACCGCATGGTCAGCCTTGAGGTCTCGAGCGGCGCCCGCCTGCAGTACTGGTACGCGCGCCTGGCCACCGTGCTGCAGGGCGCCACGCCCGATATCCAAGACCTGGACTATACCCTGCTCGTCGAGTCGGAGGACTACACGAACCTGCTGCGTGTCATGACACAGTTCCCTGATATCGTCCAGGGCGCGTTCCGGACGATGGAGGCGACGGGTCTGCTGGCGTATCTGTTCCGCATCGTGGACCAGATCAGTATCGTTCTGGAGGACGAGGAGGACGAGGACGAGGCGGGCGGGGCGTCGAGCTCGGTTGGCGCGCGGTTGGCGCTGTTGGAGGCTGTCAGGCTGGTGTTAAGGAATGGGATGCGGGTGCTGGGGGTTGAGCCTGTGCTGGTTTGATTTTTTTGGTTTGTTTTCCGTCCTTGTTTTACGGCACGTCTGGGCTGGTCGGTATGGGGACCGGGAACTTTCATTTGGATGAATTTCTTATTTCATCACTGTTCGGGATGTTGGGTATATCGCCCGCGTAGGGACGGAATGCGTCACCCTTGGCTGCTTGGGTCCGCTTCATTATTTAAGTCTGGATATCTGGATGAGAAAACTCGATCAATGTTAGTCAGGTAGTTGGATTGACCGTATGGGAGCAAAAGAATGTTAAGAAGTAGGTAACCATCACGCAATTGAAAGAAGCAACAGCAGCAGGCAATAGCAGTGTTCAAGTCAATCAATCAAACGCAGTTGACCATTGAGAATCGCGGCAGAGTAAGAACCATCATCCTTCCCAAGCAACACTGGCATCTTCAGCGGCATCGGAAACACGGCTTCCAGTAGCAAGAGTTTAACCGATATTCTCCCATACTGGTGCCCGTCTGTTGCCGTCGACACAATTACTAACATCGCTGTCCCATTCAATCAAGGAAGCTGGATGGATGCAACAATCTCTGCTCTTGTAATTTCAAACCCATGTCATCAAATGACCTGATGCCTAGTGCACCATTCAAGTGTACTATGGACCTAACTACCTAGTTAGACGCTGTCAAGAACATCGGCAATGCGCGCCGTCATTTGATTGCCAAATGATCATCTCTTCCAGGTTGCTGGAACTACCTGAGGTGCTGGTCTGCTAATTGCCAGGTAGACTCCGTGTCCAATCCTCAATCTGAGGCCAAGCCGATAATGTGCGGTCTCGGGCAGTGCCACCAAACATGCCAATCGGTACCAAATAATCAACCTTGAAGCAAAATCCTGTCCATGTCTCTGTGACTATTGGCCTTACAAGACCGAAAAGTATTGCCCAATGCCTTTGAACCTCATCTTCATCATGATTCGAGCCGCACAACTGGGGCGTCGTAGACACCAGACCAAAATGCAAAGCCCAGCTGAGATCCCTTGGCATGCGTTTTGCCCCTTCTCCCCAGATACGTCGCGCCGTTGCCAGGCGCGTTCAAATAGAAGCAAATTCGACAAAATAGCTCAGGTATAGAAGAAGCCAGTTGCTGCACGGTGAGCGCACCAGCGGTATTGGGAAAGGGCGGCCAGGTGTTGCCGGTCCCCATACCCAAGCCAAGCAGCCCATTCTTCATTCGATAAACGCTGTAAATCAACCATCATTCCGGCACTCATGTGCCACGTGCAGGCTTGGTTGACGAGCCCCGTCAATATGCTGCGTCTCTGCGTCTCTGCATCTCTACATGATAAAGCACTCCAAGGCCAAAGAAACGCCTCCAGGATGCAGAGTCTCGAGTCTCCATTTGACGCAACGACAAAAGACATGTCGATCCCCATCGTCCTATCGCGACCCAAGTAAGTCAATGGTGGAAGGACATGATTGGTGGCGGTGGCTAGTAGAAAAGGGTGGAATGTCTGGAGTCAATACCAGCAACCAGAGGTTCCTAGACTCGAGTGGGCGTGAGCATTCCGTCCAGAATCTGTCCGAGCACCGCCAGCTCCTCAAGCTGCTGGTTGTCGTCGATCAAGTGACGAGGTTGCAGCGGCTGTCCCCAACCATCGAGCTCAAAGGAGGTGCCGCGCAGCGATGCCATCAGCCGTCCGGCCAAGTCGCGGACGAAGTACGGGTCGATCTCAACGAATTCGGCATGTGTGAAGCCCCCGTTGAGCCCAGACTCGATCCAGTCCGACCCGTAGTTTGACAGCAGGATCCCGAGAGTGGTGAAGACCTTTGCATAAACAAGACTGGTGTCTGATCCATGCGCCAGCATGGAAGAAGACAGGTTCATGTTGGTGATTTTCGGCACCGTCTGTCCTACGAGATCCTTCAGGGCGTACAGCTCATAGCGCAGCAGCCAGACATTTTTGCTTGATCCGACAGATCTGGGTCGTGGAACGGGTGAGGGAAGTCGTGGTATGTCAATGGGAGCCGATCCCAGAGGTCGAGATGTTGGCATGTTCATCTGCCGGGTTTGAAATTCGCTGAAGTCGCTATATATTTGTTAAAGCCCGCGCTTGAAGAGTGGGCGGAACGGGGGCGGGGGGAACTTACACCTGCATGATGGGAAGAAACTCGCCCATTTTCTCCTTATAATCGAAGAGATCCTTCGAAATCTTTTGCAGAACATGTGACCGCCTTCCATACAGGTCTGGCTCTCGAGCGAGGAGTTGTGCTTCGGCCTGAAGACTGAGAACCTTAACGCGCACACCCGAGAGCCAGCCATGGAGGCCGGGGTCGAGCGGGAAATCACGCGAGGATGCATAGTAGATGTCGGCGTATCCAGAGACAATCGGGACTAACTCGTTCACTTGGCGGGAGAGCAGGTCGCAGACGAGATGGGAGGAGTCCAAGAAATCACGAATCGGCGGAGATGTGTCACGAACCGCCAGGACGGTTTCGGCGAGAATGTCGCGGAGGGACGCCAACGTCCTGTAGATAAAAAGAGGGTTCGCGTCGCGTGAACCGTCGTCAAAGAGCTCATCGACCTCTTCCTCTCCAGATCTGGAGCTCTCGCCGGGGTCGGAGTCGTGGTAGGGAGGATCCTGGAAGTCTCGAAAAGGATCCTCTAGGCGTTGGCTCTGGACGAAGCCTGACGAGGAGGAGCTAGAGCTGGGGTCTTCCTTGGCCGCCGGGGCTTTGCTCTTGTCTCGGACCGACTGTCCGGCTTCTTCCTGGCCGCGCGACGTCGTACTATCGCTCACTGTGTCGATGTACCGGGGGGGAGGGCCTCTCGAGACGGGTCCAGCGGGAATGTTATTGGGGGAGCTGGTCGAATTGCGGCGAGCCTTTTATCGACTAAAGGTTAGCAAGAAAGGCTCTGTTATTGCAGGAGGAGCATGCAAGCAAGGACGGGGCGGTTTCTGATTGTCTCTTACAGATTTGGACGCAACAGGCGCGGGAGAGGCCGATCGACTACATGTTGTGGACTCGACAGCGGATTTGTGCTCGGTATCCGAGGTAGGCAGGGAAATGACCGACAGATTGTCGTCGCCTATATCCTCCCAGTCATCCGACAGGCCGCTCCGCGACGCCATACTGATGGAGACGTCGCTCTCTCTCTCTCTCTCTCTCGTTGTCTTGTCTTGTGGTGCTCTTTAACGCCAGCCGTGCTGGGCAGTGGATGGCCCTGTCGCTGCCGGGGGTCGTTGCGGGGTCGTTCGGGGGTCGTTTTGGGGGTGGAAGCCCACGGCCGCAGGAGGTAGTAAGTCAGGTGGGTGGTCAGTGGATGCTCGAGAACCAGCAGAAGGAAATACGGGGCAGGCAAATGAGCCTTTGTTGATGTCGAGACTCGAAATCCGACTTTGGTCTGGTGGTGTACAGGTGAGCAAACCGGGACGAAGAAGAAACAGGCTGCGGTGTGGACGATGACAACGACGACGACGGGGCAGGCTGTCCCGCTGTTGCAGGGAGGGACTTGGTGCGCTGACAGTACTGTGCTACCGCAGAGGCAGGCCGGGAGGCAGGTCCACGGGGAAGAGGGGCCACAGCACTCCAGCCCTAGCCTGTCACGCCCACACGCGTGGGTTTCTCTTTCCATCCTTCCCGGTGCTTGCCTGCCTACCATTCGGAACCTTATAGGGCCACCAACGGCAATGTAGGTACCTGTACCTAGTAGCTACAGGTACCTTGCCTTTTCTTGGACGGAGGCAGGGACCTTGCCCATTTCTTGACCCGCCACGGTCGTAACCCGTACCGCAAGCTTCATCAAACCCTCCCGTCAGCCAACCGAAAAATCTTTCCGCCCTCCACACAGTGTCGCACAAGCAAACCGGAGGCGTACATTTCGCCGATAACGTGAGCGCTGCACTGAGGTAACGCAGGTCAGGCTCTGCATGGTCTTAACCAAGACAGTAACCATCCATCCATTGCCATTACCCAGTTCAAAGTATCCCAAGCAAGCTGGAGGGTCTTTAGCTACAGGCCTTCTTCTAGCAATAAACTGACCCTGGGCCCGGAATCCGTCTTCCTAGCAATCTTCTATTGGATTTAATCTTTGAGCTGAAGGTTTGTTTTGGCCTAGGGGCCTGTCTTCCCCGCCCAGAACCCGTCTTCCTGCCCAGAGTACGCCTCCATCCTAGGAACAGATCCACAAGCATATTAAATGTGACTGCGTAGTGCAATATAGACTGCAGACTGTAGACCTATGACCTGTAGACTGTAGATTCGAATCTGACATACATGCTTTTCCTTTGTTCCGTTCTCGCGCGTGCAATAACTCCGTATATCTAGATTTGGGGGTGGGCGTCCAGAAAACAACTGGGCGCGCCAGGAAGAGGCGTTTCGTACTTATTTCTTTTGTATGGGGGCCCTGCCTAGAAGACGGTTTGCTCGCTCCACAAGACGGACACCTGGCTCAGGACAGATTCGGGCCAAAACGCTCCATCATCTGGAAAACAAACTACCTGTACCTCCCTATCCTGAATTGTTCCAGTAGCTGAAGGACCCCCTTTGTACTGAACACAATTCAGGGTGGAAAATTGAGTGGTCCCGTCACCGGGCCAAGGCCGTCTTTGGACTGGATTACGGTCTTGAAGACTGGGTGACTTCCATACCCCTCGGGCGCTATGGGAGCTATCTTAGGTCATGTAACCCACGAGCTGACGGGCACCGTACCCTCCCCGCAGCAGCGGGACAGCCTGTCTCGCAGCAGACTAGCAATCTCGAAGCTTGTTTGCCTGGTGAAAGGAACCTGCATGAACTTGAAAGCTCTCCGCGGGCTCTGGATGGGAGCTCGGGCAATGAATGCCTGTACCTGTTTGTAGCTAGGGACATGTACTGGAACGCAAAAGCTTCCAGGTTGGATGTTTCCCCCCTCCATGACGTGTCATTTGGTACCTCAGGTACCCTATCTGCCTACCTATCACTGTAACCCAGGCTGTTCCCACGTGTTTCAGGTTAGCTTTCGAGTAGCACCTCACTGGCTTTTTTGATCCCCAAAATCTTCACCTCCCATACCAGGTAGAGTGGAAGCTACTTGATTGATGATCAATCTACCATCTCTGTGCTTTACATGGACTGCGTGATTGAAAGGGACGTTGACCTGCTGTGATCTGAACCTACCTGAGTACCAGGTGGGTACCAAACGGCAATCCTACAGGCCTAATAATCTCCACAAGCGTCGCAGCCGTCGACCAGGGACCCCAGGGCAGGCCGGGAAGGGTGGATCATCGGGTGCCAGGCTGCCCTGCCTGCCTGGACAGCCCTACCGCGCGATCGAGCCCGGTTGTTTGGAGTGGTGGGGCCTGCCACTTCGCTCGCCGCTATTCCCAACTGATCAGCTTGCATTGTGCGAGAGGGCTGCGACGAAGATGGGAGATGGTACAATCAATTCTCCGATATGGCTCACATCGACTTTCTGGCACCAATAGCAGCTCCCCTTGGCCTTCCCCGCTCGTCACATCGCTTCCACTTGTCCCGCAGCTGAACTCATCCCAAGGCTCCAAGATGTCGATGAACACGTCCATTCCACCGCCAGAACGAGCAGGGACACTCACACACACACCCCCAAGCTCACAGCATGAGGCTCATCAATGCAACCACCCTCGAGCTCGATTTTTTCTATGGCGACGACATCCCCAGATACGCCATCCTCTCCCACACCTGGGGGAAAGAGGAGGTGACATTCCAGGACTGGCAGTCCCTTGAGTCCGCGAAGACAAAAGCAGGCTTCACCAAGATTGAAGGCGCCTGTCGCCAGGCGATACGGGATGGCCTGGAATACGTCTGGGTGGATACAAACTGCATCGACAAGTCCAGCAGCTCGGAGCTCTCGGAAGCCATCAACTCCATGTTCGCTTGGTACCGCAACTCGCAGCGTTGCTATGTCCATCTTGCCGACGTCACAGAAAGCCCGCTAGGTCCGAGTCACCTCCAGGACCCGGTGAGTCACGCTTCCCCGGAGCTACGACGGCGGTTGTTCCAAGAGAGCCGCTGGTTTGGGCGCGGCTGGACGCTTCAGGAACTCCTGGCGCCCGGGAGGTGTTTCTTCTACGGCGCAGACTGGGACTTTCTCGGGACCAAGGAAGCACTGGCTCCCTTCATAAGCGAGGCGACGAGCATCGAGTCCAAGTTCATACTGGGGACTGCACGGATTGATTCTGCAAGCATCTCGAAGCGCATGTCGTGGGTGTCCAAGAGGAAAACCACACGGACTGAAGACATCGCATACTGCATGCTGGGGATATTCAACATCAACATGCCCATGCTCTACGGCGAGGGAACCAGGGCGTTTCTGCGCCTCCAGGAAGAGCTCATCAAGATCTCGGCTGACCAGACCATCTTCTGCTGGGAATGGGGCAGCGGAATGCCCCCCTCCTGGTGCTCAATCCTGGCGCCCTCCCCTGCTGAATTTGCCAACTGCAGCGGCTTCTCGCCCAAGCTAAGCAGCTTTGCCGGCGAGATCACACCCTACGTTCTCACCAACGTCGGCATGACCATGACGTTTCCATATCTCCAAACCACCACGCGAGCGATTTGCGGCATCCTCAACGTCGGCCACAAAAACAGCGACCTGGCGCGCCCGACCTTCATTACCTTCCATCAGACATCGGATGGCAATCTATTCCAGCGGTCCGACTTCCCCAGAATGCCCTTTCAGATGGGCGACGGCATGAAGCTTGAAGTGCTTCCTCCCAAGGTTTTCAATATCCGCGCCCGACAGAGCGATGGACTCTCGGCTCCTACTGTTTTGAAGACGTCGTTCCGGAGTCCGCACGGGTTTCTCTTACTCTTTGACACCGTCACGGACAGGGGTTATATTAGATACGCCAACGCTCATGCCGCCAAATACACGTCCGGGATGCCGATTCTGCGTTTTGCGGCTTCACCCGGTCAGGACTTCTACGGTGCGATTCTCAATGAATTCAAGGACATGAATGGCCAGCCGGTAGATTCCACGATCATTCTAGCGCTCCGTACACACGAGGGCAGCGATGCCGTCTCATGGTACTGTCAGATTGTTCCCCCAGGCCTAATTTCCCCCGCCAGTAGCACAAATGCTTTGCATCTGATCATGAACCAAATGCAGCAAAGGTCGCTCCAACTTGACCGAGGCGTGTGGCGAGCAGAGTCACAGGGCATTAGGGTTGAGCTGCTGGAAGAGATGGTGCCTGCCCCATTCAACATGCCCCAGGGTGGCAGTGGGAATGGAAGGATCAAAGTTGCGAGGATATCACTACGTTCACCGGAGGAACAGCTCGATGCAGACTTGAGAGCTCCATTCAAACCTCTTAGGCAAGAAGAGGAACTAGCTATTCTGTTCGACACCTCCAGGCCTGAAGAATCGTGGGGAGGGCGCCCTTCAAGAATTCGCGATTCCAGACCACCCCCATCTTTACCGCGAGCCTACCGGGACGTCCGGCCCCGGCACGCCCCGTTTTGAAATACTGAGAAAAGATTGATCAGACAGCTCAGGTTGACTGAGTTGTCGAGCCAAGACGTGGCTTGGCGACGACAAGTTAACAATGTCGGAATTGATTACGGACACGATCACGGATCTTGAGAAACCTGCTATCCCCATCTAAGCAATCATATGTTGATATTTGCGAACTGAATACAAGCGCATACAATCTGCGGATCCTTTGAAGAAGATATAGCTAGAAAAGCATAATGTATGTACTATAACGAGTCCTCAAGCTTTGCAAGTGGCCCAGCATTCAAGTTTTCTCTACTGCATCGACTTTCAAACCTCTTTTAGATCCTTGTCTGGGATCTCGCATTATTATCCAGCACCATCGAAAACCTACAAGGCCTATCTAACACACGGCGACGCCTTAATAAAGAAGACCCACATAATGATCGTCAACTAATAGATCCGCGAGCTGAGTCACCTGAGGAAGGATCCTTAATCCCGAGGTATGCACTACGAGAAAGCAAACCAAAGGGAAAGCAGAGACAGATGGTCCGCTTGGGGTTCCTCGCCTTCCTCCTTTGCTTGGTCTTGTGAATATTCATGACCGCAAATTTGTCGTCAAAAGAGACCCAAGATAACCGCAGTGGCTATCGTCAATCAAGACGCCCAAACAGCTACGTGACTATGCCGTGTCGTTAATAGCAACCATTCTTACACAACAACCTGAGTTTATATCTAGAAAGAACATAAAAAGCCTCAAGAGAGCAAATAAGGATCCCACTAAAAGGAATAGATACGTTCTTAGCAGGTATCTAATGAATACCCCAGGCAAATATTACCAGCCCAATATGAAAACTTAAAACTCCTTGGTTCTAGCTTGGAAAAGTTTCGGCACCATCCTCTACCGCTCGCGACTAAAAGCTCTTCCATTTGACATGACGTTAGGGACTGATACTAGTTCCCGAGGGCCTCGATCAAGAGGCCATGGCAAAAGGCGACGCGCTTCACCCTCCGCTCGTGCAAAAAGGGATCTGCTCTGTTACTCTTGCAAAGATTGGAGCTAATTACACCACATTACTTATCGGGTTTCAGCAACCACAGCCGGACCCGAATGGAATATTATGGAGCGAATTCGTATCTCTCTTACGACACCGGAGAAAGAAGAGGAAAATTATTGGCTTTTGTCTGGTTAATACCTAGCAAGCTTTTCCCAGGGTAAGTTGATTTCCGTCCGAGGGTAAGTAAGATTCCCCTTGAAATCTAGGTTGGTATCTTTGGTCTACCCATCGAGAACACAGGAAAGCGAATTTGTTATCTAGGACAGTCTACCAATCGATTTACCCAGGCGGTGAACCAGATCGTGTGCGGTCCGGTATAAGCTATGAGATCGCAAAATGGAGAGAACTTGTAATTAAAACATCAGTGAGGGTTCCACCTGCCAAGGAAATGGCCAGTAGAAGGTTGATTGCCTGATGTTTTACTCCGGTCCGCGTGTGCTTGTTCCAAAAGCTTGGGTTTTGAGTTTCTCTTCCCTGATCCTGATGTTTTTGCGTTCAACGTCCCAAGTGGGCGGCTGACCGCTAGAACGCAAAAGTAAAAAGGGGTGTGGTTAAAAAAGTAACAGTGCAGCGGCTGGACTCGATGGCGATTTCTTCTTATTCTTTTTCTTCTTCTTTGCAAAAAGGAAAGAGCTCTGATCAAAACAAGCACCACATAGGTGCTTAGACAAACGGGGATAGGGAGGCCCCAATGCTCGCAGAGTCTTGGACATCGCTAAAATCAGCCTCGGGTTGTCACTGACGCAACACGTGCAGTCTATCCTCATAAGGCAATGTCACATCAAGGGCTATACGTTGACTCCTTTTCCAGTCCCACAAGACGAATTGACCTGAACCTAACAACCTTTTGGCATGTTTTGTACTATACAGCAACGCCGACTCTGCAGCCCGTTGCCTCCCCGCCCACCGTTTTGCCCTTCAAGTCAAACAGGCCGTCGTCGAGTTTGCACGCGCTCAAAGCTATCTTCTAGCTTCATTATACCACCGACATTCGCTTCATCCGCCTCCCCCGGTTGCTCAGACCTCGATGAACCGGTACCTGGGCAGCAGCGCCAGCTTCTCCTCCGGACTGACCTCGCTATCACCATACACCATGCGCATATTCTTCTCCTTTTTGCTCTTCTTATCGACCGGTGTCTCCTCGGTTGGTGTACCATTCTTGGCTGGCTTGATGCCCGCTTCCGCCATACGGATGAGCTGGTCGATGTCATCGCCGTGGCCTTGACGTGCCGCGCCAGTGACCAGTTCATCAACCGTGGACGCGGAGGCTGGGTAGCCAGGCGCTGTGGCACCAGGTCCAGCGTAGAAGAAAGGCGGTCTTTGCGGCAATGACGAGGCGGGGGGCGCGTTGATCGGGGGTCGAGCCGGGAGATTGAAGGCGCCGGGGGCACCCGGGGGTGGTGATGCGCCTGGCGGGTATGAGGGGGGGTATGCCTGCACTGGCGAGTAGGACGGCACGACGGGGACGCCCGGTGGGGGGTACGGGAAGCCGCCTTGCGGGGGAGGGAAGGGGGATGCCTGTTGGGGAGGGGGATTAGCCATTGGCCGGGGAGTAGCGGAGCAAGAACGAGAAAGACTCACCACCTGGGCTGGACTTTGCCCATCGACGGGGAGAGGGGTGCCGTTTGCCAGCGCCGCCTTTTGCGCGGCAAGTCTTGCGCGGTGTTCCGCCAAGCGCTTCTTCAGCTCCTCTGCCGTCTCGACCTTGATCTTCTTCGTCGGTCCTTGGCTACCCGATTGGCCCGGGGGCGGGTTGCCGGTGGCGGCATGGCGCTCGGCCTGGGCTGTGTAGTAGTTGGTGATGATGCGCTGGTGGTGTTGTTGGAGGATGTCCTCGGGCACGCCCTCCATTCCGAAGATCTCAATGTCGAGACCTTGGCGGTTGGGGAGTGCATTCTCGACGCTGTTGAGACTCTCTTTGTGCACCTGGTTCATGTGGACCGACAGACCTGTTATGGAGAGGCACTTGTCAGCAATTGGGCTTCCGCATTGGATGTCGGTCGGCGCGTGTTGGATAGGTCGGGGGGTATTGTATGCACACCTCCAGCTGTGTTCAGTCGCTTGCCGCATCGGTCGCACTTGAAGTGTTTCGCTTTCTGGTGGGAGATGAGAAGCTTGAGGTCTTCAAAGTCTCGTTCACCTACAGAGAAGCACAGAGATTAGCAATGCGGAATCGCGTCTTGCGGGCAGTGCGCGGATATGCATCGGGGAGACGGACAGTAGTAGCACCACGGCCGAGAAAGAATCTCCTCGACATCGGGGTGGCCGCGCTTCTTCTTGCCCATCGCGACGGCTGAAAGGCAGCGTGTGCAGGTCGCAAATTGACGAAGTTCGAGGCGGTGTCGGGTGTCCGGGTGGGCGCGTCAAGATTCGGGTGGAAATGATGATCTGGATGTTGTTTGGGCTGATCGTGGCGGTGGTGGTTGTGGTTGTGGATGTGGATGAAGTGCAATTGCTTGCGACAGGGCGAGGCCAGACAACGCGACCACCGCCGAATGGCCTGGCGAAGCTCTCCCACCCAAAATGTTCAGCCTGCTTGGAGTGAGGGCGCCTAGCCCGTTTTGGGCTAGCGCTCTGTAGCTCAGGTACCCACTGGGAGGACGACAGGCGCACGTGATTAACTGCGGAATCGAGGGTGCACGGACCCGAGGCGGGCACTCGTCCATCTCTGTCGTACGGGATAATTACTGAAGTTTTTGGCGGCAGACGTCGGCGACTATTGGCATAAAACCGGCAACCGAGACCTCGAACGTCGATCGCGAACCAAACTGAAGGTCTCATCGACCCAGCCGAGGCTCAGAGGTGCTGTGAGGTGCTTAGTGCGAGTGCATCTCCTGGACTTTTGCTCGTGGCCAGGTGCACTTGCGTCAGAGGACTCCGAGTCGGCAGAGAACGACGACAAGGCAGCGGATGATGAGGCGGGAGAATTGATCGATCCGAGACCCGGGTGTCGGGTCGTCGTGAAGAATGCCAGAGCAGCCAACATCTCAGTACAGCGGCTACTCATGGTGTTTTCAAAAGACAATGTTGGAGACAGCTAGTGAGGTTCCCAGAGTTGGAGATTGCCAACAAAACGGCCAGGTCCTCGCATTACCATGGCGGCAGCGGCAGTTCGAGGCGTGTTCGGTCTCTGATTTACGTTGGAAGCGCAAGCCGAAATGCTCCACTGCCTACCGCCAAAGGGCCCGAGACTGAAGTCATCAATTCAGAAGGAAGTTTTGATCTGTCTTTGGTCTCGATTGGTGCATGTGGGCTGCGTGTGTCGTGTCATCGACACATGCAAGTTGCACCCCGGCCTTCTGCCTAGTCTGTGCCAGGTACGTACGCACACCGATAGAAGCAGCGGGGGGCTCGGCCGATATGCAATCGTTTATTACTAACCCCTTTCCACAGGCCTATTATAGGTGACAATCGGCAGAATAGATCGTCGTTGGGGGCTGCCTCGTCTACTGCGTACCTTGGCGTGCTTGGGTAGTGCGGCAATCACTGACGCTTCGCCGCTCTAGAGGATGGCTTTCACCCAATTGGAATTGCCGATATGGATTCCCCTGATATGAACCGAGCATCCTCCAGATGCACTGCCGCACCCAGCACGATGCAGCCCTGTCCACGACTAGGGCACACATGCCATCTAGCGTTGCATCGCATCGTTATGCATGTGTGACGGAACGCACCGATAGGGTGAAGCACACTTAACGGGCAGGCATGCACCCTTATTAAACCCATCGGCAAGCCTTCTTTTCCCCGGTCTTTCCTAACTTTCTGACTCAGCCTCTCAGCTTCCGATCCGGCACCTCTATCATCATGTGTTCGATACTATGGATTGAATAGTAATTTGATCACTCCATTTCGTGGAAATCAACTTCGATATTTTCTTTTGCTCACAGTGCGCCGATCGAAGACGGACGACATGGAGCACCCGATGGCCATGCCAAGTCCTTTCCCATCCGGCTCTTGGACGCCAGAAGGATCCCAGGGTTCAGTGGATACAGCCAGCGGGAGCATGAAATGGGCCAAACCGCTCGATTGGGTCGTCGCAAAGCCTACTATCAAGCAGCTGTATATCGACGAGAAGAAGACACTAAAACAAGTCATGGCGATCATGGAGATTCAGCACAACTTCTATGCAACGTCAGTCCGATGCTCTCCCTGTTCCAAGATCCCGAACCCTATTGGCAGCCCATGGTCATCAGTCAATTTGAAGCACAACAACCTAACTGCTCGCCCTTGTAGGCCGAAAATGTACAAGTCTAAATTCAAGCAATGGAACATCTCCAAGAGCTTCAAGCCCCGAGAAGTCCTTGCCGTACTACAAGCCGCAGAAGACCGCCAGGCCGCCGGCAAAGCCTCTCGCATCGTTGTGCGCGGTAAGGAAGTCGACCTGGACTGGGTCAAGGACTATATCAAGCGGAAGAGGGCAAAGTCTGCACGGGTAGTCTTTGGGGAGCACTTCCGGGCCCTCAACATGGACATCGATAAGATGGACAAGGTCATCTGCAGAACACCATCACCGTCCCCACAGCCATCTCTCAAACCGCCAGCCGCTCTGAGCCAAACCGAAGAGCTCCTCCACACCGTCAGCCTCTACATCAACGGCGCATTTTCAGGCGGCCAATGGTTTGTAGACAGAAAAGGCTGCTGTCGTAGCCGCAAGGGGCGGCGGGGGAACTTCTTCTTCCTCGACCTCTGGGACCGGCTCGACATGGCATCGAACCTGATGGACAAATCCGAGCCCGTCGACCTCGTCAATATCCTCAACCCCGCTTTCGTCTATCTGAACGATATCATCCGCGAGGAAGACCCACGGTCATTTCCGTTCCTCCTAGGCTGCTTTGAGGTCCTCCGCCACCGCGGCCGGACAGATCTCATGGGCTCCTTTCTCCGATACACAGCGCAGCTCGCGGCCCGCATCCTCGGGCCCGAACACCCCCACTCGAGGATATGGAAACACACACTCGCCGTCTTCCTCTCCAGCGCCAGCGACAGCAACGACGGCGCGGCACTAGGCCATTCCGACTTCCTCGAACAGCTCTATTTCCTCCTCCTCGACCGCTACAAAGCGCAGCCGAAGCGTGCCGCCGAGCTCGAGATTGGTGTCTACAATGATTACTGTGAGTCGGTGCTCGACCTCAAAGACCTCGAGACCCAGGAATCCACCATCCGTCGGCACCTAGCCACGATTGAAGCAGACTACCCACCACAAAGAGCGAGCGGGAGCGCCGGCACCCTCCCCTCCTGCGAGCTCGCTTTCCTGCGGCACCGGCACGCAACAGCCGTGAAGAACCTATGCCTAAGCCAAGGCCGGTTTCAAGAAGCCGAAGAAGCCATGGACAGCCTCCGGGAGCACGGCGACTGGGACGGCGCGCTCGCGCTGCAAAATCGGGGCGACGTGCGGCTGGAGATGGGCGATTTCGAGGCTGCTGAGGGGTACTTTCGCGCGGCGAGCGGGCTGGTAGATAATCATTCGCTGTTCCGGGACGAAGGGTGGATTGGGATGGTGTTTGAGAAGCTGGAGGAGGTTTTGGAGAGGAGGGGGCAGACGGAAGAGGCGCGGGAGGTAAGGAGGGTGAGAGCCGAGAGGGTTGAAAGGCTGGGGAGGGAGAGGGTCGAGAGCGAGACGGCTGGGAGGTTGGCGGAGGGGGAGGGGAACTGGATGACGGAGACGAGGGGGAGGTTGCCTCTGCTTCTTTTAAGGGGGGATGATGGCTCTGGGTGAAGAGGAGAGGAAGGATAATTCAACGGGACGTAAACAAAATAATGCAAATAGGTAGTCCCAAGATGATTGCCCCATAACTTTGATATTTTGGCCCTACAGTCTGCAATCCAACACAAAGAGAGCAAGATTGTATGACAGTGTCCACATTTATTGTCCAAACAAAATGCAAGAAAAACAGGAGGCAAGACGGGGTTGATACTCGGATAGCGACTTGGAACAGGGCAAAAAAGAAATCCTATGCCATCGACTGGAATCGAACCAATGTTGTCCGCGAATCGTGTTTTGAGATCCAAAGACCTGAATCCACAAGCGGAAGTACTGACCACTATACTACGATGGCTGTTTTGTTGCTCTTTGATGGAGTGGTAGTGGAGCATCCTGCCACAAGTATGGAGCCGGTGCCGCAACTCAGCGGATGGTGAACAGTTTGCCCCTCCCCACGTCGTTTATGCCATGTCAGATCCGATTCAGTGGTCCGCTCCTGAATGGACCGCTGTCCGTGACCAGCTGAATACGCCAGACATCCGACCCTCCAACTCGTGGAACCATACCAGAGACCTTGCAGTCAGGGCAATTGCAGGAAGCAGGAATGGGGTGCGTTAGGCTTGGCAAACTCAGTTGAGACGGAACGTTGCCGAAAGAGCAAACGGTGTTGGAACATATGTCAGAAAAAGTCAGTTTCGATGGACCGTTGGAATTTAGATAATGTGAGAATAAAATGTGCGCGATCGTGAAAAAAAATCGATATTTTCTCATCACCATGTGACGGAATGAGTGACTCTAGACGCTGAAAAAACATGACCCTCTGTTCAAGCAAACCCGTAAATGCCCTCAGCGCAAATCTATTAACTGGTGTACATCCACCTCGAAGGACTTCAAGTTTCAAACAAATTGGAGCGCTGATATATCCACTACCGCGTGCTGGCAAACAAAAGAAACACCGAAAAGGAAAAAAGAATAGAACGACTGGACGTGTCGTTGTGACACTGCACTGCAGTGAGACGAGACAACTCAGTTCACCTCACGGTCTCCTCCATCATCCCTCCCCTGCTGCCACTGCTGGTCGAAGCGCGCGATGGCTTGGCTGGCAGCTTCGATGCGCTGCTGGATGTGACTCCTGTGGCTGGGGTCATTCGCGTCCGCCATGGGGGTGTAAACCGACGCGACATGGTTTGCGACGCGGTTGTCTGTCGAGGAAGTTTGTGGCGAGAAGGGGGGCCGGCCGAGGGCCGCTGATTGTCTGGTAGAGACCCCGTTTGGCTTGGGTTTGTTCTTCTTGGGAGCGGGACGCCGGTTTGGTTTTCTGGTGAGAATGGGATATGGAGTTAGCGAGTTTTTATACCAGACGCGTACAGCCTGGGAGCATCCGTCGTGTTCAATGTAGACGAATGGTGCTCAGGTCAAGATAGAATCAGGCCATGTCGGAACCTGAGTGAGAGCTGCAATTGGCCCTGCTGTTTTTTTTTTCGAGGTTTTGATGATCACTTGGAGAGATGAAGCCGATCATGAACATAAGGACGAGAAAGAAAATGGTCAACTCACGGTGAGTTGGGGATTCCCCCGCTGGGATTTGGTGCGGACATGGCGGCTGCCTGTGTTATGGAACTGACGATTGAGAGTGAGGGTGCGCGAATACGAGGTGAAATTATGAGGAGAAGAGAGTATGAGATGTTCTTCTCTGTGGGCCGGGAAATAACTAGGTGGACTTTCACCTTGAACTCAAATACTGACAAGCTTTGCGGAGGCCATGTGTTTTATATCTTGCGCCTCACCTTCCGTCTTCTGTGGACTCGTCTCCACTCCTGTCGCTTTTGGGCACGAAAAAAAGATACCATGATACAAGACATCCCACGCCTTTCCATAAGCGAGGACTGTCGGGTACACGCTACGACGGCGGACTCCAACTCAGACCACCTCACGTACGGGCCATCTCATGTATGAGTGACATGGAGACTGCCTGTGCGGAATACGGACTTGGGCCAGCTGAGGTGTTGGAATGGTCGAGGACTCCTCAACGGTCCAATAAACTGCCCCCGCTGCGTCCTAACTTGTGGAACTCCGGTGCCGTTTGCCATGTAAACCCTGGAGGCAACGGAGGACTCTCACTTACATGGGTGTACATTCCGTTTTTTGCTACCAGACTCATGAAAGTGGCATCGGGACGGTCCATGTCGATTGGTTCCAGTATTGTGACGTGATCTGCCGCAGAGGACTCTCAGGCTTTTTTCGTTTTCGTTTTCTTTTTTGGGTTGAAACCTCGCTGGCCAGCGAATTAGACTAGTAGATAAACCACGTCACGTCGCCCGCGACTGTGCCAAGAGAGCTTATGCAGCCAGATGCCGCAAACGGTGGCAGACCGCCCTGGGCCGCTCCACTGATATGGGAGAGAGGGTGTGAACAGGCACACGTTATTGGCAGGAGCCTGCGCGAGGACTCTCACCTGCAGAAAGGGGCTGATAAGGCAATACGTGATTGGTTTGGGCTGAGGGCTCTCACCTGCAGAACGCAAATGCTAGGTTCTCCATCTGGTCGCTCTGCCGCAGCGGTCCTCGTCCAGTCGAACACCCGGACAGGGGGCCTGCCCAGATGGATTGAAGCTATGTAGCACATGCCGCCTGGCAGTACCTAAGAATGCTAATCACTAATGAGCTGCGCAAACATAAAGGACGGGTTCCCAATCTTTTCTCCTTCAGTTCCAGGTCGCTGGCCATCTCAACTTCTCCCTTGCTCTTCCCAGCAGGTCGAGCCATTTTGGTTTTCCACCCCCATTGCGTCCGTCCTGGGGGGGCGACGTGCACGGTGCCGGCCGTAGAGGCCGTGGGATTGTTGGGCAGGTCCAACAATTTCCCACGATCCCGACTTCGCTATCACCTGGTGTGATCTCCCACAAGACCATCCCGACCGCACGCTGTACGGCCAGCTTGCCCACCAACCTCCATGCCACACGATTCCTTCGCATCCCTTTGGCGACGCCTGTCGCAGCCAGGCCTTGTCGACCGGATCGGTAGGAATTCGTTCCCCGAGTCTCTCTCCTTTAAGGCTCTCACCACCAGTCCCAGTGTCTCCATTTTCACCCTCACCCTTACCTTCATCATTATCTCCGTCATCTCTCACCCAAGCATCCTCCTCTTCCCCACCCGGAGATCTCTCGGCACCTGCGCCCAAACCCACGCCCACACCCACGCCTACGCCTGCATCCACATCTTGTCCATTCCCAGAGCAGAGTCCCCCGCCCTGCGAGGCTTGCAAGGGCCCATTCGATCTCCCTAGAGAAAACAGCTCGTCTGAGCAACTCTACGGCTGCAAACACGAGGGCTGCACCCACGTCGCCAAGTGCTCCAGCGACATCTATGCGCACAACAGGAGCAAGCGGCACTGCTACCTGCCCAAGTACGCCTGCGAGTGGAGCCCCTATTGCCGCAAGCGATTCTCCAAGGCTTTCAACCGCAAGCGGCACTCGGACAAATGCTACCATCGACGCCTTGGTCAATCAACAAGGACAATGACTCCGACCTCGCGCCACAACTCGTAGCTCCCTCTAACAGACGGCGATGTGGGATTTCGGGAGATTGGGGGGATTTCCCTTTCTCGGATCCGACTCTTGTGCAGTCAGAAGGAGCCACTCGGACATAGTACGGTTGATACAGTGGAAGGCGGCCCTGCGTCGGGAGTGGGAGGAGTGGGAGGAGCGGTGGGAGCGGTGGGAGCGTGAAGAGCGGGAAAGAGAGGAGCGGTGGGAGCGTGAAGAGCGGGAAAGAGACGAGCGAAGACAGGTGATACATATCGTCTTGCTCCAGTGGATACAGCACGCCACCATCGACTTTGACACGGTCAGGGAACTCTTCCTTGTCGCGGCGTGTCCTGGCCCTGATCCATTCAAACCGTCTCCTCCTACTCCTGCTCCTCCTCTTCTTCCTCCTCCTTCTCCTCAAGTTTTATCACTACTGCGGTCCAGCCCATCCGACCCCGACCCGCCCGACAGCTGTCTGTATCGCCTCACGACCAACCCCAGTCTGATCTGGGAGCTGGCTAGACTCAAAGAACCCCCCTGACGGCCTACTAAATGTACGGCATGCATCTGATGGCTTCCCATCGCGAACAACCCGCATGATCTCGGCCGCGTCCCAAGACGGCGGCTGCGACGCTTTGGACTGGGTTGCGGCGGGGGTATGCGGTGGCTCGTGTTATGGGACAGTCAAAGGATATCGACAGACGAAGTCAGACTACCTATGGATAATTACCTCGAGAGGGAAATGGACGGGCTGTCCGTCGGTATTGGAAAAGCGCCGACAGACGCAAAATTGCTGACAACTCATTGGGCTGCCAGAAGGGCGACCTAGATTTGGGCGTCTGTCATTGCCCGCGCTTTCCACACCGACTGCAGACGGCTTTTGCCTCATGGGTACGAAAATCATACGGACTGGCACGTCTTTGCTAACAATAATTGAGAATTTCCTATCTTTGTTCGCTTCTTGTGTTTGTCGGGGTCGGATCAGCGTGCACCAAGACTTTATGTTACGCACACCGACAGAACACCGACTACAAACACAGCTTTTACTTTTTTGGCTTAATTCAAGTTATGTTTGCGAGACTCCATGTGCAGTGCAAGTGACCCGCGTGATTCAGGCATTACTCCTGTGACTTTGTTCAGTAACGTAGGTATCTTGTCGCAACCAAGAACGTTCGCGTTTGTCGGTCTTGTTGTCGTAGGTCCAGTCAAACAAACATCCAGCCATACTAATAATACTGACTGGCAGACTGCCAGCATAACGTTGCACGCTAATTGTAGCATCCATAACATACCAGGTACTAAAGTCAAATAGTATACGCATATGATTAAGGTACCTTAATACCTGGTATGTACCCGTGCATTCCATGCCAGTGTCGAGTCAACGCCATCGACCAGACGAAACCCATGCCAGAAACGGTACAACTTCAGTCCTCTGTAATAGTTATACAAACAATGATAGTACAAAACAGAAGAGAAAAAAGAAAAGAAGCGAACACAACCACACCCATCCATCCAACCATCCATCCATCCTGAACAGCCGAATTTCCCTGAAAAAGACAAAGAAAGAAACACAGCCAAGTAAGTGCCAGGACCATGTAGGTCAAACCAGACAAGTCAAAGCGGCCGCGAGAGCAGACTCAAGCCCCCTTGTCCCATATTAACAGTGGCAAACTTGAACCCAGCATTCAACGCCAATGCTCCGACGACATCCCTTATGACAAAAGAAAGGTGAAAGGGAAAAAAAAGCAAACGCCGCCACCGCCAAACTAGACGGACGGCATGCAAACTCCCCGGCCTACCCACTTCATGTTATCTACCTGCTTGACCCGACCGCCAACCTCAACTTATCGCCAGACCATGCTCGGCCTCGACCGCAACGACCCACCTGCAGCGACACCCACTCCAGTACCTCCATTCGCACCACCACCGACGCCAGGAAGCCCGACAGTGCCGATGGTAATTCTTCTAAGCTTGCCATCGCCCCTGTCTCGCTGCGACTTGGCCGACTGGGGGCTGCTCCCATCCAGCCTCACGCTCCCGCCCATATTCATCCTGCGCGCCTGCCCAGGGGTCAGCGACCGGCTTCCGCTCCCGCCCATCGAGCCAATCAGCGAAGAATCTATACTCGGGGCTGGCGGCGAGCACATGATCGGCGGCGACCGTCTGCGCTCGGAGCTGCCGCGCCTATGTCGCGAGATGCCATTCGTCGAGCTGGCGAGCGGGCCCGAGTAGCTCTGGGATGTGCGGTGGCCGGACGGGAGGTGCGGCGTGGGGCCGCTGGCGGAGAAGCCGGCGCCCGAGTGGTTTCGCTTGCCGGATGCAATGGAGGCGGAGCCTGAGAGCGAGGAGAGACGGTCGCGGCGCTTAGCGGACTGGAGAGCAGAGCGGAGCTTGAGAGCGTCAAAGGAAGGTGACTCGGAATCCGAGCCGGAGGCGTTTGTGGACGCCACGGCGGTGGTGGTTGGTGATTTGGAGGACGATTGTGAGGGGGGGTGGTTCTCGTCCAGCATGGACGAGATCGAGGGCTTGGGGCTCAAGCTGGAGTATCGGGGAGGCGAGAAGGCATTAGCTGCTCGGCTGACTGGGATACTGCGCAGAGGCGTTGGTCGGTCGTCACTGCCGGGGGAGTTGGACATGAGGTTGAGGGTGAAAGTCGGGGGGGTAGGGGACCCACCCCCTGATCCACCCACATCCGAAGGTCTTGATTTGGACAAAAAGCCTGCTTGGAACCGGTTTGGTTTGCCAAGATTCAGGCTCGATACATCCGGGAGATTGAGGGATGGACTAGATTGCTGTGGAGAGTCGGTCCGATCAAGATAGGACGGTAACGAAGGAGGTACTGGAGACCCTTGTGCAGTCGAACCGTCGAGAGGAGAAGCGACAAACTTCTTAGGCGTCTTCTCAAAGTCGGCCAATGTCCCATCAGTCTCATCATCCCGCCAGCGGACGGCCGGCTTCTTCTTGACTGGAGTAAACGTCACTGATACACCCTTCCGTACAGTACCGATCTTTCGGCGTCGTGGCGACGACGCTTTTCCTGGGGAGGTCTGACCTTGCGGTGGAGGAGCGAACATGGACGTGAAGGCGGGGGCGGCCACTGGCTTTGGGTTGATACTGATCGACTTCTTCCGTTTCGGTGTGCCGCGCTTGGTCGGAGGGAACGATTCGACCGGTATCATCGAGCCGTCGGGCTTAACAACATGCGATGCCGCCGAGTAGCCGGTTTCCAGGAGGCGGTTGATGATGGATTTGGCGTGCGCTATGGCCTCGCTCTCATTCATGGTGAGTGTCTCGGAGAGTGATGACAGAATCTCAAACTGAGCCGTCAACAGCACTTGCATGACAGCTGCATCACCAGCTTTGTCATGCTCCAGCACCTCTCGATACGCGTCCCGCATGAAATTGGTCTTTAGCGACTCAGCCTCCCGCGCCAGAGTGTCCTTGTCACTAGCATCTGTTACCCCGTCTCCGGTTGGCAACTGAGAAATGCTGTGTTGCAATGCTGTGTCAAGCGCCCGTTCCCAGTTGGATCGCTCAAGCTTCTGGTGGATATGCCGCCTGCTGTTTTCCAGCTCAATCAGAATACCCTGTGCTGTCTTGCGCATCGCGGCCAGGTTCGGGGCCATGCCGTTCTCGTCCTCCCGAGTGTCGCATACCGCGTCGAAGGCAGCAATCCAAGCCGAGAGAAGTCCAACCCGCCGCTCAATGGCTCTTCGCTTCTTCATGTGGTTGAGCTTCTCTTGGCGTTCCGTGGCCGCATTCTCAAATGCAGCCCGGAGTCTCATGATGCCCTCGCGAACGATGCCGTCCCGCTTGTCCATCTGCTTCCTGAACTTTGCAAAAGAGATGTTTTCGGCATCCTTTTGTTGAGCCTTGAGCTCATTGATCAGTGCAATCTGCTCGTCAATCTTGACCAAAAAGTCCTTGACGTGGCGGTTAACATTGAAGACGTTGCGGGTGACCTTGGTCTGGATGTTCTTGGCGCGGTTGGCGTAGCGGAGGGTGTTCTGGGTCTCGTCGAAGTGCTCGCTCGACGGGCTCACGCAGACAATCATGACCGTTTTGCAGTTTCCGCCCAATGAGAACTTGAGTAGTCGAGTGAGCTTGCTGTTACGGTAGGGCACGTGGTTCTTCTTTCGAGGATCGCACAGCGCGTTGATGCAGCCTCCCAGCGCTAGAAGCGACTTGTTGATGTTGGCACCCTCCAAGAGTCGTTCTCCTCGGTTCTTGGTGGCGCTTGCGCGCTCGCTGCCTGCCAGGTCAATGATACTCAGAGTGGCCATGGTATGTGGCTCATTGATATCGGCGTTCCGATCCTTGATGGCAATGTTGATCTGGAGGACGGCATGGGACCGTGACGAGACTGCATTGGCTGCTGTGGGCGACACCGTCCGGTACTCGTTGCCCTGGACTATCATATCCATGACTTGCTGGACATCCTTTGGGTGGTGAGTTGAGAGGCCCGCAACCGTGACTGCCTGGTTTGTGTCCTCTCGAAGCATGAGACCCTGCTTGCTGCCGCCGGGAACCAGCAAGTCGCGGATGGTCTCGTTGTAGATTTCGAGGTACGACAGGGAAATTTCGGTAACCTTGTCGGCGCTGCGGTCGCTGATCTTCTCGAACAACTCCTGCATGGTCAAGAATATGATGCCCGGCTGCTGCGCCGTGCCGGTAATGGTGTGGGTCTTGCCACACCCTGTGGCGCCATATGCAAAGACGGTAGCATTGTACCCGTCAAGAACGCTGTCGATAAGGTTTTTGGTTGTGCCTTCGTACACGTCGCCCTGTGTCGCGTTTTCGTCGAAAATCCTGTCGAATGCGAACACCTGATCCTTGACCTTCTTGCCCATGGGCACGACCGATCGCGAAAACCTCTGGACCGGATTGTCCTCCGGAGGGTCGAAGACGCTGCAACGATGTTGTAAGCACGCGACCAATCTTTTCCTCCGTCAACAGCTTGGATTGACCTACAGGCACCTGTCATCTACCACCTTGATCACCGATCGTATGCCCCGCTGGTTGAGTTTTGGGGTTGGCGCGCCGGCCATGGAGCCGTCTCCGAGAAATAGGGTGCCATCGTCGGTTCTCGTTCTGCTCGAGATCAGTTAGTCGTCAGTCGTGGATTGGAGGCGGGCCTTGGGTGGCAGGCAGCGGGTGGCATGCTTACAGCTGCGCAGCTTCTCGGATGGTGAAGGGTCGCACGCGGACTGGCAGAACACACAGGGGCGTTAGTATTTCTTGCATACTACGTACACACGCAGGCCGCGATGCGATGCGGTGCGATCCGGTACGGACACATATGGACGGGATGAGCAAGGGAAGACATACCAGCGACCGAGATCGAAGCGGCACCTGGATCTGCAGCCGACATTGTCTCGTTCACTATCCGCCAAGACCTAGGACCTCTGATGGCCTGCTTCTTCGTTTTTGCTGTAGTGGGGGAGTCCCGACGTCGAAATCGCAGACGGGAATAAAACACGGACTGGATCGAATTCGACCGTTGGTACCAGGTACGTGACGGTCGTGTTCGCAGTCAATCGTCAATTGGGGGGCATGAGACAAAAGGCGGTGGTGTTTAGAGAGCGACAGTTGGGACAAAAACAAGAAGGAATGACGGGGAAAGAGTGACGTTGCTGGCTGTCAGTCGCTTCTTGAGCGCTGCTCTGCTTGGCCCTGGCTGAATTTGGATTGGCGTTTGCATGTTTTGGTCGCGCTTGCCCTGCCTGCGTCTCCGTCTCCGCAGCGACGAGTCAACAGACCGTGCAGACCCCACTATTAGCCCTTAAATGAGAGCTTTCAAGGCTGCCAACCCCACTACCGTGCAGCAGCCGGCAGGCATCTCGCATGACCCACCCGGAACGTTGCGAAACACCGCATGGCCCTGTTTGAGCTAGCTCCCTTCCAAAGTTCCATGATGCACTTCGGTTGTTGTTCTCCAACTCGACGGCGCGTGCAATTCGTCAAACAGGCATTGCGGCGATTCCTGCCAATGCAGGGCGGTGAGAATGCGGATATTAACATTCGATTAACAAATATATACACTACGGGTTAATAATTTTTTTCTCTGCAACCATTTCCCTTCCCACGCTTCATTCCATTCCTCAGTTCGACGCCGCACCAACACCAACTCCGGCCCCAGCCGCAGCAGCACGAGCGCGAGCAGCCAACATCGCCCGCTTGCACTTACTTGGCCGCGCACCCCCGGCAGTGATCGTGTCCGCCTCGCTCAGGAAGCTCGTCTGCTCATACTTGCCCACGCTGTCCCTGCCGACCAAGAAGCTCTCAGGCGGTCCAAAGAAGCTAGGCCTCACCCCGCCCAGATCTACTATCACCTTCTGCACCACAATGCCGGGCATCAGCGCCCAGATGCGCAGCGTGTACGCGCCTTCCTGCGGCACCGCAAACTTGCTCGTCGTGTAGTTACCCGTCTTGCCCCAGATGCTGTCCGCTGCCGCGTAACCCCATCCCGCTGGCATGTTGGCGCCGACCGTGACGCCGACCGGCCGGACCAGGGTGGGGTTGGTGGGCGCCGCCTCGCCCTTGGGGTACAGCGCAATGCCGTACTCTAACGGGTTCCAGTCGCCGAGGTAATTGAGGGCGGGCGACATGTAGACCGTCACGTTGGCCGCGGTGGAGTTGGTGAAAAGGTAGAGGTCATACTCCAGAGCCGGAGCGGTGGCGACAGTGAGCTTCTCGGTGTTGAGTGGCCAGAGCCCAACTCCGCTTCCGCTGCGGCCGTAGTTGACGAATTTGTGGTAGGTCACGTTGGTGTTATCGCTTGAGGCGGATGCAGGGGGGATGATGGTCTTGAAGTTAGAGCCGGAAATGGCGACGTGGCCGTCAGACTCAACGAAGCCCTGCGTGAAGTTGGACGTGACAGAGCGGATGCTGACGGGCACCTGGACCTTGGGGGCGGCGTATCCATACCTGTCCAGCCCTTGGCATGGTGTCGTGATGTTGATATTGACGGTGCTGGAATATGGTGCCTTGGGGGCAGAAGCCCAGTCAATCGAGACATACACCCGAGTATCCGAGCCCTTGGGACCAACGACGCCCGTGGACTGGGAGAGCTTTATCCATGGCTGCTCCGGAGAAGCCGTCCATGTGCAGTCCTTGGTTCCGCGGGAGAAGATGTCGAACCAGCGTGTAACAGGGCCGTAAGGGTCCATGGGCGGCAAAGCCAAGTTGTTGCCGCTGTTGGAGTGGTACTTGTCGTCACCCTGGACAGTCGCATTGAGTCCTTCGACACCGACACCTACGTGGCCGGCGAGAGATACGAGGGCCGTCTGGACGTACGTCATGGCAGGCAGTGTGTTTCTCATCGGTTGCTGCCAGTATCCGTCGTAGCCAAGATGGGTTTCTGACGGGTTCAAGTCAGCTATGTTGTTGCTTGAGAGACAGAGCTCGAGCGATAGACTTACGATCCATAAAGTGCTTCCACTTTCCATCGAGCAGGTCGTCCCAGCGCATGGTGAGCTTGTAGTCCTCCTCTGATATCGACAGGACGTAGTTGATCATCTCGTTGGCCGAGTTCCGCTTCTGGCCGGCGAAAAGAGAGTTCTTGGCCCCGCCGACGTTGACCTTGTGCACAATCTCGCCAGCCAGCGCGGGGTGAAGGACCGTCTGGAAGAAGGCCGGCTGAGCCGCAGCATCCAGCTTGTCGTAAATCGCCTGGGCCGCGGCACGGAGGCTGGCCCACTGCTGCAGGACAGCATCCGCCTCATTGTAGTTGAGGACCGAGTACGTCTGCGGCTCCACCAGCTCGAACTTGCGGCGGCTGGCGTACATGCCATACTTCATCATGATCTCGGCTGTCTCGCCTGCGTGCTCGGGGCCAAATTCGCGAGTCGCCCAAGCCTTGGCCCAGTCGCCGGCGCTGTCAACTCCCCACTTCTTTGTGTCATAGCCAAGATCGAAAAAGTGGCTGATAGGGATCTCCAGGGCCTTCATGTCACCGACGTTGACAATCCAGATCCTATCAGCCCCGCGTGAGGCAGCCATGTGCATTTGCTCGGCTGTCTTGGAGAGCTGGATCGTGTTGATCCACTTGTAGTCACGCGGATCACCGACGTAGTCGAAGTGGTAGTAGATGCCCGCGCCACCAGCCCGGTTCGTCTCGTTGAGCAGAGGTAGTCTTCGGACGTTGCCCCAGTTGTCATCGGCCCACAAAAGAGTCACGTCGTCTGGGATTGTCAGACCGGCAAAAAGGTAAGTCATGACTTCCTTGTAGAGACACCACGTCTGGGGGATAGTGGTGATTTCCACCCCGAGGCCGTCTGCCATCATCTGACGCTGATTCTTCACAAGTGTCTCCAACATGGTGACGATGTGGTCGACTCCGAGTCCCTCGATTTGGGTATCTCCAGTTCCGCGCATGCCGACGGTCCAGAGACTGTTGCGTGCATAAGGCTTTGCTCTCTGAATACCGTACCGGAAATAATCGTCGATGGTCTCGTTGTTCAGGTTATACGCCCATGGTCCCTTATCCTTGTAGAACTTGCCGAACTCGTTCTGGGCACGCATAAGAGGTTCCGTGTGTGATGTGCCGAGGACGATCTCAAATGCATCGGCCAGAGGTTGGTTAGCCGGGTCGTCAACCTCGAACATAGATCCCCAAAGAGTGGGCCACAAGTAATTGGCACGAAGTCGAAGGAGGAGTTCGAAGATGAGACTGTAGAACGCAGGGCCGTAGCCGGCTCCGTAAAGAGTGTTCTCCCAATGCGTCCTGTGGTGCAGTTGTTAGTTGAGGCCTCGTCAGCTAGGGGGTGCAGATTGCTTACGCGACCCAATTGGTCAAAGCCGGCTGCTCATCGTTGAGGAAGAACCCGCGATACTTCACCGTCGGTGACCCCTGCACCTTCTTGATGGGAAGAGCAAAGATGTCCTTATTCTGTCTGACGGGTGAATCCGCCCAGAAATACCATGGACTGACTCCTATCTGCTCGCTGATATCATAGATACCATAGATAGTTCCTCGAGGGTCAGCTCCAGCAATCACCAGCGCCGAGGAGCATCCTGGCACCGGGTCCTTGACAATCTGGCTGGTAAAAGACTCCCACTTCCCCTTGATGGCCGAAACATCAATTGCCTTAGAGGCGATAAGGTCGTCAATGATGGTGGAGTGTCCAATGGTGCCAGCAATGATGACAGTGTCCGAAGGAGAGGGGTCCGAATAGGCAGGGCCGGTGAAGTTTGCTGTTCCAACTGTGCTAAACTGCAGGAAGTTAGCGATACCACTGCTGACTTTGTAGCAATGAAGGAGGTAAACAGGTTGAGTTTGCCGATACTATGGGGATGGATCAGGACGATACATACGACGGTGTTATTCCGATTATTGACCGGCTTGTATACATAAGAAGTGGGAGCTGCGCTCTTTTTGCCGTTGCTGAGCGTGTAGTTTGTTCCAGTCACTCGACCGAAATCAAGGGCGAGATCGCTGGCTGCTCGGACGACGCCCCAGTATTCGTTGCCCGAGACAAGAATCTGACCCTGGGTGATGGCGCCTCCGGCAATCTGAAGAGCACCAGAAGAGCTGTTGAAGGCAATGATGCGCTCCTGGCCCAGAGCCGAAACCGTTGCAGAAAAAGCAAGCCATAAGGCCGCTTTGGCTGTTCCCACAAGCATCTCAAGTGGCAGCTCCTGCTTGAGGCTGCGATGATCGCAGAGGTTGCGCAGAGGTGTGGTTGCAGCAGGGCGAACTGAACCGCACACCTTAGACAACCGCTTCAGAGCTTGCGGCGAGACTGAATCGATGATCGCAGGATGAGGAGGTGACCAGACACACGCCCACAGGGGCGGGCGAGGTAGGTGTTATAATTAATATAATATCTAGAAGATCGGGTATGCAAGGAACAGCAGTCCATTGGAGGCGACCTCGCAGGGGAATAGAGGCCTGCATATGCTCACATGGGTAAATATATTAACCCGGAACGATACATCGTGGCTATGTCGCATCGAGGCTCCGGAACGTAGGCCGCCTTTCCTTACCACAACAAGATGCGCGATTGATCGATGAAAACTCCGACTGCCAACAGTTGAAGTCTCCCAGTCCAAGGCGAGTCGTTGCCAGGGTCGCGGATAAAAGGAGCTTGGATGGTGTAGAGATGGTTGGAGAACAAGGGTTCCGGAAGCTATGTTTCTGAGAGAGCTTGTCATCCAGTGCCATTATAGGGCTTGGCATCAAGATTGGTCCGTCTTCCCGTGGAGCTACGGCAGCAAATGGAAGCTTTCTTCTCCACCTCCCCGCAATGACAGGGGGGATGGAGCTCAGGTTTACCCCTGGAGAGCAACGGAGTGATGATGTGAATTTGTAGCGAGCTCACGCGCGAATTCGATGCTTCGACGATGAGCTTGAGTAAAAGAGATGCGTCTAACTCTAGACAAACGGGGCTGCTCGAGTCATGACCTTTCGATTTCTCACTGTGATTTATATTGACATGAACACCAAGAACGGTATGAGATTGAAGCGCGCTCAAGAGAACAAAACTGCATAACCAAAGCAATTGGAGAAAGCTTGGCAGAGGGAAGAACACCAAAGCATAATGCGGGGGAAGCGGAGCGAGGTGGAGAACAACGACGTCGTTTTTTTGGTGTTTAGCCGGAATCTGAACATCCACACCTTGGCGTATATCGAGGATATTTTAACCCTTGCGAGTATCATTGACCAAGCCCGGATCCGGGTTGACCAAGGCAATCGGGGTGCCCTACAGTCGTCACAGGGCTCACCCATCGTGATGGGGCCCGACCGGAGGAAGGTAGTCGCCATATTCGGAGAGACGAGACTATTCGTGGAGAGGACAGCTGCTCATTTGACTGCCACCCGAGACCCGCATCACCTCGGGTGTGCAGATCCAATTTGCTCAGCCAGACACTCGGGTGTATGGTGGTGTGGCCCGACGGGTTCTTCCAGGTCGACGGCAGGTTGGAGGAAAGATCGTCAAAATTGAGCTACCAGGGCATTCGGAGCTGTGGGTTGGTCGTCCGTAAGTGGATGCCAAGACATAGGTTATTCCGAGGCTAGTCAGTGTAACCACGGGCAAGACTCAGTTGCCGCATGGAAATTATCTTGCGCTGGATCCCATCATGTTGTTGACCGGACCTTCCAGGCCTTCCACGACAGACATTACGAAGATCAGAACTCTAGATGAGTCTAGAAAGACCAACAACATCTAGTTGAACGCGGTCACGGTGCCTTAGGGAACTGCCGAGAAGGATTATTAGTGCCCGGGTTGAAAAAGGCATTTGTGCCAGCAAAGATAGTAGCAAAGAGGATAAGAACCAACGAGGGGTATGGAAGAGCGTCTCCATGAGGCTTCAGCCACTTCAGCCCCGAGCGAG
This sequence comes from Cercophora scortea, assembly GCA_033439705.1. NCBI lineage: Eukaryota > Fungi > Ascomycota > Sordariomycetes > Sordariales > Lasiosphaeriaceae > Cercophora > Cercophora scortea. The sequence continues at coordinate 1,919,878 of JAUEPO010000007.1, forward strand.
GCGGATTCAAGCCCCGAGAGACAGACGATGTTTGTGTCGCTGAACCAGACAAAAACAGAAGATCAGCGAAACGGTGAAACTCGGCGGTATCTTGGGTTTTGGTGTATAGCAAAGGCGTGGCATGGCATGGCATGGCATGGCATGGCATGGCCCAGTCTATCAATTGAATCCGGAGGGGGGGGGCGTTGGCGCGGGCGATGAGGACGGCGGTGATTGAAAGCACCGGGAAGCCGAAATGAAGAATCAAGGAAGCGGAGTGTCGATGGCCACCCGAAGGACGCATTTTCCCTTCATCGAGTACGCGATATATAATTACGTCTAGTGGACGCTCTCGGAGCTTGGATGATGGATCGTCAGCCAATCCGTCGTCGCCCGCCGAGAGCCTGAGGGGGAAAGGTCCGATTCTTGTGCAGCAAAAGGGAGAGGAGGATGGAATCGACAAATCTGACGAGACGCTTTCAGCCCTACTCCACCGCCAAGGCGATTGCCAAGCAGGGAGATCGCCGCCAAGCCCGGGATTGAGTGTCTCCTGTAGAGCTGTAAAGGGGGGACGACCACTTCACTGCTGATAATTTTTTGACCGGCAATAATAGCATGATCAAGAATTGATAATTCATCGGCCTGTAAGAACCTAAGATGATAATAGTGGAGGAAGTTTTGGGAAGAGCACACGGCCCAAACGCCCAGGCTTCAAGGCATTGATAATCTGGATTAATGTATCGAACGGAAGGTGCTGTGATGAACCTCGAACTTCTTCGCAGTTGCCGTCTCACGGTCCCATGATCTGATCCACACGAATTTTGCACCTTGGGTCGTCCCTCCCTCACGTTCTCCTTGATCCCGTGCTGTCTCGTGATTGGCCAGCACCCATAGGACCATGACGTGATTCTGAACACAGCTCCTCCCTTCCTCTCACTAGTCACATTCCTTATCCCACCTCCCCCAAAGTCCGATGCGAGCCCAAAGGCAATGATAATGTCTCCAAACCGCCGACCCAGCAACCACTGCCGTGCCATTGCAGGTCCATGTGCATTATGGCCCCACGCCCGTTCGATTCGAGGACGGATGAATAACACACCCACTCGGCCCCCTCAACAACTTGGAAAGTATTTTTTCTAGCTCGGATCACCACACAGGAACATCAACCATATTGAAACGTCTGTCTAGTCGCCATGTCCTTCTCGGTCGAGTTCAAGGCTCTCCATTGGTTTCGCCGCCGCCGCAGAGCCACCACCCTTCCACCTCCCAATACCGACTCCTCACCGCTAATCCGGGACTATCATGGCCTCAACGCATCAAACACAGAGCAAAAATCCCGTCTTCGAACCTTCATAAGCCAGCGACGCCAGTCTTGGCCATGGCAGTCCACGCACACCTCCACCGCTCCATCCACCTCTCCAGTTCCTCAAACCGCCGACCCTGGCCCTTCGCTCGAGCTCCCTCCCCCATACTCGCTCTCCAATCCGAACCGATTCTCGTCCATCACCTATGAAGAATTCATCCCGAGCGCATCTCGAAGCTTCACGCCCAGGCGCTCGCCTCCCCCAGTATACAGACCCCTACCGCCTGTCCAACAGCAAAGACCGGCAACCACCGAACCACTATCCCCCTCCGTGGAACTGCAACGTCTCGCCGCCGTCCTCGTTCTTCACCCCTGGCGTGCTTCCTGGGGCCCGCGTCCCACATCTCTGGCCGGCGCCTTGAAAAGCGCAGCCTACGTTGGAAACCAGCGGCTTGTGCGCACGCTTCTCGATGCAGGTGCCGAGATTAAGAGCAACCAGCATTGCGCAATCCAGACGTCAACCGCCGTCCACGAAGCCCTTAGAGGGCCGAGCCCCCAGCTCGCGCTAGATCTCATCAGCCATGTCGCTGTATCAGGGCAAGTAGAGGAGCTGCTCGAATCTCGCGACGAGGCCGGATGCACGCCTCTTCACATTGCCGCCGAGGCGGGAGAGACTGCGATTGCCAGAGAACTGATCCAGCTTGGGGCTGCGGTGGACTCAGTTGACCGCATCGGCCGTACGGCGCTGCATATGGCAGCTCGTTACGGACGAGTTGAGACCGTTGACATGCTGCTGGATTATGGCGCGGATCTGACTCTCGTCCACCGGCAAGTCTGGTGGAGAGCCGGAGATGCCGCTCAGTCCCAGCTGGGCAGCTACAGCTTGGTTTCCCAGATCTTACAAGACGCGCTCGAAAGAAAGACAGGTGAATCACAAGCGCAACCAACGAATACGACGGATGATCAGCCCGAAAACCAGGAGCCACTACCAAACTTTGCCCAGCAGCCGCGCATGGAAATGGAACAAAGCCAAGCGTCCAGAGCGAGAAACTCATGGGCACCCACAACACAAAGCGACCGCGACGAGTACGCAAGCAGCATCAACATGCGTCGGCTCAGCCTACCGCCCGACCAACCGCCCCCACTAAGCAGGGCATCTTCCCTCCGACCCTCAGTGACCTTCAGCACCATCACTCACCCACCAGAGCGAGACCCCACGCCATGGACGACGGCCATCTCCCCCCCTCGGCAGTATCCAGGCTCGCTCCACAGACGCTCGCACTCGGAGCAAGGCCCCGGCCGCCGATTATCCATCTACGGGACGAACTTGAAGGAAGTCGAAGCTGCGCGGCGCGTGCTAGCCCACCGAGCGCAGCCTTTCGCGCGTAAGCCGCCGCAGAGCTTCTTGAATACGCCAGAGTACGCTATGTGGAGACGCAACTGCGAGACGTTGCAGGCTGAGTCGAAGGCGCAGAGGGAGAGGAATAGGAGGGAGGACAGGATTGGGTTGACGCTTTGTTGAATTTGGATAACGGGAAAGAATGAGTTTGAATCATGACCTCGAAATTAATGAGCGGTTTGAATGGAGAATGGGTTTTGAGTGGGGTTGGTTGGCATTGGATTGCAGTACAGTGTGGTTTGTTCATGAAGGGGTACCTAGTGAGACTGGATCCGGACCTGGCTTTCACTCGACTCTTTGGGTACCTTATGGTATGGTTAATGAGAATTTCTAATGGTTTCCTTAAAAGCCGGTCTGTTTGGTATTCATTTCTGTTAATGAGTTAATAATACATGGTTTGCGAAATGTGTTTAACCCTTGAAACCCTGAAGAAAGACGGATAAGCGTTATTACATCGCACGATTGCTAGCTCTAGTGAAATTCTTGTTTTGTTCGTTCTCTCCACTTCTCTATGCTTATTTTTCATGAGGGATATCTCGAGGTTGCGGATCATACTAAACCAGCTGCGACACACGCAGGTGTTGGCTGCGTTTGGCAAGTTGTCCAATGCCAAAAGATTACAAGACGTGAAGAAATAGAAAGCGTCCCCCATGAAAAAAGGATAACTGCTTAATTAAATGATGATATCAGATTCATTCCGTGCAAGCAACCCATTCATTTATTCCACCGTTTTATGCAGAGGCGCTTAATTCAGCTACTGCATTTACCTCCCGGACTGTTTCGAGTGTTTAGAATCATAGGGGAGGCGTAATAGACAAAGACAGTCAGTCTAGGTACTCTACAGAGTTTACACATTGTGTATTTTAAGTATTCAATCCCCTAGCTCAAATTCTGACTTTTCTGTGGCCTTTGAATATCTTGTGCTCCATATTATCTTCTGCTTTTATTCAATGTTGTCTTCTTGTTTTTGTATATCCTGGTAGTTTGCATAAAGTAAACCCAGTAAAACACTAATTGCACTGTGATAAACGCTAATTCATTGACGTCAGCTTGTTAAAGCTACTGGCGAGTGACAATGATGATGAATTTGTTGATTATCATCCAATAAAGCGGCACAGCTGAACCTATCAGCTGAGTACCTGGTAGGTATCAACACCTCAAATACTAGGTAACGAAACAGATTTTCTCTGCTAGGGAGAGCAGTTCGACCATATTCCTTTCAGCTAAGCCCCCAAAAACACCAGGACAGCCTCTTCTCTCGTCCTCATTAATATCTCCGCCATTCTTAGTCCACTCCACTCGCAATCCTTCTTCCATCAAGCGGGTATCCTGGAATTAAGCGTCCTCACCATTCTCGCCCTTCTCGGAAACCTGTCTCTTCTCGGGCAACGGACCTGCGCCAACATCGCTCCCGCTGGCCCCGGTGTTGTCACGCAGAATCTGAGTAAGACCAATCTCGGAGTTGATCTCCTCCATGCGCTCGAAGTCGGCTTGCGCGGTACCCTCGGAGCCGAAGATAACATCCTATTTCGTGTACTCGGTTAGCAATACGATCTCTGCCATTTAGGAAAGAAAGACTCCATTGGAAAAGCAGAAAAGCACTCACCATTTCCTCCAAAGTCAGTCTCTTCGTCTCCGGCACAACGAAATAGATAAACGCAGCGCCCAGATACGTCAAAATACCGAAAAGAAGATAAGTGCCATAAGTGATGCTCTTCAGCATGTCAGGCGTGACCTGGCCAACGATAAAGTTATTCATCCAGTTGCTCGATGCTCCGAGCGCAACGCCGTAGGGCCGTGTGCTCAGCGGCCAGATCTCGGCGACGATGATCCAGGCACATGGACCCCATGAGTAGCCAAAGTGCACCACAAACAACCAGACCATGCACACGGCCGCCCAGCCAGCGGCGGGCTGGGTGCTCCACTGGGTGATGTTCTTGGCCACGATGATAGCGATGATGATGTGGCAGGTCGCCATGCCAATGGCTCCGATGATGAGGACGGGCTTGCGGCCAACGCGGTCGACATAGAGGACAGCTGGGATGGTGGCAAGGAACATGACGACGCCGACCACACCTGTTGCGAGCAGAGAAGTTACATTGTCGTCGAGACCGAGTTGCTTGAAGATTGTGGGTGCGTAGTACAGGACCGCGTTGATACCCGTCCACTTTGTATCTCACTGTTAGCACATCCCAATACTACTGAGAGAATCTTTGACGAACTCACCTGCTGGAAGAACATGACCACCGTAGCAACAATGACCCTCTTGAACATAGCCCGAGTCTGAAACAACTTGGCGATAGCGACCCACTGCAGCTTGAAGGTATTCCAAGCCGTCGGCTCCCTCAGATGCGGAAACATCTCAGCAATGGTACGTTTCTCAAACAAGGACTGGGCCTTGATCTCAAGGAACTCGAGTTCAACCAGCTCATGATTGGCCGACAAGCCACGCAGAGTGGACAGCACCTTGCGGGCCTCCTCCTCACGGTCATGGTGTACCAGCCAACGAGGCGAGAAAGGCATAAAGATCATGCCAACAAAGAGAATCATGGCTGGTGCAAGCTGGAGGCAAATGGGAACCAGCCAAGCAGCGTTGGACTGGGTTGCGAGCGTTGTCCCGCCAATGTAGTTGGTTCCGTAGTCGATCCAGAAGCTGATCATGATGCCGAAGCAAATGGCCAACTGTTGCAACGCAACCAGGGCACCACGAACCTCGGGAGGGGCAACCTCGGAGTTGTAGATAGGGATGATCATAGCCAAGCTTCCGACTCCCATTCCGCTGTGTATACGTTAGACCGTGTTCTGTCATGGCTAGTGGTGCTAGCCGGTGCTGGCTGATTTGTGAATCGCGACAACAAAGTTCTTAGGGTTACTTACGTGATGAATCGACCGGCCAGAATGGCGTTGGCTCCAGCAGTCACCGACACGGCCTGAATGACAACACCGAGCATGAACACCACGCAAGCCACAAGAACGCCGTACTTCCTCGACAAAACCTCGGCGAGGAAGCCAGACAGCAATGTGCCAACCCAGGCTCCCAGCTCAAGAATGGCCGTCAACCAGCCCTTCTTCGACTGATCTGCCTGAGGATCCAGAGGATCATAATCGCCCATATCTGTCCCCGTCAAACATTGTCAGCTTCATTATTCGCATAATGCGGCCAGAATTTCGAGAGAGACTTACGTTCTTGAAAGGCTGGCATAGCAAGCACACCCGAGAACATGCCCTGGTTGTATCCATAAAGGACACCTCCAATGCATGCAAACAGTGCGATGCAGAAAACCCTGAAGTTCTTAACCAGCGCGGCAGGGCCACTCTTCCCCATGAGTGCCTCACGCCGCGTTAGGGCCGCATTGTAGAACGCGGCGGTGCCGCTGTCGCCTCCTCCACCCATCTTTGACGATGACCAGTGTTCGAGTTTATAAAGATAAGACAACAGTCGAACTTGAGCCGAGACGATTTCAAGCGGGAAGTCTGTCTCAGTCGCTGGACTAATGATAAGGGGAAACAAAACAGGACGAGAGACAAGAGGCCAAGGATATAAAGAGACGGGAAGCTTCCGGCTTTAGAATAAGTTTGATCGAGCCCTTCTGCAGGCCAGGTTGCCTTGTCCAAGCGGTCCCGGTAGTGGGCTGTTCTGGCCATGCCGAAGGGCCTTGCAGCCATCAAAACCACCATAACCAGGGATGAGGGGTAAATGGAGATGTGGGAGGGCCCCAATCCCATACGAGGATCCCGCCTATCTCGGTCTGCGTCCCGGATGAATGGCGATGACAGTGACTTGGTCATGCCTGTGGGTGCTTGGGTCCATGTTACCCCATCGTTGCAATCGTCTGCCATGATACGTCTGTTCTTGATCTATCCCAGGCCCCCGATCAATCAGCTTTGACAAATCATTGGTGCGTATAAGGCCATTGAAGAGCCAAAGCAGGTCCATGAGGCGGGGACGCGAACTGTCTGGTGAGCCTTCAGCCCCTGAATTCAAGATGAGCCCGAAGGATACCAAGGCATCCCTTAGTCTCGCCAAGCTCACAATGCCGATCCCGTCGTGCAACTTGCCGGGGCCGCAGTACTGGGATCCTGTCTTGCAATCCCAAGGTTAGGTTCTCCGCAGACATATCATTGACACGGCTCGAACAGGCAATTTGCTCCCAGTAAAGCAAGTAATGTTGTATCAAGATCCACCTGTAGATTAGCCTAAATGTCTGATAATCCTCAGCCCGCCGGCCGCTTATTGGTTGACAAGTCCGAGAACTTCGGATCACCCGATCCACCCGCGGGAGAATACTTCGGGCCTTTTGTCGGCTGTCGTGCATATCCATCCTGAAGTCGAGATATGCGGAAGGGCTCCGCTCTCCACCTCGCTTCTCCGGACCGTAGCGTGTGGCTTGGAGGCTTGTTTGATGGCGCTTTTTTCGGCGTCCTTGGCGCTGTCAAGGCAAAGTTCCGCACCAATGGGCGGCGAGTTGCAAATTCCTCAGCATTGCGGGTCAATTGCAAGTCAAGCCACAGGCCTTGCTCATTGGCAGCATCACGATGCCGGATACAGGCAGACATGTGAGGGTAAATCATCATCATGATGAGAATGTTGTTGCTCTGTGTTGAGCTGGGTGGCTGGTTGAGCTCCAGGGCGCGAGTGATCTGATGAGAGCCTCTCGCCGGGGTAGTTGTGGGGGAAGGGGAGCGTGGGGTACTGTGGAGTTTGGCGGGGAGTGGTATTTACCCATTGTACTATGAGAACGCTAAGATCGAGCCAGGGACTTCTCTCTGGAGGGGACTGGCAAACTGACAAACAGTTTCTTGGCGACCTTCAGTTGGGCAAGGAGACGGTGTTTGTTGGCATCTAAAGCCACGAAAAGCCGTGAGCCTCGGCTACGAGGAGAGAGAGGGGCTGAAGACGATGCTGGTCAACAAGGCCCATTCACTGGACTGCTCTTGGTCCATGTGCCCCTGACTCACACCCAGCGGCTCGAAAAGTTCATTCCAAGTTGAAAGTCTCGGCACAAAGATGGGAATTCCGCAGGTCACACGGGGAGGGTCTCGGCCGGTTGGTACGAGTTGAGGATAGCGGCCACTGAGACCGCCCTGGAGATGGTAGCGCCGATAAAGCCGGTGGTCTGGCCCAGACCCAACGTTACCAGCAGCCCGGAAGCAAAACCGGGACGGTCTTCTGGGCCATGTAACCGCAACTTGAGCGGCCTGGGTGGACTAAAGCCGGTATCGACCCACCCGTGACGGACTTAAATCATGTTAGCCCTTTGAACTTGCACGAGCACCTTGTGCGTATGGAGACAAGCATCAATGCAGCAGGGCTTCTAGATTAGGGAGGCAGGCAGCCAAAAAAAACTGGCAAAGGGTGATCCACGCTCAGAGCCTAGGCCACACTGTTACCCGGCTGAAGAAAAGCGGACGGCTGACTATTGATTGGAACCGCATTGCGGGAATCTTATGTGTGTTGAAGATCCCACTGGGCCAAAATGTTTCGAAACGGGCTTCAGGGCAGTTGGCATGGCGCGGGACTCGCGGCACACGAAGAGGGCGGGCGTGTGGCCTCGTCGGCTGGCTTCCCCTATACACGTAAATAACCACATATCCGCGATCTGTAGTGCAAATAAGATACAGCGTAGGAAAAAGCAGCCAGTGGCCTTCGGATGGAGGGGTCCACAGGCCCGACATCTGGCGGCCTTGTGGGTTGAGCCCTACCAGGAGTTGCGCCTCCGGATGCCTCCCCATGATCGGTTGGCGAGCACCTCACTTCAGGCGGGCATAGATGTGATAGCGAAGACTTGGTGTGCAGCTCTGCATCGGTAGGACGACGGGACGGGACGGGATGCAGGGCGTGATTTCGAGGAGACATGAGTATCAGGACAGGACGTGGTGGGAACAGACAATGAAAGCTGGGCGGGGAGAGGTAAGAATAGATAGGACGAGACAGGAGTTCGCCACCTCGCCAACGACGGCTGTTTTTGGTGCCGGGGCAGGTCTTGAGGATGATCTTGAATGCTGAAATGTGCGTGGCGCTGGACCCCAAGATCGCCTGAGGAGCTGAGACGGGCCTGAGGCGGGAACGGGAACAATGGGGATAGATGGGTGCAGCAGGAGGTCCTGTTCTGTGGCCTGGGCAGCCACGAGAGTGTGGAGGACGCGTTTGAAGCAGATTGGGTTGTTCATCTGCCAGTGCAACCCGAAGTCGCATGGGCGAAGCGGAGAGAGAGTGGTCCGAGGTGCTGAAAAGGCGAGATACCTAACCTTGGGCAAGCGTCATCAAAGTAAGACTGGAAAAGAAGAATGGGGTGAGGGACAAGAGGCAGCGATCTCTCAACCTGGAACCACCCCTCGACCCCAACGGTGCGGCGCGGCAACGGCGAGAGTAAACTGGCGACGGCTTGGATACAGGTCGGGAGGGTATCCAAGATCTGAGGACTTTGCATCGTACCTGACAGGTGCTTGGGGTCGTGCTTGTGCGCTTGGGGTTTTGGGGGAGCTCGCGCTGTATGGGCGGGGGGAACTTGGGAAGTCGCCGTAGCGCAAAATCACTCGCATGGATACATCGAGTTCGCGTACCCCAACCAGCGGGCCAATGGCAAGCTGTGGAGAGGATGGATTGGCCCGTGCGCTCGTCCAAATTTAGCAGCCTTGACTCCACCGTGCCCGCTCGCCAGTGACGATGCGTGCCAGCCGTGCTTTGGTCCAAATTAAACACTTGACGCGCGCCTCCGGCAGCGCACTTGAACTCTCGAGTTGCAGCGCGTGTTGCTCCACTACCCAGATCGCAAGGCGCCTGTCCTGTAAGGCGGCCAATCCGACGACACTCTTGTTTCCCGGAAACAAATTTGCCTTGTTTCATGTCATTTTGCTGCTGTTGGCCTGGTGCTGCTATTTGTCTTGTTCTCCCCATTGCAGTACACTTGTAGAGCAGTTTGTGTTGGGGCGGTTTGAAGTTGGCGCCTTCCTCTTCCTGCCTGCCGCTGCCGCTGCCACTACCGCAACCACTGCCGCTGGCGCGTTGCTCTTGCCGTTGTGGGCTGTTGCCGTCGGCGTCGATGTTTGACGTGAGAGTCTGCGATCGCGGTGCTGTACAGTGCAGGTGCGATGGCGCTCGGAGTGAGTGATCCATCCATCCATCCGTCCTTCCTTTCGACTTCCAGTTCCGACGAGCGAGTCCGTCGCTTCCCATGTACCCCGCGGCTACCCTCCATCATCCCGCCTCGTCTTGCAACACAACGCAACGCAGGTAACCTGCTGGTCCTCCCTGCCGTCAGCCGTATGAGCCGTCTGCTTCCACAGTCAACAGTCCCACATTCCACTCCCACACACATCGTCCATCCACACACACAAACACACATACACATATATGCTGTTGGCGTGCCGCTGCGACGCTGCTCCTAACTTATGCCATGCACAACCCTTCATAATCTCCTCGGACTCCTACGCTTCCTTGACGCTCAGCTCCAGCGTTACGCTCCCTGTGCATTTGTCGCGCGCCAGGACCGCGCATTCTTCGCCTTCATGCCTGGTGCATCTCGCCAGGCTCAATGCTGTCCAGTCCCAGTCTGTCGGGTCTCATGGGGGTGCTGGGCCTAGTAGTGAGGCGGCCAGTTAGACGTTTTGGCCGCATCTCGATTTTTGTCTGCGAGCGGCCATCCGGCGACCAGCGGCCTTGGATCTGGCTTGTGCGATGCTCTTCTCTTTGAACTGGTGCACCCCATATCCAGACTTGGCTTGCAATCGTACTGCGCAGCCGGCCAGCGTAGCATTCGCTGGGCAGCCTGGTACCCGAGGGTACTGGAAGGTGGCCAGCCCGCGGGCATGATACCAGGTACAGCCAAAACAAGGGAGATCGGCCAAGGTGCCAATGGCAGCATCGTGGAGACAGCATCATCATTCGCAAAGTCAGCAGACAACAAGAAATTACCGTCTCATCTCCCACCTCTCGGCCCCAGGATCTCAGAGCATGGCAGATGTTGTCATTGGCACGGCTGATGGATTGCGGCGGCGAGACAAGGCTTTGGTCTGGGCACTGGCACAAGGCTGGCGGTTACTGATCCCTTCCCCGTCCACCCCTGCACCAGTGCACCCCAAGTCGAAGTCGCTCTTTGAATGCCCCCGTCTGCTGCTCTTCTATTTTTGACTCAACAACCTGGGCCCGCTGCGTGTGCGTCTGCGTCTTGCATCTGCATGCCTTCCGCTCCCGCACTCCGCATCAGCATTTCCACCATGCCCAATGCGTAGAATTCCACTTCAGATCTCCTTTTCGCGTGTGCCGTGGTGTTACTCGAGCGTTGCGGGCAGTCTCCATCGCGGCATTCGCAAGTCACGGCACAGTCTCCCGTCCCTACAGCGCCTCTCCAGGGCATCACGTCACGTCAAGCGATGGTGACAATGAAGGGCCTTTCTGTCTCTCTCTGTGACGGAGGTTACGAGGCCTCAAGTCATTTCATCTTTTAATTATTCCAACGTACAATGCTGCTCATCCAGCACCCCTGCCCCCCGTCGTCATGTACACATCCCGTGGACTTACACCACAGACGAACCCCCCCAACCCTTCAACCCCTGTCCAACCCACGTCCCATAAGATGTTAGCCGCCCTCCGGCTAGGGCCATCTCCCTTGTTGACCGGAGTCTCCACCCGAGAAAGGCCTATTTTGTAGCCGCCCGCCTTCAGAGTCAGCCATTGACAACGACCGCTGCCTGTTCGATGAGTTCTTTTGGATACACACACTCAGTTTCATAACAGAAGTTCGTTGTCAATATACGCTTGTTTCAGATTGCACTTGCCCCCCTGTCAAGTTCACCTCTACCCGCAGGTCAGACTAACCCAAGTTGACCTCTTGTCAACCGTCTCGATGTGTTTCCAATTTGGTGGGCTTCCACAACATCGAGATATCAGTATAAGTCGACTGCATCTCCTTCTTCATCTCCTGCATTTCTTTCAGTCCTCTCGAGCTCGTCCAGCAGACTTCATAGTGATCCGTTTCCTACTTCTTTCGTTTCCTTTGTCCGGTTTCCTAGTCGCCGTATCATTTTCATCACCTTTCGTTGCTGGCCAGCCCTTCGTTTGACACGAGACATCCGCCCCACGCCCGACCTCCCAACTGCCTTTCGCCTTCCACCAAGGCTATATCAGACGCCGAGATCTCCGGGGGCCATCACAATTCGTTTATTAATAAGTAATCGCCTTCAAGTTATAATCTGACCGACACTCGCTGGTGCCGAGACCGTGTCTATTCTACGCCTTTCTCCCTCTTTTATTGCTATCGCTATCCTTTCCGAGCACGAAGCAAACATCAGCCGTCGAGCAGGCTCTCTTGTATCATGCCCAAGTTGACCCGCGCACCGAGTCACCATCAATATCAACAGCAAATCCCGGCTCCCCTCGCCCAGTCAGTACCAATGGCATACTACCAGCCCACCCGCCAGGTCTCCGGCTACTATGCAGACCTTTCCACAACGAGCTCATCAGCCCCGATGGGCATGCCGTCCTACGACACCTACGCCGTGAATCCAACTCCCACACTGCAGATTCCCAATGCGATGGGTGGCCCAGTAGGCGGGCCTTTGCCAACACAACATCGAGCGTCTTCCGGGGCTTGGAACCAGGACGACGATCGTGCATTGCTGGCTCTGCGTTCTATGGGCAAGAATTGGAACCAGATCCAACGCGAGGCATTCCCGAGTAAGACGGGCAATGCGTGTCGGAAGCGGCACGAGCGGCTTATGGAGCGTCGGGGCCAGAACGACTTTGACAACCGCAAGCTAGAACGTCTCAGCAAGGAGTACATGAGCATGCGCAAAGAGATCTGGCAGCCGCTTGCTGCGCGGTGCGGCGAGAAGTGGAACGTGGTCGAGGCACAGGTCTGTGGTACCCACTCCCCCAGGTGCTTATCAGATGATACAAATTGCTAACATGGCCATACAGTGCATGTCCAATGGTCTGAAAAACATCCAATCGCATGCGCGCGCCTGCTCCCGACGGGAACGTCTGGAGTCTGGGCAGCCCATGGCCGGATATGACGATGACAGTGGCATCTCGGGAATCGGCCTGACACCCATCGACGACATGGGCGACCATTCATACAGCAGCCCCGAAACAACAGGATCGACAGGCGCGCACTCGACGCCGGGCGGCAGTTCCGGCAACGGTAGCACAGGCTCTCATAACTATGGAAGCCAGATGCACAGCCAGGGCAGCTACCAAAACTACGGCTATCCACACCACGGCTACAGCAACAGCGTGTCTAGCACAGGCACGGCTGGGTACGGGCAACACCAAGGCCAATCCAGCCAAGGGACCAGCCCGTACATGGGCCACGGCAACCGTCTGCCCAGCGTGGGCGACATGGGCATCGACGCCATCATAAACCGTGGCCCCGGGAACAGCGGTAACGGAGTATGATGACGATGCTCGACTCTTTCACTTGCTCTCCCCCCTCACACTCATTCAGAGCCCTTAATTCCTTGTGCGCTCTTTTTTTTTTTTTTTTTTTTTTTACATTCTCTATACTGTCCTGTCTCTCATTTTCATGACGAAAAGAAAATGGCCGCTGGGATCCCGATAGGGTCTTCCCTCTTTTTGGATGCAACATGGAGTTCATTTTTTTTTTTACACGTTCACACAACAAAACGGGCGTTTTGCATGGCGAGTTTCATTGTCCTTCTTTTTCTGCGAGAGTGTGGGAATTCATTCTTTGCTTTTTTTGCAGGCGGCGCGCGGGAGCTGGCAGGCGTTGATTGGAGACTCGGCGTTTTTTTGACACACGGGGGGTTGGGGCTGCTTTGGCTCGGGGGCCAGGAGGCCAACCCAGACGCTTCAACTTGTTCAGCCCCTTGGGCGGTTACACAACATGGCATGATCATTGTCTTTCTCCCTTCTTTCTTTTTTTCGGTTATCTGTCACTTTTCTGTCTGCCCCTGCTTTTCTTTTTTGGATCTTGCCATGAGGATACATACAGGTCTCACTCTTTCTTTTCATCACTCTTGAGTTTCTAGAATGGGGGAACGGTCGTCTTGTTGACCGGCCGGACAGCGTGTTTCGGCTGCTTGCTTGCTTTGCTTTGCTTTGCTTTGCTTGCATCATAATATAATGAACGATGGGGATGGGGATGGGCGATGGGAGGAAACACGATGTGGCGCAGTGGGAAGTCTGTAACATTATTCATCCGTCACATTTGACTTGGAGCCCCTCTTGTTACGTTTGATCTGGGACATTGCCTTTTTCTTTCTTTCTTTCTTTTTTTTGTTTTTGGGCTGGACAAAAAGGCGCATGGGCTCAGCTTGGAACGAACGAACGACACCTACCTTTTGTGAGAGATGGATACCAATTGGGAATGGAAAGGTAGCTAGTCACAGTCAGTCATTTAGTATGTATGCATGTGACTATGGTCACATTGGCTGCGAGAGAATAAAAGCATTCTTATCATGTCATGTCTGATCAAGTTGCTTTCTTTGATGTGCCGATGTGAGCCAAGCTAGCCTCCTTTAGACGGACATCCAATACAAGTTGACTTTCACGGTCCCCTATCATCAAGCCATGGAAGGCCCTGGGGCTAAGAAGGGATGTGATAGTGCACAATGCTAACTAACTGACACCCTTGCCAATACAAAACATGCCCATATGATATTTTACAACAAAAGAAAAAGCCTCTTGTATGGGTAGTATATATACCTGCATATAATACATCAAAAAAGAAACTACCTAAACAATGCCATCCGGTGTCTCACTGGTACATACATGTCCTCTTCTCCAACTTAGCATATGGATATGGTTACAGCAGGTGCGCAAACAAACCGCCGCTTTTCCAACTCGGTCGGTTCTCATCACAACTCGCCCTCCCCATCAACAACCTCCCACTCGCCATCATCGTCCTCCTCGTCGTCCTCGTGCGGCTCACCCGTCACGCTCCTCCACACGCGGCCCCACATGCCCTTCTTCTGCGCGAGCGCTAGGACCATGACAACAGGCAAGTGCCATACGCTGGCCCAGAACAGACCCCTGGCGCTGCCGCCGTGGCCCTCGAGCCGCCAGAACTTGACGGCCTCGCTGATGAGCCAGGCGTTGACGGGCAGACTGGTGGCGGCGAAGCTCCACTCGGTGACGCCGACGGCGCACAGGCCGACGCACAGCGGCACGAAGACGAGGCTGTACCGCAGGGCGACGCGGGCGTTGCGCGCCGGGTTGACCCAGCACAGCATGCGCAGACCCGCGGCCTTGTACTCGTCGCGGATGCCCCACGACAGCGGCATGAAGTGCGGGAACTGCCAGGCGAACAGGATGGCGGCGAACAGCCAGCCGCCGGCCGACGAGCCGTCTGAGGCAAAGAGCAGCTCGCGCCAGCTGCCGTCGGCCGTCGCGCTCTCGCCCGCGGCCGCCGCCCAGCCCATCAGCGGCGGGATGCCGCCGACCACGGCGCCGACCCATGTGTTGACGGCCGAGATGCGTTTGAGCGGCGTGTATGCGCCGGCGTAGAGCGCGATGTTGAGCGCGCCGAGGAAGGCGACCGTCGGGTTGACGCCGAGGTAGAGCGCTGCGGAGCCGGCGAGGCCGCACCCTATGGCGAAGAGCACGGCGGCGCGGGTGGTAAGGAGTTTGCGGACGAGCGGGCGGGTGCGGGTGCGCGTCATCTTGGAATCGGTGTCGGGCTCGTAGAGCATGTTGAGTGTGTTGGCGGCAGCCGAGCAGAGAAAGGTGCCGGATGTGAGGAAGAGGAGGGTCAATGGGGAGAGCGAGGGCGTGGCGAGCGCCGTGGAGGAGAGGAAGGCGGGCACGGGGTAGAGCGCGTAGGGGACCATGGCGGAGAGGACCACGAGCACGGTCAGGCGCGGCTTGGTGAGAGAGAGCAGGGCCGAGAGCGTGCGCCGGAGGGAGGAGGGCGGATGCTGGGCTGCGTGGCTCGCGAGGAGGGAGGAGGCGTCGGGGGGGAGGTCGGCAGGAGATCCGCTGGCGGCGGCGGCGGCAGCGGCGGCAGCAGCTGCGGCATCTCGACGGGCGGCTTGCCGGCGCCGGTGGGGGAGGAGGGCGGATGCGTCGGGGGTGGCGGGCAGGGAGCACGCTTTCGTGAGCTGAGGTTTTTGTTGTGGTTGTTGTTGGTTTTCGGGGGCTAGAGGGGCTGCGGCAGCGGTGCTTCGCATGCCGCGGGCGGAGGGGTCTTGAGGGCCATGCGCGCGGGTGAGCAGCGAGTTGGAGAGGAAGTAGCCGGCACCGAAGCGCTGGGAGGGATGGGAGCCGGCGAGGGAGGTGGCGGCGGCGGCGACGGATGCGCGTGGCAGGGCGGGAGATTTGGAAAAGAATCTTGATGGTGGTGATCTAATCGCCGCTGCTGCTGATCTCCTGGTCGAGGGGGGCAGCGACTGCAGAAGCTGCCGGCGGGTCGTGCATTGCCAGCACACGCGGACGTCTTCCAGGGCACTGGCACCGAGTCGGGCGGCTGCTACGGGAGGCCGCATTGGAGCGGAGGGAATGGGGGTTTGCTCGTCGTCGCTTCGGTCGTCGGTTGTCGGTTTCGGGCTCGGTTTGGGTCTCGTTCACGTCACGGCGCAAAACGCCATCGTCTCTCTCCTCGCCTCTTTTCAATTGGGCCGGTGGGGTGTTTTCAATGGGAGACGGAGGGAGATGCCGTCACGATGCCGAATTCCAGACGACACGGACGACGAGCTCGAAGCGAGCAATCGACTGACGAATGAGCGCAGCAGCAAAACAACATGATGGAGCCCGAGCTGGTGCCCGGGTTTTTTTCATCACGCTAACCATCATCCATGCATAGCGCATACCAACCAGGCAGGCCAAGCTCCAAGCTGACGGGAGAGCTGTGGCTTGTGCTGTTGTGGCTGGTGTTCCTAGGCTGAGGTGCGGGGCGCTACCCGTTGTGTGGGGCACCCTCAGTCGAGCCATACTGTACAGGGATTAGCTCCCCTGCTCCCGCTCCACTCCCGTCGTCAATCCGCACATCTGCACGTTCAGGCACCAATCGTAGCTCTCAAACCACCACCGTACAACGCTTTGTATAAGCCGGGCATCAACATCACCATCACCGTCGCCAGACCGGCCGCGTGGTTTTTTTTTTTTTTTGGCTATGGAAGTTGTCAAGCACACCGAATCTTGGCTCGTGTCCGCAATGGGATGGCATGCAAGGCTGCGGGTGACGATATGGAGGTCGATCAGCTTCACCAGGGAAAAAGCGATGGGATAGACAGCTGGCCGCCATGCAGCAAAACACGAGTGTGTGGTTCTGGCACCATTGTGCTGCACCCGTCTGTCCGTCTATGGAGATGCTGGACCATGAAGCGCAAAATCCGCAGTCCTTCTCACCTTCTTCCTCTCTCTTCCTCTCTCTTCTTCTCTCGCCCTCTTCTTCCTCCCACTCTCTCCCTCTCCTTCTTCGCCCTTCCAGAATCGCAAACCCAAGAAACGCAGCTTCCATGCTGTAGACCTTGAGCTCCTTCGTGACAGCTTTACTCAACGGGATAGTCCCGCTCAAAGACACCCAGCAGCACAGCAGGCAGTCAAACAAGTGTTCAATCCAAGGATGGCTTCTTACCATTCCTTCGATCACGGTCGCCGCCGTCGTTCGAGCCCTGACTCCTCTGTCTCCGAAGGCTTTCACGAGCTTCATGATCTTGATGAAAACTCACGCCGACGTGTCCCTTCTCCAGCTACGCACCTTCTAGCCCGGCCTAAACTGACGCATGAACGAGGCTTTTCCTATGCACCATCGTTCACTTCCCTGATGTCTTCACCGCCCGCCGTTACAGGGGAAGAGCTGGAGGAAGCCGCCGTGTCGGGGACGCCCCGTCGGACTACCACATGGACCCGCATTGCTTCACAGGTTTTGGCATTGTTGTTGTGGTTGGCTTTTGTTGCGCTTACTGTTCTGACCTGGGTCCCGTTTTCCCGTGTTGGAAGCTCCCCACGCGACTTCGGCATCGGGGTTGTCTGGACTACCAAGTGCGACGAGCTATCGATCCATGCTTCAAGTTTGCCATCCCTCCAAAGGCTCGCCCTGCTGCTCGTTACCATCCTCGCCACCGCCGTCACCGTTATATCGTCATTCTTCCTGTCCGGGCTATTGGTGCCCTCGCCCAGCAAAGCTCTCAAAAGCGGAGGCAGGCGATACTGGGGCCTCGACTCTTGGGTTGCCTTCCGGCACGCTTCTATCACCCGCAAAACCCTCTACGTGATGCTGCTGCTCTCAAACTTTCCCGTGTACTTCTTGTATGTCGATTCCCCTTTCAATCCGGTCTGTTTTGCGTTCCCTCTTGCTAACACCACAACCACAACCAGGTCAAACACCCTTTTCATCGCCCAGTATTCCGCCTATACGTCGTACGAAGTCGTGGTCGGGGAGGACTTCTTCCGGGGTGCGTCTTTCGATCTATCTGCTGTTCGCATGACGCGGTTCCACATGAACGAGGACCCAACGATGCCGGCGCGCGACTTGCCTTGGCCCACCGCATACGGCGGGTTCGACCGCCTCAACGACTCACTCGCGCGCCTGCAGCGTGAGCCAGGGCTCTGGGTCAACTTATCGCGTGCAGACTGCCTGGCCGAGTTCAACCAACCTCGATACACCAAGTATCGGACTGTGCTCGTGGTCACAGACTTTGGTCAGCCCCATAGCCTGGTGGCCAGCAACAACTCGGTCCTGGCCGTCGGCATCCTGGCGGGCTACCGCTTGGCGTCCGCATCGTCATCCCTTGAGGCCTTGTGTCCTGACACATATCTCGCCGCGTACCCCCATGCAAGGGCTCCAGACACACCCCCGCTCATGCCCCTCGATGCAAGCTACGGGAATCCTGAAGACTTCAGGTACTGCGACCCAGCTGAAGCAGCCGCTTGGGCAACCAAGAACTCTTCATTATCGGCATCATCGTCAACCACAGGAGCGCCTCGGGCTGCTACTTTCCCGAAGGGACTGTATGGACGTCAAATCATGCCGGTCCCGAATACGAACAGGGAAACTACATTCGACAGCATGCTCTGCCGCGATCTTTGCTATCAGTACTGGCCCAAGGATGACCCAGCCACGGACCCATGGGAATACAAAGGCCTTGCCAAGGACAGGTACATGGCCCCTCGGGCCGACTTCACACGTTGCGTGGCAGAGCCCGTGACGGAGCCGCCCTTGTGCCAGGTCGTATATAGCGAGAAAGTGCTATTCGTGTTGGCTGTTATTATGTCCATCATACTCGCATGCATTCCCATCGCATTGATACTGCGACTTTCGGAAGACGGAGTCTATGACAGGGCGCAGGCCAAAGAGCTGGGGCTTCCGCTAGACCTACCTGATCGCACCTCTTTGACGGCCTTTGGTGAAAAGGGTTGGTGGACTCCGATCGGTATGGAGCTTGACCTGATGAACTTGGTCATCTTCTGCTATATATGGGTGCTGTGGGGGCTGGCCCGAAGCATGGATTGGAACCAGCTTATAGCCACAAACTCCAAGTGAGTTTGGCTGTTTCCCACAACCAACATCGCTGTATACGTTTCGCTAATCTTGTTTCCATCACCACAGCGACGGCGGTTGGCTGATCAAGGTGAGTTTGGTTTGCAACCACATTCTCCATCACTTCCCCATACCTCTCCACAATACTAACAAGCTTCCGTCGTCTGCTTAGGCCCGCGCGGTATACAACGTTCCGCTGTTGCTATTTCAAGTTCTGTTCTTCTTTCAGACCAACGAGTTGGAGAAACACATCCTCGCCGAACGCGGCGCCGACGCCGGCGGACAGAGCTTGCGCAAATACCTCACCTTGCCCGTGCGCGGCTTTCTCGTCAAATACGTCTACAGCCTCGTATTCATCACCAAGCTGCAGGCGGTCATGCCCCTGGAGGCCACGGGCAACTCACTCGACGGCGGGACGCTCGTCTTGCTCAGTACGTTTGGCATTCCGCGCTTCAACGAGAGCACCCAGTCGGCGGTGCTCGAATTTCTCGTCTTCCACTTGGCAGTCTTCATCTTCCTCCCGACGTTGTGGTTGGACGCTGAGCTCTGGATGACGCGCTACGCGGACGGGGCTCGAAGGCAGAGTATGTCGTTCCCCACGTCTTGGTGGACGATTATCGGCGGTCCCCTCCTGGTATTGCTAAGTATTGTGATTGCCTGCGTGGAAATTTCGCAGGCACTTCCGTAGGTTGAAGGGAAACACGGCTGTCGAGTGGCTATCTATATGGTGGCTTTCGGGGATCTGTTCAACGACCTCTTTTTTTTTTTTCTTTTTCTTCTTAAGTATGGCTTTGACCGGTGGATATAATTACCAGATATTGATTTGGGACGGGCGAAGGGTTTGCGGGAGTGCTGGTACAGAGCAAAATACTCACAGGAAAGGGGAACAGAAAACGAACAAAAAAAATAGAATAAAAAGAAGAAAAAATCCCGCCTAGGAAAAAAACCATACCATTCGTGGCCTTCCTTCTGAGACTCGACAGTGGTGGATGCATGTTGATCCCCCCCTTTAACCCCCCTTTTTTTGCGGTTGGGCTGGCCCCCGCACTAGCGATGCATGACATCGTCATCGCCGGACCACCCGCCCTCAACTGGTGCTCCTCGATCCTCTTCATCTTGGCAAGACCGGATCTTCTGTTCAATCTTTTCAAGCCTCGGGACAGTATTCTTCTTGTTGGTTAAATCGCGAAAAGGAAGTCAAAACAGCCTCGAATCGTCCCAACATGGCCACTCTCTTGGACCAGCTGCGCGGTCTGAGTGCTGTTGACTGCGACACGCTCGACGTCGATGGTAAGATGCCCAATTGTCGATGCATCATACACTCGAAACCGTGATATTTACCTTTCGGGGGCTAACAATTAGACAGTTGCTGCAAAGCTGGGCCCGTTTGCGGACTGCACGTCAAACCAAGTCAGTCACCTTGGGAGTCAAGAACGTCGGTATTGACCGTGACCACACCGAGACTGACCCAATTTCTTGGTGCTACTGTAGGCCATCGTCTTTTCTGAGCTGAGCAGGGCCAACAGCGATGGCACACCGTTTCACAGCAAGCTGATCCACGAGTCCTATGTGACTGCCCACTGGATGTTTGCCAAGCAGTCGGACGCGACACTGTACGAGCTTGTCGTCGAGATAGCTGTAAGCCGAATCGATGAGGCCTGAGATAGATGGACGCACGCTGACATGGAGATATCAACCCGTCCAGACGGTTGGGCTGTCGCTTAGATTCGCCCCTTACCTCAGCGGATTCTGCCACGTCCAGACGAATCCCAAGTGGTGCTTTTCTACGCAAAAGACTATCAAGAACGCTGAGAGTAAGCACCTTCCTACCTACCTATCATAAAGTCTGAACAGAGAACCTGGCTAGGTATCTAACGCTAGCGGTTCCAGGGATAGTATCACACTTCAAACAGCTCTCGCCCGACTTCGACACCAGCCGCGTATGCATCAAAATCCCAGCCACATGGGAGGGGTTGCAGGCCTGCCGCGAGCTGGAGAAGCGGGGCATCGCCACGCTCGCGACCACCGTCTTCTGCATGGAGCAGGCGGCGCTGGCTGCTGAGGTTGAGTGCCGATACATTGCGCCGTATGTCAATGAGTTGCGGGTGCATTTCGACCCAGCGTGAGTTTCGTTCTATCCTTGCTGCGGCAGCTATATACCGTGAAATGGAATGGGGGCAATTTTTAACCCGTAATGCTGGAGGAACAGCTACGTCGACACCGACAAGGGATTCCCGCTGTGCGCCGCCGCTCAGCACTACTTTGAGGGACGGCAACTGACAACGCTGGTCATGCCTGCTTCCTTGGTCTCGATCGACGAGGTCATGCAGCTCGCGGGCGCGCAGCACATCACCGTGTCGCCGCCGCTGCTGGCGGAGCTGGCTGCGACGCCCGCGACGGGGTGGCATGGGGCTGGCTCGGTCGGGCAGGTCATGGGCCACGCTGCGGGCCGGATTGCGGGCGCCGAGGGGCAGTATGATGCTGTCGTGAAGGACGAGGGGAGGTGGAAGCTGGCCTTGACGAGGTCTGATGGGGGAAAGAGTATGGGGAAGCTGGTGCAGGCTATCAATATCTTTTGCGATGTGCAGGATAAGGTGGAGGATCTGGTCAAGAGGTTGAATCCGATTTAGGTAGGTATGTACCTGCAGGTGCATTGGTAGGTTTCTGCACAAGTTTGCAGCTGGGTTGGGCATCTAGTTTAACGAAATAGGGAGAAGAAAAAGGTGACAAAACAAGAAACATTGGGCTAATACCTCGATCAGTCGTACGTGTACAATCATTGTTTATTATGTCATGGCATGGAATTATCTACCTGTCGTGAACTCCATGGATGCAAAAGAGTACACCGAACAGACAGGTTCGTCGTTCAGCTCGGGGTTTGATCACTGTAAATGGTACCTAGGTACCTGCCTGTTAGTGTAGAGGAAGAAATGAATGAATGGCAGGGAACAGTGGGGCCAAGGGTTGGACGGCACCAATGAAACCTACCAGGTACGGGTTAGGTACCAGGTATGGACGCATTTGGTCCGCCCCGCATCTTCACCTTCATTCCTTCCCTGCAAGCACAAACTTTTTCCCTCCTTGTGTTCCATTTTCACCACACATTGCACTCATTCACCGCGACTTATTGTGCTGAATCTCCCAACAACTGTTGCACCGCTTCATGTTCCAATTCATGCCCTCGTCGAGTGTCGATTGTCCAAAAGCTTTCTTTGTCGCTTCCTCGGTTCGCTGTACAGTGGACGTTGTTTTCGCAAAAGTCATTTCCGTCTCCCGCCGTCGCTCCAGAGAATTACTTGTTCCGGAAGACAATCCAGCCTCTTCTCCTCCTGTCGAGCACCAGTCTTCTTTCACCACCCCCCCAAAGCTCAACATGGCTCTTTGTGTAAGCTTGTTCGCATGCAGCGAAGCCCGGTGCTTGTTCCCTCCCCCCGCAGCTCTTATGCCAGTCCGACCGAGCTCCGACAAAGAGGATAGCGTCAACTGGCATGCTTCTAATGTACTTGTTGAAGTTCACAAATGCGTTGAACTTGCATCCATGATCGAATGCGTCTCCTTTGTTTTCCGCATCCCTTGAAATGTTGTCCATCCCAACCGGATCTCGGCCTCTCGCCTCCTTTCTCTCGCGCAGCTTCCACACGTTGTCCAGCTGTTATCGACGAATCAGTAACTACGTCCACGTCGCGCTCTAGAGCCTGGTGAGCCAACTTGGCATCTGTGAATCATGAACTGGCTCCCGTCTTTCGGGTCGGGACGAGAGCGACCCCAGAGGCATCGTCCGGGAGACATCCGCACCGATTTGGATCCTTCGGACCCTGCGACGACAGCCGAGGAATACGATGAATACATGATGGGGGAGGGCGATGGTTCGGAGGGGGAGCAGGACGTACCCGAAGACATGACCAAAAAACCCGCGACGGTGAAAGACCAGAAAAAAGCTTTGTCGGAGATGTGGAGAAAAGACCAGAACGCTAGAGACAAAGCTCCCGATCGCTGGAAGCCAGACATCTCACCCGAAGACGAAGCTTTCAAGACGGTCTTATCTACCTTCGACCAGGCGCTCAAAAACAAGAGCAGCACCATCGACTCTATTCTCAAGCAGAGCTTTTCCCCCTACGAGCGGGACCTTCTTATGCCCGTCGACAGGAGGTCCAATCTCGCCCTCGCCAGGATCCAGGCGGAGAACAAGCAGCGCTACAGGGACCTTTTGAACAGTCCACGCTTCAAGGACTACCAACACCGCGCGGATCTGGCCTTCAAGTTCACTCTGCTCCATTTTGGTCTACCGGTCTCGCCAATGGTCGTCGACTATTACCAACAGTGGTCTGGGGTGGAAGAACTGAGCGACGACGAGGACATGGAGATTGACGATCTTGCCAGAAGCCGCTTGCGCTTTCTGAACCGCCACCAGAAGCGAGTCTATGAGCGGGACAGTTTGCGAGTACCAGATCCAACGCTAGAGTCTTACTATGCCTACGATGGAGTGCAGACTGTCGGTTCCAAGGAGTCTTTAGCTCGTTTCCGGAGAAATACAAACTCTCTTGGATTACGGGGCGGCGGCGGCGACGAAGATAACAATAGAAACGACCATATTGAGGGCCATGATAGTGACCACGACGCGTCGTCGGAAAGCGATTCACTGCTGACCCCAAGTTCGGACGACCCAATGGACCTCTCCGGCGAAGAGCCCAGCGCACCCGGTCGTGCATCGAGTGATTCCGATCTACCCATCCTCCGAGGCGGCATTATCCCTGCGAAAATGGGCAGTGGGTTCGACGCGATATACGGCAGTGTTTCGCCCAGCTCCATAGCACACCAGGATACGGATTCGTTCAGACGGGGACTCGAAACTACTCTTACAGGTGGACCGGAGCCGGCTCGTGGACTGGACAGGCAGTGGATCCCGCTGTACGGATACCAAGGCATCGTCTGGTTTCAGGTTGGCACGTTCAACACCTTTGTCGACGCAGTCATTCGACTTCTCACGGGTGATCGGTGGCTCGGTGTCAACTACAATTTGTACCTGCTGGATAAGGATGTGGACTATGTCCACGACGAAGCAGCTCGGAAGCGATTCCTTGAAGACACCTCTGGCAACAACGGGATTACAATAATTGAAGCGGCGGGCGCTGACGATTACCGAGTCCCGCGAGATCTCCCAGCATGGGAGTGGCTTTCCGAGAGATTATCGGTAATGGCAGCCTCGGGAATAGATGTGCACAGCAAGGTTTTCTTCATTGCGGGCCTCACCGATGAAATGCCCTGGACATGGCAACCAAACCCCGGAGCCGACGTTATGAAACTTATGCTCGAGTGGAAGTTCGACGGGCCCTCGGGCTGGGCGTGGACCTTGGAGCGTCCGGATGTGGCTTATATCCGCATGCCTCACAATGCCATCGATGTCGGCTACTCGAACTACTTTGCGCCATGGCTGGCCCGCGCCTGTCGTGTGCTCGTTGTCGGTCATCTTCCACGTCGCCCGGGACGGCCAGAGGTGCCAGATGCTTTCATTTCTGCCAAGTTTGACGACGCAGCCGTCGGCAGCTATGGAGGCTTGGCTTTTTCGCCTCGGATATGGCGCTCGATGGTCCAGCGATACCAAGCCGACCCTCAACGTCCGATCGTGCTGCGGGCCCGGAGAGGCGGCGTATTCAGCGACGCCATCTCTGTCTTTCTTCCGGGCGGCGGTCTGTCACCGGCGGTCGGACTAAAGTACGAAAGCCTCCTTCCACACCGAGAGGAGACATGGGATAAACGACAGAAAAGGCTGCTCAAGCCTTTCAAGTCTTGGGTGACAAAATTAATGGAAGAGTCGATGTCGATGGATCCAAAGACCCTGCGCAAAGTCAAAGGGCTTGAGATTCAGTCTCCCAGCGAGAGCCATTTCTACAGTCGCCCCCGTGCCAAAACCCCCCCGACTGCCATAACCCCCTTCCCTGCCAGAACCCCCCCGACTGAAATAACCCCCCGGACCATCGAGATCGAAAACATGAGGGTCAAACACGATTCCGAAGCCAGCCAGATACTTGACTTGTTATCGGAAATGCTGGATTATACTCCGTACGAGCTGCGGAGAGGGTGGGGTGACGACCCTGTAAGATTATTGTCACGATGGTCACGATGGCCAGTGACTCTGGGTCCTTTCTCCATGGTCATCCTTCCTGTCTTTTCAGAGTACACCATTCGTTCTGTCGAATCAGAGTCTTCTTCCCAACCTTGGGATCCAGCCAAGACAACCATGCACGAGTTTCGAGAGCTCTTGGCAAAGATGTTTGGCAGCCGGTGGCGAGATTCTAAGACGTGGTTTATCATCCAGCAGGGGCGATACTGGATGGACGAAGCGCATGAGCTGCATGGTATAAGACCCAAACTAGCCATCTCACCCTACACGAGCGAGAGGGAGTGGTCCTTCATCCGCAGGAGCATTGTTGAGCCCGACATATACGTCTCATTGGCTGCTGAAGAAGACGTGCGACCTCAATTCGGCCCCAGGAAGGGAGACTATGAGATTGACTACTGGCGTCAGGGGTTTGGCTACCGTGAGACAGAGGAAGTTCCCGAGGACTCGCTTTTTCTGGCCTTTACAATGCCTCATTTCCGCCATTACGAAGAAGACCATACGCTCAAGAAGGAATGGCGGCTTCTCTCCGACCTGGGCTTTGACCATCGGGAAGTTGAGTTGCGAAGCAAGATTTTTCCGCTAGACAAACATTTGCCCGAGGAGCCCAGCAATGAGACAAGCAAAAGAGCTCTTGTCCTCCCGCAGCTAACGGACCCAAATGCTAGCAAGCAAGGAGTGCCCGGTGTCGCTCGTGCCACGCGTGCCAGCGTCCGGGCAGCAGCTGCGGTTGTTGAGGGCGACAAGATGGAGGATGCACCTGACAACGCCGTGTCCGACAGCAGCGATGACTACGCACGGGAACCCATCGCCTCGAGCATCCCGCCGGTCAAGGAGATACCGGGCCGCAGTCTGAACAGGTTCCCGCCAGTTAGGCAGTCTCGCACCATGAGTTCCATTGAGGCAGCGATGCGCACGCGTGAGTTCAGCTATACTTATCCGCTCGACGTGCAGATGGGCAAGGCGTTTCCCATCAACGCACCGCCCATCGACCAGCTGCTCAACTCCGGCCGCGACAGCCTGCCGGCGGTGTCGCTGGCCGTCTTGACCCCGTCCGAGGCGCGCCGTCTACAAAACGACTACTTTGACCTGCGCACGCTGATCCTGGGCCGCACCCAGCGGTGTCCATATGCTGGCTGCAACTCGGTATTCCCCGTCAACAAGACGGCCGATATGCAGCAGCATCTGTTGGAGGCGCACGCGGCTGAGAAGTGCAACTTTTGCGACGAGCTGCTGTTCAGACACTGGACGCCCCAGCAGAGACGGCAGCACATTGCCTCTGAGCACGGAGACTTGATCAATAATCTTGATAAGTTTGTTGACCTGGGACTCACCAGTGTGGGCAAGACGACTGGCACCGGTGGCAGAACGACGGGGCCTACGGCGACTGCCGAAAAGCCTGCTGTCTTCGGTGTGGGCCTTGGCGTGGACAAGGCACCGGGCACAGGTTCTGGAGGCACCACCGCTCCTCCTGTCACGCCTCAGACGCCCGGCGCGAAAGCCGGAAAGAAGCCTTCTCGCAAGCCGGCTGTGTCAACCGGAGCAGCTGTTCCAGTCGACAAAGGCGTGGGTGCACCCCCGCCCCAGCCCAAGGGCCGGACGGTATTCTCACGCGAGAAGCACTGGAACTTTTGCTCCCGCTGCAGCCGCAACCATCGAATCCTCGCCGCCAGCCCAGATCGCCTGCAGCACGACAGCATCTGCTACCCCGGCGTCTCCGAAGACGATCGATGGGAAGCGTGCACGGTGTGTGGTGGGCACAAGCCTGCGGGCGCCCCGGCGAGCTACAAGCACAAGCATAGAGAAGGCTTTGAGGAGTTCCAGCCGTATTGCGCTCTTTGCGCGTTGCCATTGGGCTTGTCGACGCGGGACGACGCGGACACGCACACGCAAAACTGCTGTGGCTACGGATCGGACCCCGCCCGGTTCTGCCCGTGGTGCGCTCGGACGCTTAAGCCGGGAATCGAGCAGCGCAAAAAGCACATTGAAGGCTGTGAGAAGAGGCCGGCGCCTTCGGAGCTGCATGGCCCGCTTGAGGGGCCTATTAATGTCGACACGAATGAGTACTATCCTGCCGCGGAAGGGTCGCCTCCTCCGTCTGGCGACGAGGGTAGTGGCGACAGCGAGGCGGAGTTTGAGCCCCAGGTTGATGAGGCCGCGGGCAAGAAGGAGGGGACATTTAGGCCGGCTAAGCGTAAGCCTGCGCGGAAGAAGGCGCCAGCAAGCAGGTTAGTCACATCTTGTCCCCCCATCATTCACCCATCATTCACCCATCAACATAACCCACCGCAACATACTAACTTCCACCCTCACTCTAACAGAGTCTCAACAAGAGCAACAAGAAACTCACCCCCCGTCCCCGCCGCCACCGCCAAATCGGCTATATTTAGACCCACCGCCTCCTCCCTCGCGTCCTCTTCCAAGCGCAAGTTCGACAACAGCGGTCCCGAGACCAGGTCGAAGCGAGCTGCGAGAACGGTCCATTTTGCGGACTACCCGGACGCGTTCGATTACTCGTCCACGTCGTCGAGCGGGCCGGAGCCGATCAGGAGGGAGGAGAGCGGGCATCCGTTGACGCCTGGGATGAGTCGGGGGGTTAGGTCGGCGAGGAGGTTGGGGGTGCGTCTTTGAGGTTTAACATTGAAGTTGGTGTTTAGTTGGGAGTATGGATGGATGGATGGGTGTAGAAATGGCAGGACCGGGTAGTTTTGTGTGTGGTGTTTAACACTGGGTTAGAATGGGATTTGGGTTGCTGATTGTTGTTCTTGGCTTTGTTTTCTTTGATCGAAATCTGGAAAAGGGGGTTTACCGGGGTGTGCTGAGGGGGGTTTTTGTTTGACTTATCAACCCGTAAACAGTACAAGTCTGCCTTCATCATTTTCGTAGTCTGCTTTGTTTGTAAGAGCGTGGTTTAGATCAGTCAAATTTTCATTGTGCTCTCTGGGTATTATAAAATCAACTGCACGGTTTATCATTGTTTTCCGTGACGTGGACGATGTTGGCTCATCCACTGGATATGGACACTGTTTGCCCATCCACTGACAGTCGTCGGGGAAGTCTTGGACCTGCCAGATTCCAACGATACGCTGCGGGCAGGGATTCATGCACCTCCGTTCGACCCCAGGTTTTCCAAGCCCGCTAAGTTGGCGACGTTGATCAGCTGTCCAATGGCGGGAAGTCCCAGCTACTTTAACGTGGTGGATTGGATGGATAGGATGGATGGAGCCCGGCTTCCGGCTGTCGGGGGTGTGGGTGCCTCTGGGGGTGGGTAGCACCTGCTAGCTGAGCCCCTGACGTAGCGGATGCAGGACAAGGATCAGGCCAGCCTCGGTCGGTCGGGGGTTGTGTGATTAAGCGGCGGTCAAGAGAGACGGGAGCTTGTCAGCCCATTGGCGTTTGGAGAGTGAGAGAGCATCGGCGACCTCACAGACAGTCAGTCCAACCTGGAAATCAAACCGACAGCTTATCTCTGAACCAGACCGACCAGCAAATTGATGCAGGTGGATTACACACAGTGCAGACAGGCATGGCTCATGTTGCTGCTGGAACCCCCTGCCTGGGCTTATCTTGTGCTTTGCATCCTGCCCTGGCCTGTCCTACCGTGACCCTTTCCTCCCCGGGTGTCGGTGCCGGACTGGACGACCACCATCCGCCGCCGGGAAAGAGGAAAAGATTATGATGGTCCGGTGACCTGGCTGCCGTGCAGCTCGGACTGGCTGCCCTGATTCCATGTGTCATGGTCAAGGCGCGCGGACCATCCGAGTCGTTTGCGTCGGACAAGGAAGGTACCTATCTGGTAGTCATCCCTCCCCCCCGACCGACTTCCGGGAGTGCGTCTCAAGTCGAGACCGCATCTGTCTGTCACTCCGAGACATCACCAAGTCTAACCACGTCGACCGTCTGATGTTTATAGAGCTCAAGGTAGAGCAGGCATAGCCGCCTTCTATTCTGGCCAAAATGGCCACGCAAAGCACCAGACGGGTTGCCGTCGACCTTCTCCGGCTCGCTCGTCGGCCTCCAGTCAACACACCGACAATCTCCAGCCCGCCATCCGTCTGTCAATCCTCAAAGGTTCACGCCAGGGCTCTTCACGGAAGCGTCATCCGCAAAGCTCCCACCAGACCGAACCTGCCACAGCCCGGCAATGGCAAAAGCAATGGCAATGGGCACCGCACTAGAACTGCGCGAGCCGCACCCCTTGGCCTGATCGTGGGCGGCAGCATCGTCGCCTCCGTCCTCGCTTTCTCCCAACAAGCCTTCCAAGACGACGACCACCACGACGACGACGACACTCCCCAGATCCAGACCACGACAACACCTCCCCCACCAACCGCCGCCACCGACAATGATGACCGCGACCCGTCCCTCCCGCGCTTCCGGCTCGCCGACATCCGCCAGCACGGCCCCAACTCAGACCACCCATGGGTGACCCTCGACGACAAAGTCTACGACATCACCGACTGGCTGCCCGCCCACCCGGGCGGCGACGTGATCCTCCGCGCAGCCGGCGGCAGCATCGAGCCGTACTGGAACATCTTCACCATCCACAAGTCACCGCACGTGCTGGAGATCCTCTCGCAGTACCTGATAGGGTACATCTCCACAGCAGACCTCGTCAATGGCAAACCACCCGCCGAGGCCATCGCCGACCCGTTCGACCACGACCCGGTGCGCGACCCGCGGATGATCACCCACACGGCCAAGCCCCGTAACGCGGAACCCCCCAACGCGGAGCTCGACCGGTCCTTCCTGACGCCCAACGACCTCTTCTACATCCGTCACCACATGTGGGTGCCCCCCGTCGACCCGGCCGACTACGCCCTCACGGTTGAGCTGCCCGACGGCGCCACCCGCCACTACACCCTCTCGGACCTAACCAGCGGACGCTTCCCTACACACCGCGTCACCGCAGCTCTCCAATGCAGCGGCAACCGCCGCAACGACATGACGCGCCACGCGGGGACAACAAACGGCCTCCAATGGGGCGTAGGCGCCATAAGCAACGCAGAATGGGAAGGCATCCGCCTCGCCGACGTGCTCGCCGACGCCGGCCTCCCCCAAACCACATCCGAACCGCTCCACGTCCAATTCACAGGCCTCGAAGCCTACGGCGCCTCCATCCCGCTCGCCAAAGCCGTCGACCCGCGCGGCGACGTCCTGCTCGCCTTCAAGATGAACGGATCCCCCCTCCCGCCCGACCACGGGTTCCCGCTGCGCGCAGTGGTGCCAGGCCACGTGGCCGCCCGATCAGTCAAGTGGCTGAGCAAGATCGTCGTGTCCGACGAGGAGAGCACAAGCCAGTGGCAGCGGCGCGACTACAAGAGCTTCGGCCCCAACGAGGGCAAGAACCCGGACTGGGACCGCGCGCCGGCTATCCAGGAGATGCCTGTCACCAGCGCCATTACGGGCGTCTGGGTCGGCGAGTGCGCGCGTAAGCATATACGCGAGGGCGGGTGTAGCGAGAAGAGCATGGACAAGGGGGAGGGTAAGGGGGTGGTGGACATCGGCGCAGTGAAGAAGGAGGTTGGATACTCTGCCAGAGAACACGTACCCGACAGGTCGCGGATCACCGAACCCGTCGCGATGCACGGGTACGCATATTCAGGCGGCGGGCGAGCCATTGCGCGCGTCGACGTGAGTCTAGACGGTGGAAAGACGTGGGACCAGGCTGAGCTTGTAAACGACTGCGACGGTGACAGCGACGGCGATAAAAGCCACTGCTTTGGTAATAAGCGCTGGGCGTGGACGCGCTGGCGGTATACAGGCCAGCTGCCTGTCCTATCCCTCGCTGACGATAATGACAACAAGAGCGAAGGAACAGGGAAGAAGAGAGCATGCACAACCCTCGTCGTCAAGGCCACAGACGACGCGTATAATACCCAGCCCGAGACGCATTCCTCCATCTACAATGTGCGCGGGAATCTGGCTACGGCGTGGCATCGCGTCAGGGTATGTCCCAGCTGCACGGGGACTGGTGGCGATGCCGGCGGGTTGAAGAAGGGCGATGCCGGGCTGAAGAAGAGCGAGGCTGCCGGTGTCAAGTGGTCTACTGGTGAGACGTACGGGTGCGGGTTTGGCAAGGAGTAATGGGCGGGTGTGTTTCTTTTCTTTGCATTAAGGTGTTGACTATACCTCAGCTAATTTCCCCGAGTGTCTGGTCATGGGATTTAATACCCGTATTTTTCTTTTTTTTGTTCTTCTTCTTGTTCTTGTTCTTTGTATATATTGTAGGATATCAAGCAAGCGCACGGTGTTTGGACAGGCTGGTTTCTCAGAATGGGGAAAGGTAGGGGGTGAAATTTTAGATCACAACTTTTGACACGTTGTCAGTGTGTTCTTCCTGTTGTTTGGAAGTAAAGGGGGCTGTGATTACACACCCCCAGCGAAGAATACGGGCTGTTGACCTTACCTACCTGGTACCTACCTGTAGGTACATCGTCACATATGGGAGGCTACACAGTTTGGTACTATAGAAGTAGAATGCAATGCATCCTATAAGAGCATGGCGCAAGATTAGGACAGGTAGATTATACCACCCTTACTAAACCACATACCAACATAAGAAGCCATTTCCATAACCCACTGCTTGTTCTTATCACAATCTGCACCTTTTACTTTCCTGCGGCGCTTTTCCCTTTCATTCAACCCCATAACGTGACAAGTAGCGTCAGCTCCCCTTCAGTCGTGTTCGTGAACATCGTATCGTCGTCATGTAATCATTGGTATCATAACCCGTGCCCCCTCCCAGTTCCGCATCTCCCAGGCCATCCAAACCCTCAGTCTCCAGTCATTCTGTTTTGATCCCCCCTTTCCGACTCGTCCCGCGCAGCGACCCTATCCCGGAACGATAAACTTGTCAATATCAACCCTGTCAAAGAAGCTAATATGCCCAAACTCGACCCAGTACTGCGCAAGCCGGTCATGCGAGAGCAGTATCAGCCTTGACTCGATGTACATATCTGTAAGATAGGTAATCAGCACACTCCTTTGAACGGACAACCAACGGGGGAGCAACATATCGCGCGCGTACTCACCGTTCACAAACCCCGTGTTGGCAATATGTCCCCGGCTCTTAACCACCCTAGCACCCTTAAACGGCTCGTCCTGCACCACCTCCAAGAACCCATCATCTCCTAGATCGTCCACCACAAACGTAAACTCCCCGCGCGGGACATTGGGGTCGCCCGTCAGCTTGATGGCTTCCAGCCTGCCTCTGTAGACCGTCTGGTCCGCCTTGCGCTGGGCAAACGACTCGTCTGTCTCATCTGCCCCCCGCACTAGCGTAGTATCCGCGTCGAGCGGGTCGTCGTCATCAGGCTGGTGGATGAGCAAAAACTCGCACCCGTGGCCGCTGTAGTCGCCGACCCAGATGCCGCGGTACGGCTTCGTGGGCGTGGGCGTGTACAGCGCCGGGTCGAGCGTCGCGTACGTCGAGATCTCCTCGCCGATGTGCAGGCCCACTGACCCGGCCTCGATACCTGGGATCGTGATGTCGCGCACCTCGAGCCACTTGCGGATGCGGAAGGTCTGGTCGCTCATCTCGCGCCGGCTGCGGGGGGCCGGGTCGTCACTTAGGAGGTAGTTGTTATTGTTGTTGCTGCCGTTTTCGTCCGCCGGGGTGGTGTTGGGGGATCCGGCATGGGCGAGTGTCGTGAAGCTGCCTAGGATCCTATCCACCCGCGGGCTGGCGCTGAAGACCCGGTGTGGCGCGGGGATGGTTGGCGGAGGCCAGATGTCGTTGTAGGGAAACGAGAGCGAGGAGAGCTCGGTCGGGCTCAGTGGAGGTATGATCCGGGCGTGGATAAAGTTGCTGCGGACCGTGTCGGAGGAGCCGAGGGGCATGGGGATCTCGGGCCGGAAGCGGGAGGAGGGGATGTGTGTGGATTCTGAGCTGCCGCCTTCTGGCTCGCGGAGATTTATGGATAATATGGAGCGGTGGTACTGCTGTGCGGGATTGTCGGCAGAGAGCTGTAGAACCGGCTTGTCGAGATGCAGCATCACCTTGGGCTCAAAGGCGTGGATGATGACGTTGCTGTCGGCCTGCCATGTCTGGAAGGCGGTGCGGGTGCTCACGGCCACGAGCTGGTAGCCCTCGATGCAGCCCCTCCGCTGGTCGTAGCGGGCGATCACTAACCGCCCGGTCAGATCGCCGTCCGAGAACCAGATCTTGTGCCGTGGCAGGTACCAGCGCGGCTCGTGGACCTGGAAGAGCGTCCGGAAGGAGTCGCAGGGGTAGGAGGAGGTGATGCGCACGCCAGGCACGCTGGCTTGAACAAAGGCTCTCCAGAGACGATCATCGTGGGCGTGGATGCGTAGGGCGTGGCAGGTCGCGGAGACGGCTACCAGGTCGGCTGGGCAGAGGTACGAGAGGATGCTATTGATGAGCTCGGTGGGGAGGGAGACGAGGCGGCAGACTTGAGGAGAGACTGTTATGTTCCGGTTAGTATGATGATAGGGAGGAAAGCTGGCTGTAATCGAAGACAGGTCGGGAGTCGTTCTAGCCAGAAAAACAAACCTAATTCTTTGCATTTCCCTTTCCTGTCGTTATGGCTCTCTAAGGCGTTGGAGGGTAGATCTTGGTCCACGTTGGGCAGAGGCTCGGCGGGGGCGTCGTACCATAGACCGTCATCGGACCCGGGTGTCTCCCCTTCCTTGTCTAGGTGGAGGTGGGCTTTATCGGAGGCCGCGATGTCCCGTTGTTGCTCCATCTTGTCTGGCTGGAGGACTCGCAAGTGTTTTGGGTTTCCCAAGTGTGGTGTCAAGGGAGACAAGCTCATTTGTATGATTTCCGAGGGTGATGTACAGTACCTTGGCTGTTGTATGACGAATGCTTCGAGGGGTCCGCCGAGAGCTTACCCTGTAGCGCACCTGTAGCGCAGCCACACGGATGCTTGAACCCTGCAACGTGCTCGCTAGGGTCCAATCCACGGTGCTCGATGCCCCGGAGACGGCAACCCAGGTACCACCTACAGTAACAAGGTCGGGAGACGAAGACGGGGAAGGTGACACCGTGCCCCCGCCTTGCTCTCGGGTCATCAGCACCTGACTTGTACCTGTAGGTAAAGGTCAGCCCGGTACTTTGGGTAGCGGTTGAAGTGCCACCAAACAGTTCAGTTGAGATGCATCTGCATACAGCTACACTATGCACTACATGCCTCATCTTCTGTCTTTTCAGTACTGCATTTACCCGACGATCGTGTTTATTAGATTGCCCTTCCAAAGAGTGCTTTTGTTTGGGTATTGCTAGGGGCCATGTACACCGATCCTGGGGCCTACATGACAGGTACCTTGGGTGCTATGTACATACATGTACCTCTTGCCTTTCCTGATCACTGCCATCGTATATCTCATCGTCTGTGCAAGCATGTACGAGGTACGCATGTAATGGATGGCAACATACAACTCCCATCGCCAATTTATTATTGCCATCAAGGTGCCTGCTTACCTGAAGCTACATAAACACGCGGATCCTACACTGGTACCCGGCAGGTGTGTCCCTCCACCCCACCAAACATTTCCCCCTCCCCCACCTCCGATTGCTCCAACCTCACAGAGTGCCTGCTTCCAGTAAAACAGGGCAGGGTCAAACCTTCTCATCCTCCCAGCGGTCTTGGTTTGCTAGGAAGGAGGCATCAGGAGCATTCTTTCAACACAAGCAATAGGGTTTTTCTTTTCATCACGGTTGTTCACATTGAGGACGAGACAAAAAGGGTTCAAATTATCCCAAAGCTCCATATCTTCTTCTTGTCCCGTCCTCGGACCGTATACCGGGTACTGTAGGTAGTTAACCTTCCTGTTTGAGCCGCTGGTAAGATTTGAGCCGCTGCGTGAGGTCTTACCTTCGGGACTGGGACCGCCCGGTACTATGATCATGCAGCTCCTCTGCCGAGAAACACTCCTACCCGGTACTGTAGGTAAAGCCGTAGGTATATTGTGGTTCCATCGTCACCTTCCGAGTTACCCACCTACCTACAGTATCCATCCATGCTGCATAACCTCGGAAACGCTTGACAGGTACCCAGCGGCGAGCGGGACATCTTCCGGGGAGGGACGACAGCAGAGTCGGGGCGCTAGTCACCTGTAGGCGAGCTAAAACCCCAGTGAGGCTCCTTGCTTGGCACCGGGCAGGGAACCCATCATTCCACCGCGTCAAGCAGCGCACGGCCTTCCGCATTCGGTTGTCACATCCATCTTGTTTTCCAGGCTTCCTCAAGAAACACATCTCCCAAGCCGGGACATCGCCAGAATACAGACTACTGCTGTACCCACCTCCTGTTCTTCTCCACAGCGTTGGATACTCGTTACGTTTCTCGATACTTTACGGAACGCCTATGGGAATATGGCGACATAACACGTGTTGGCGACAATTGGGACCTAGCTTGGATCAAGTCTTGAAGGGGCCCGAGGATCAGGATCACGGATAAGGAAGGCAGCCAGTCCATCTCGATCAACAGCAAGCCATCCATCCATCGGCCAGCGACTCACCGCCAGCCACCTGGCGGACCACCAAACCTCGATCCCCATTCGTCGTCTCGAGTCCGGTGTGACCCTCGGCAAGAGATAAAGATCACGCCGAGGCTTTGCATGAGAGCGGTGCCCAGCACGGCGCCAAACACAAGGCTGGTCTGGTGGCTGTCAGACTCCTGTTGAGACCTCACATCGCGGGAGAGACTATCAGCCCGGGTCAGGCAGTTGCTGCAGGACGCGGTCACCAGGCCCTTAGCTGCCGCTCCATCCACATCCATCCAGCTCATCTCCTTCCCCTCTAGGCCATAGCATCTACACGCGCCGCCCTGACCCGGACAAAACACCCCGTCAAAGTCACACAGGATAGGCTGCGGAACGGATCCCGCGGAGAGCAGACCAAAGCACAGCTGGCATATGATCATGATGGCATCCCTGATGCCTCTGATCCAGGACCTCCTGCCCATGATCTTGCCATCGTCTATTTCGGTGACAAAGGCCGGCGATATCCTGCCGCCCCTGCCGTCGCCCTCGACTGCCCCCTTACTCGTCGAGGCAGAGGGCGAAGGAGCAGAAGCCGAAGAAGCAGAAGCACGAGCAGCCGCGGAAGCCGGGAAGCCTCGAATAAAGGTCATTAGTAGGGACGCGGTCGTCAATAAGACGGATAAGATGTGTGCGTCAGGTAAGCACACCCTATCTCGTCCTCCATACCACCATTTCCCAGTTCCGCTCTTCTCCACGGATCCTTCTTTCACGTCCGGTCTCGCCCCACGGTTGGTTCAGCTGTCCTGCAGACTTGACGCACATGCTGGTATTCCACACCAGCAGTGGCCAGCCAGCGGCAGTTTTCCCCTTTTGATACTGGCACACCTAGATAGAGTAAAGAGGAAGATATTTATTTCTCTCCCCGCAACAGTCTTGATTGTAAAACCGCACTCGTCCTCCTCTGTGCGCCACCACGGTGAACAAGGTACGTACCAGCCATTTCTCCTTCTTTTTCTTGCAGCAGCAGCAGCAGCATGTAAAGACCAAGCCCACCCAAAAAAAAAAAAAAAAAAAAAACCTAGAATACATACATACATACACAAGTCCAAAGAACCACCGTCCTGACGCAAGTTCCCACCCTCCCCTTTCAAGATGCCATCATCTACGCAGCCGCGGGGACAGGCGTGCTGCTGTCCAGCCCCAAAGACGAGGGCGACGAGCCGGAGCGCTTCCCGCTGGAGCAGGGCGACTTTGCCGTCGTCCCGTCGTGGACCGAGCACCAGGCCCTGAACGAGTCCGAGGCGGATGTGTTGTG
Source organism: Cercophora scortea (assembly GCA_033439705.1). Classification (NCBI taxonomy): domain Eukaryota; kingdom Fungi; phylum Ascomycota; class Sordariomycetes; order Sordariales; family Lasiosphaeriaceae; genus Cercophora; species Cercophora scortea. Next base: position 1,956,880 of record JAUEPO010000007.1, read on the forward strand.
GGTTATTATTCGCAGCGGGCCGAGTCCCGTCGAAGTTAATCTGACGGACTGGGGAGGTGATGAGGCGAAGGAGCCCCTGGGGAGGTGATTGGGGTAGACTCATGTCTATCTTGGTGGGTTGGTAGCACGTTGGACGCTTGGTGTGGGTGTTTGATGGATTGATGTCTTAGATGCAGGTATACATCATCCCTTATCTGTAGCAACGAAACATAGGTACATAATCCAACCATGGAGCCGTGCTTCTCGTATATATGTAGTTGCAGGATGCCGGTTCCTTGGCCTTGTTCTTCTATGTATACTGCCGTAGAACCTCTAAAACTATCGGCATACCGCATGCATACCACATCCCAAATGCCCGCATACACCTCCCCCTATCAAGACGCACTGTCCCCATCCTGACAGCACCTCAAAATAGCATCAATGACCAGCCGCCGATGCTCGCGCGAGTCAAACACTTGCGCATGGTCCAGCTTAGGGAACCACAAAACCTCCAGCCCATCCTGCCCGACACACCGCCTCCACGTCGCCGCCACGTCCCCCGGCCTGCTATCAAACGTCTCGTCAATAACCGCCTGACGATCTTTATCCCTCTCATCCTTCAAATCACCCTCACAAGCCAAGTACCGCCCAACACTCTGCGTATCCACGATCAGATCCCTCCCCGACAAGCAAGCCACCACCTTCCTCCCGCCCGTCAACAGCTCATCCTTCCAAATAATATTTTCCCGCCAGAAGAAATGCCGGCCCAAACCCTCGGCGACGCCCATGTCCATGCTAGCAAAGTACCACAGCTGCCACTCGTTCGCGGTGCGTGGCGCGCGGCGGGTGAAGTTGAATGCCACGTCGGGCAAGTGCAGCAGCACGCTGACGGGGTCAACTAGCACGACGGCGCGCACGCGCGGCGCCATGGCCGGCGCCTTGAGCATGTGCGTCGTCAGCACGGAGCCGTAGCTGTGCGAGACGAGCACGAAGCGGTCCCATGCCGCACCGTGCTGCGCCAGGATTGTGGTGACGTGTGCCACGAAGTCGTGCTGCGAGAGCGGTGGGGCGGTGAGACGCATGGACATGCTTAGCACCTCGAGCGCGATCACGCCGACTTGGTCGTCGTCGGTGGCGGTGGCGGCATCGAGCTCGCCTAGGAACTTGGTGTATGGCCAGAGCCCGATGCCGATTCCGTGGATGAAGACCACGGGGAGGCGGGTGGTTGAGCGGTGTGGGCGGTACCAGTAGCCCATCTCTGTTGAGGCGGAGTGTAGCCGGCGGGCGGGAAGGAACGGGTGGGTGAGGGCCTGCTGGACGCGGGGTGGGAAGACGGTTAGGGGGCTTTTGTGAGGTGGTTCGGTAGGGTTTGTGGTTGTGGTTGTGGTTGTTGTTGAGGGTGCAGGCCCCGGGCTGTGGCGGTAGTAGGAGTAGCCCTCGACGTAGGCCAGGTACGAGTGCGTGATGAAGTCAACGAGCGAGACGATGGCGTACCAGACCACGCTGCGGTAGCGGATCTCCACGTCGTCGATGGTCAGGCGGAAGGCGCAGGCCGAGCCGCGGCCCGGGGGGATAGGTCGCCCGAGCAGGGTCTCGACCTTGTCGACGTAGCTCTGGACTTCCAGCTCTAGGTCCTTGTCGGCGGCAGTAGGCGGCGCGGCGGCGAGAAGCGGCGTCGTGGGGCCGGCACCACCGTGGAGATGCGCCGAGTCGCGGTCGAAAAAGGCCCAGAGCAAAAACTCGCGCACGTTGTCGCGCTTGATCTCGGCCATGTCGGCGTCCAGAAACCACATGCGCAGGTAGTGCTCCCAGTCTAGGACGTTGGCGCTGCATCGCGCCCACAGCGCCGCGCGGTCCTCGCGCGAGAGGGGAGGCGGGTTATCGGCGATGGCGTGGAGGCGCGCCTTGTGCGGCCGGTGGTAGGTGACGTAGAAGACCAGCTCGAGGACCAGGAGCGCTGCCAGCCCGTAGATGGTGTAGGTGAGAAGGCCCCCTGGGTTAGATGAGGTGGTGCGCACGGCGAGGAGGGTGCCCACGAGAAGCGCCTCGAGCAGGGGCGTGTATTGCAGGAGGATAATGACGGCGCGGATCTCTAGATAGGTCCATGTTGAGTGGTCGAGCATCGCGGGTTATTGGGAGTGGTGGTTTTATGGTGTCGCGATGTGATGCGAGGTGAGGTCCCGTCGGTGACCTATGTAGGGGTGTTGGGTTGGAAAGGGGTGGTGATATTTGAGTGCACGTCAATCTTGATGCGACGCAGCAGCAGACTCTTTGACGATTTCGTTTCGGAAAAGAATAATGACTCGCGACGCATTCGCGTATTCATTCATGCATTCCCAAGTACCAAATAGTCATTTTCCCTGGGGTTTGGTTCTCGTCTTATTATGGTCGTCGTCTTCTGCGCTCGTGGTGGTTGTTGTTGGCATCATGATCAGCTCACCCTCCGCCCGCCGAGAGCCCGAAGGATGACAGCGACGGAAAAAGACATGTGAAACCTTAATTATTAGCACTTAAAGAAGGGTGGAGGGGTCCTGCTCCGAGGCACGCAACGGCTGCGCGGCGGGCGGCGGCACAGCTGGGTCCCTGCCGAATGAGATCTAGGAAGATCATCTAGCCAGCAGGCATTGCGTTGGGAAAGAAAAAGTGATGGGATTTGCGCGGCTGTGCCTTGCAGGGCAAATATTGTGAGGGAAGTTGTGACTGCCGCGCAGCCCTGGGGTGACAGGCACGATAGGTTACAGGTGGTGTGCGGTGGTGGTTGCCAAGTTTGCGTGGCAGCGGATGACGTACCTCGTGATTTCCGGGCCCTTCATTGGACAGCCGGCAGCCGACTGAGACGTTTTGAAACCCCCCGGCTCCCAACACTTTTGGTTCCCCACAGAAAGATGAGAGAATCAGATGCTTGCTCTCTATTCCGCAAGGTACACACGTATTTCGAGTTCTGCCTCTCTCTTTTTCTTTTTTCCTTTTCTTTTTTTCTGACACGTGGCAGCGCCTCCTAATCCGAGCCGGCCGACGGTGGTTTCTTAACTGCCTGGTGTGATTGTTCGTGTGGCTCCATACAATCGAGGGAGGCTCTGACTTCATGACTTCAAGCTCTTGACGTGGTATTCGTCAACCGGTCTCCCAACTTAACAAGGCTCTTAACCACGACAAAAAGAGCGATCGCATATAAATACCAGAAGGGTTTGTGTTTTGGATGAAATAAACAGAGAAAATGTCAAAAATAGAAAAGGTGACATTAACTCGCTTGCCTTCATCATTCTTGATGTCGACTTTTTCTTGTGGTGGTTCGGTCTTGTGATAGGCTGATTGGTGATTCAGCAAGTGACGATTTTCGCATTTCACCACAAACCAGCTGTTTCCCACAGCTTTAAATAATTGTCGTTTTTTGCATGCAGCGAAAGATTACCTGCGTGTAATGAAGTAGTCGAGAGTCAGAATTCTTGTCCCGGTGTTGTGGTGTCACAACTTAGAAGGAACGTCATCCGCACCCGAGCAGCGGCTGAAGTTGAAAATGAATGGGAAAGATTAACGAGCACAAGTCCATTAGCCATTCGTGACGGACTTGCACCTTGTGATTCGGTGCTTTTTATTTTATTTGAGACTGTCAACAACGGTGCCTGAATGTCTACAGGTAGTGAGGCACAATGTATATGTAAGTCGATGAAACCATGTCTGTTTTGTTGAAGACGAAATCGGCAGGCCTTTTTGGCTCTCTTGGATTCAAGATCATGGTTTACAAAGAAACATCGATTCTTCCAGAGCGCTCAAATACCTATTAGATGCTCGTGGAACAGTGGCTGGGATCGAGGCTGGGATGTACAAATGATATCAAGCTTAGAGGTAGACGGATAATCAGCCGTGTCGATCCTGACAGTCCACCATCCAAGCTGAGATCTTCTTTACCGACCTCTCCACCGTATGCCCATCTCTCCCTTCAGTTTTCCCTTTTGATTTTAATCTTCACGTGCCACTTTGGCGGTCCGCCACCGCAAAGCAACAACGACAAGAGAGCAAGAGATCAAACGTGTACCCTAATCACACCCACGGAAGTCTAACAGAGGGTTCCGGACTTGAAACCCTCGGTAGCAAAGTTCACAGACACCCAAGGTTCAATAATCTTAAGGACATAGGCTATCAAGACATGGCAAAGTAAAATATACCAAAGTTTATACACACCTGAAAAACCCCAGTTGGCTTCAAATACTTTGCAAAGAACGCCACAGTGGTTGCAATCTATCCCGCCAGCGCCACTCGGAATCATGATCTTGCAATCCATGTCTAGGGCAGACAGCCATAGCACATTAACAACACCGTGTCTCTCGGCATACACAAACCCAATACAGCTTCACAAGCCCATTAGGAGCTCGGTCCGACCGTTCAGCGGCCGAGTTGCAGCGGAAGTCAAGATCTACCAGGGTTGTGAGCCCGTTTGCCGCAACCGCAAAAACTCTGATAATGCCCAATATCTCTATTAAATGGCCGCTCCTTCGCCCAAGTGTTCCTCTTTTTTTCTTTTTCTCCTTAAGGTCACTCAATTCTCTTCCATCGCCCACAGACTCTTCACTCATCGACCAAATCCTCCTCCAAAAGTCTTCAAATCTTCGGCGGTCTCCCTTCAGATCGCCAAATCCGGTTTCTTGCTGTCATCCAGTCCTTGCATCATAGCTCACAGCAACTCTCCCCCCGCCGCCACCAGACTTGAGCATTTCTTTCTTGTGACAGTCCACGCAAGCCAAGATGCCAGTCCCGCACCGCCGCCGCCAACTGCTGCCCGGCAGCGCCTCCATCCAAACCCCCCAGGAGGCCGCCCAGGGCATCACCACCACCATCACCGCGGGCACCAGCACCAGCACACCCACCACCACCGTGACCAACATCCCCGTCGTGCTGGTCAACATGGCGCCGGCAGAGTACCCGAACCTCGTCGTCGTCGAAAACGTTCTCTCCCCTCCCTCCGCCGCCGCCGCCGCCGCCACCCAGGGTGGCAATCCATTCGACATGCCGGGCCAGACGACAGGCCAAACCATCACCGTCTGGCTGGTCGCCGCGGGGCTGGTGGGCCTGCTCTTCATGCTCATCCTCGTTGAGCTCTGGCTCAAGAGCCGCAGGCGGGTCTACGCCGTCTGCGGCCCGCACTGGCGCCGCTTCGATGCCTTCTGCGCCCCCTACCGCCGGCGCTGGGACGCGAAGATGCGCCGGCTCGAGAAGAAGTTGAAGTTTTGGAAGCGCAAGGGTCAGGATCAGCCTGAGGCTGTGCTGGCCCCGGTTGTGTTGCTCGAGAGTAGTCCGTTGCCTTTGTCTACTTCCGGTTCTGGTTTTGGTTCTGGTTCTGGTGCTGTTGTGGAGGTCAAGGGGAAGGGGAAGGAGGTTAGTTTGGTGGTCCCAGAGCGACCTGAGCCGACGGCTGCTGTTGCGAGATTAGCTTCGCCGGCGGTCTATGAGACGGCGCTTGGTGGTGGTGGGCCGTCGTCTCGGGTTTGATCGACCTACATGTATCTTCATCAGGGTCAGCATTGGTAGGAGCTGTGGTTATGGTAGCTACCGGTCACGGTTGGAATGATTTGGTGTGCAATAGTTAGGTCTTTGTTTGTGTCATTTTCTCTATTTGCTTTCAATGTCTTCATGTCCGAGTCAAGTGTGGTGGGGGTCATGTCTTGGAGTGGTGGGTTCAATCTGCCTGGCTGTGAGGGATATCGACTGGAACGGGGTCTTTCGAGAGAATCACTTCCTGTTGACCTTGGACCCTTGGGTTGTTGGATTGATAGCTGCGAGCTCTAGATGTTCATCTCCGAGTCATTTGTTTGCATGCTTGTCTCTTAGATCATCAACTGAAGTCTTATTCATCCACCTTGTTCATCGCTTCCCGCACGTTGGTCGTTGTGTGCAATCTCTCCACCAGCAGGGGAAAAGCAGAGGGACAAAGAAAGTAAATCTTGGTATTAAACGCTAGTAAATGTTGGACAGAATCTCCATCGGGATAACTGACTAATAGCGCGTCTAAGTGATCCCCGTTGACGGTAGTGATATGAGCTCCGTGGCCGAGGTTTGTTTGTAGTGGTGGAATTCCCGCCTGGCTCCCGTGAGATGCGTAAAAGAAGTGATGTTCTCCTCCCCTAACAGAATGATGTATAACAAAATATATTATTTTGGTCAGGTCGGAGGGGAAAAGGAAATGGGGGCATCCATGGTAAGAAGGCAGGTACATGAATCGAATAGACCACAATCTGGATGCATGTTCTTGCCCTGGCCTGTTGCTAAGTCAAAGGCTTTGATACCCCTCTAGTTTTTTTGCCCGAGCTGAGCAAACTGCAGCCCTTGGTCAAGCGCGAGAAACAGATCAGCCGCGTTCTCCGTCACCGCTCGACTGATACCATACGATCCTGATGACTCCATCCGGTCATAGAATCGCTGGACGATATCACGATGATGCTTCAGGTCCTGCTCCGCAGCCGCCATTGCTTGGCGAATGTTCTGAGGGACTGGTCTGGTGGTCGACGATACCGCGAGGCTGTTACGCATCTGTGCCATCTCCCCGGCCAGTCGGTCGATGCGGTCATTCTGCTCTCGAAGAGGGCCCTCAAGATCGGGCCCGGGCCCAGTTGAGGCGGGCGCTTCCTTGCCTTGCTGCTGCTGCTGCTGCTGCTGCTGCTGCTGCTGTGCCTTCAGGTCAGATATCTCGCTCCTCAGGTCTTTGACGCTGTCAACGATTGCTTGAATGGGCTGTAAGAAGGACTGCGTATCATTCACTACAGGGCAGGGTGGTGGAGGTAGAGCGTTTCGACTTTTCAGGTCAGTCACCTCTGCTCTCAGTTGATTGACGGTGTCGGTGATCGTTCGCATGGGTGATACGATGGCTTCGATATCGAGAGATTGCGGTGGCGGTGGTGGTTGCGGCGGCGGCACTGCCTGTTTTCTTTTGAGATCAGAGAGTTCGTCTCGCAGGAGTAAGACGGTATCCTTCACTGTATATAACACAGTCTCCGACTTGGGCGAAGGCTGCCGAGCTTTCAGACCGGCCACATCCTCCTTGAGAATATCCAAGGTCTCTGCGATTGCTTGCATGGAATCCATAATAGTTCCCATGATGGAGTCCATCGATTTCAGACCCGACCTGAATCCGCTCATTTCTCTCTCCAATTCCTGAATGACGGCTGCTCCCTTAAGCTGACCTTCGAGCTCGGCCTTCTGGTTTTCAAGGCTTGCCACCTTTCGTCGTAGTACGGAGTTTTCTTCCATGGATAGCTGTTGCAACGGCCCCAAGTTCTCGTCGTCGGTGTAACGTTCCTCTCGAGCTCGAGGAGGCGGAAAACGACCGGAGCTGGTGCTTCCTGGACTAGGTTGATGCGAGGTTGGCTGTCCTAGAGGAGGCCGGTCGCTTGTACTATGACGAGGTCGTTTCGAGCTTTCCGTGAGGCCCGGGGGGGCTGGCGAGGGTGAGCGCTTTCGCCCTGGTCCAAGTAACCGGCCCCAGTCATTTGAATCAATGCCGCGCTCGGCCTTGATGGGTGTGGTTGCCGTAAGTGGTAGCGGCGGTGGTGGTAGTGGCGCTGCCGATGGTGGTGATGACCTGTAGGACATGGCTTCGTCATCGGGCTCGGATGGGCGATACGAGTTGAATTTGTTGCTAAAAGATGGGCCGCGGGGGATCCTTGCCGCGTTGACGACCTTTCGTTCCATATTGTTGTAGAACTGCTGGGCGATAGCGTTGAGGTTCGGATCTGTCAACCTCCGGGAAGTGAGTTTGAAGGAGTCGACGAAGCTGTTCCAGTCATCTACAGCGCGTGCTGTCTCCGAGGGGGGACCCGCGGGCTTTGTGCGTTGGATTCTGCGCGCGCGTGAGAGGGTGTTGACCATCTCCTGGACTTTCTCTGCGCCTCCGCTGAAGCCAAGCGCGATTGCATGCCAGAATCCGTCCTCGCCATAGTGGGGAGAGCAGTGCAGCAAGGCGCGGAAGAGTACGTAGATGTTGTTCCCATACTTGATCTCTCGCTGCTTGCCGACATCGTCTCGAAACCAGGAGAAAATCTCGTGCTCCTCGTCTGTGTACTTCTTTGTGAGCCACGCAGCACCCCAGGGCGTATTGAAGGTCTGATGCGACTGAGCATTGAAGTCAAAGCCGTACAGGACGATTGGTGCAATCATCCTTTCCGGTCTGGACGTGTCGGCCGACCTCTCGCGGGCGCGGAGCAAACGGAATCCGGTGAATCTTCGATATGAGATATCCGAAGATGACGAGGTTGTATCGTGAACACGCGTAGCAAGTGTACCGATGACGGGCTTGTTACGCGTGAAAAATAAGTGTGGCGCGTCAATTTGCTTGTTCGGCTCAGATTTGATTTTGGATTTTCGAGACAAAAACTAAAGAATCGTGAGCCCGAGTTGGCGTCACCGCTGCTTACCTCAGGTAGGCTGCGTGGCTGTGACTGACCTCGCCCTGCGTTAGCCAGGAATAAATCACCAGCAATCTTATCGGAGTTGCAATTTGATATCTATCGATATCGTGTTCGTAGGTGATTGCGCACTCGAAATGTGAAAGAGTAGAAGCTGGAGGCTGGGCGAGAATGAATCTCAGGGCAGGCCGGTGAAAAAGGTTTGAAGTTTGACGGTCGTTGCCCGTCAGGCAGACTCCGGCTCGCACGGGCTATACCGCAATCAGCCCAGCCAGCCAGCCTTCGGACCTGATCCTGCCCACACTTTGCGCCCCGCAATCTGCACGTCTCAGCCAATCCCGCAGCAAGCAGCCTTGAAGTACCTCGTAGCCCGAGGAGGATCCCACAGCGCCAGAACGGACTTGCAATGAGAATGATTCCGAAGCAGAAAAACTATAGCTACGGCAGTCTCGACTTCGATGGTTTTTGCGGATTTGGTTGTTTTCCTTGGCCCGCAACGCCTGCTGAGTCCAAGTCCAAGATCTTACCAAACTGTGCGAGGCTTGCTGGACCCTCACTGTGCCCTTTGGTGCAGTGCCCACATGATGCCAACAACCTGTACAGTGTTGTCGCACAGCCTTCCAGCCTCTGCACCCCCTTTGGCCCCACGTGGGCCCGTAGGTTTATAGAGGTACGAAAAGTGAAGGATCCGCGTCTATTGATATCACACCTATTGCACGGAAGACGCCTCCCATTCTTTGAAAGACGACTTACCTTGAGTACCTTGTAAATAATGGAAACAAACTGAACGGTTTGTATAGAATGAGTCTTAGATCGAATGTATGAGTGATTACACAAGTAGAGAGTAAGCCGAAGAATCTCAAGTATGTTCAAAATCAAGCCATCCGCTGTCATTATTTCATCTTCTAGGTACGAGGTCTGGTACACAAACAATAGCTACCCTGACGCCCCTACAAAGCACCCGACTCCTTCAACCAAGCCGTGACAACCTCCCTCAAATCCCCCGACGGCAGCCCGATAACCCCATTTGCGCTCTCCTCATCGCTAAGCGCATTGCCCGCGCCGTCTTTGCTGTTGTGAACACGCAAAAAGTTGATGAAAGCACTAAAGTCGCCCTGCGACAGCTTCTCCTCGCCCGCCTTCTGGATGTCGTCCGAGCTCTCCTTGGTGATGGTCAACTTGCTGCCCGTCAGCTCCTCGACGAGGGCAATCAGATCGTTGATCGACACGTTGAAGGTTGCGGTGCCAATGTACTTGTTGGCTGTCTCGTCCGGGTGCTGCAGGACGCCGACGACGGCCTTGCCGATGTCTGATCGAAGACTGGCCTGCCACTTCTCGTTGCCCGAGTCGACGACGGTGGCTGTCTTGTCCTTGAGGTTGATGCCTGTGAGAAGGGCGCCAGCTCGGAGGGCCTGGATAGGTTTGTCTTTGTGTCAGTTTCGCTGTCATGTAATGCCTCAGGGATGAACCCATCATTTCTTGAGAGAGGTGCTCACCCAGTCAAAGAATATGCCCGTGGAAATGCCAGTCCAGGTAAACGACGGGTTGGCGCTCGCCTTCTCCTGCAAGTAGTCGACGACGGCGATCTTGCCGCCGATAATCTTTGCAATGGGGGAGTCGCGGTCAACCTTGCGCGTGTTGATGCCAAACTCGGACGGAATGAAGCGCTTGACGCCCGCAGCGACGGCAGCGTCTACGGCTACAGTCTGGCTGGCGATACCGAGAGATCCGATGACGGAGACGACGGCATCCTGGCCCGCAAAGGCCGACTTGAGCGAGTCAAACGAGGTGTAGTCGACATTGACAATGTTCAGGCCGTCGGGGTACTTGGGCGTCGAGTTTGTCGACGACGCCCGCGTCAGGCCCGTGACATCAAATCCTGCCGAGACGAGCTCCTGGACAATAAAGTGGCCCAGGTTTCCGGAGCCCTGTGTGTGGTTAGTATATGCCGGTCGAGTCTTACATGCATTCGATGTGCAGTGGGCTGAGACAGGAGAGTAATAAATAGATAAACAAGTCTTACCCCAATGACAGCAACAGTCTTGATTGAAACCATGATGAGCTCGTTTAGTTCTGTTGTTACTATTACGCAACAGCTGCTGGCACGATACGAGGCAAAGGTATGCAGAAGGATGGATTCAAAGAGCAAAATCGGGGTAGGAAGTGAAGGGGAAGGATTCCGACAGTCCGTTCTAATATAGCACCCCGAATAGCCTGCTCCCGCTTCGCAGGCTCACCTCAGGCTGTTCATGGTATGTTGCAACTTCCACGTGCTATTGCAAATCGGCTACGCAACGCGACCGTCGATAGCTGGGGGAGAGGGGACTAGCTGATGCTGCCGCGGGGAGGCGGGGGCGACCCCATCGTTCCAGATGGTGCCATTTCCCCTGACAACCCAAGACTCGGCAAATGGTAGCCGTGGGTCCCGGCATTTTGGGCCTCAATGCCCCAGTCCGGGGGGGTGCATCTGCGGGTGAAAATGTGCTTCCTACCTGAATTACCCCTCAACTCGTGGGGTCAAGAATGGGGACTGTCTCAACTCCGGCTCCGTTGCTCGGGCAGGAAAAGGGTGACTGGAATTTGCTTCACTCCGTAATCAGGGGAGGTCAAGTTCGAGCAAACAAGCCAAATTGACATATATCCTATTAAAAAGATTAGAGTCATCTTCTGCACCGGGTGGCTTGTTTATTATTGGATGCGCATTTCCCAGGACATCAAAAGTCCCAATGCACAACATCGAAGATGCAAACAAGACCAAAGCTGGCAAAAGGATCTCCTCCTTGATGTCATGTTCAGTACGTGATATTCAAAGATTCAACGGCCCAAACATCACGGCGCGCAACTGTTTGTTATTCGCTGTGCACAAACTGAAATAATTATTACATGCCGAAAGGATTTCCTTAATTACCTAAACTTGCCAACCTCAGCGACAATCAAAAGAAACTAAGGCCGCTCTGACGGCGTCAACGCCAGATATCGATTCAAAAAAAAGTGTCAACATTGACGCCCATTAAACACAGAACACAATTATATCTGCGTGTTCTCCACAACGGTTAACTCATCCAAGTCTCGACCCGTGCAGTAACGCGAGGCGCATGCTGACGGCGTCTATCTGGCTAATAGAGAAACAGGTCGAGGTATAAGACGGCCATCATCTATATAGATTAATTTGGCGCCCACAGAAACGCACTGCCGCGTCCCCAGACTCTCTCAGCCCTCGCCTCGCCAGTTGGCGTCGTATTCCAGCTGCTTGGTCCCTTTCTTCACAATCTACCGTCTGACCTGGTTACTGACGAAGGATCAGATGCAATGTATTCAGGTTTGAATTGTGATATCGAGAATAGCTCCCGAGTCATCATGTTCGTAGTCGCCAGTGGAGGAGGAAACCGAGAAAATAAACATATATAAAGCCATGATGTTGTTTCGTTCAGTCTCATTCACCTCCTCATCCACATCCACATCCTCATCTCCAGCTCTTCAACCAAGACTTCCTTCTATTCCAATCTCCACCATGCGTTTCTCCGCCTTCGCCTCTCTGGCCCTCACGCTCGCCGTAGCCGTCCGCGCCATCCCCACGCCGGTCCCCGCCACCGATGAAATCGCAGCCCGAGAGGACTCTCTCACCGACCGCAGCAGCACCCTCTCCGCTGTCCACAACCTCGAGGCCGCCACCGAGGCCCGGGACATCGCGGCCAAGTACAACCCAAGCAAGATCACGCTCACCTTTCCCAAAACCCTGAGCAAGGGATCCATCCCGCAGAAGGAGCGCGAGGCGGCCACGGACCTAGGCAAGAGGGCCATGTTCCAGGCCGGCGTCAAGGTCGGCACTCTCGTCTTTGGCTGGCACAGCGAGAACACCGAGGACCCGATCGAGCACTTCACCATCGACCCCTCCTCTCCTGACGACAAGGCCAAGCTTGGCAAGATCCATGTTCACCGCGACGGAAGCTGGACGCAGGGCCCTGGCGGCTTGAGCGCTCATGGAGATGGAAAGGTTTAGGGGCCATTGGCAAGGAACTGAGGCATTTTACCATAGCCTGGAGATTATTAAAGCGAATGTATTGTTATGAGGCTGCGGATTGTGGGTTGTTGAGTCAAGCTGAAAAATGGTGCCCTTTTCCTCGGGGATCACTATTTCAAGACGGTTCGAGTCGCCGGAAGGCGGAGTCTCTCAGCTTAAGGAGGAAGCAAGTAGCAAACAATTAAGAATTGGGGGTATTCACGTACTTTTTCTCCCACCCATGTCCCATATGCAGTCATACTCGTTGGTATGCTGGGTTTGGATTAGGATTAGCCGGTCGTGGCTGAACGAGCCAACGCATCTTCTACTGAAACCCGTGAAGTGTCAGCTTTCCCCTCAAAATCAAGTTCAATTAACTCATGGCAGAGTCCAGGTCGACAACTACAGCCTACCATACTTCAAGGAGAGCGAGTAAAACGTGTCGTTCAGATCAATCACCGACCCCGTTTGATGCTTAATTAACGCCAAAGCAATCTAGGCAAACTCCTCGATCATGGGAGTAAGTACCTGGCTGCTACCCCGTCGATGTAAATAAACGCGCAGCTTACACTACTGTCCTCCAGTTTGAATCACAGAAAGACTACTTGCCCGGCAAGTTCCACCCGGTGCACCTCGGCGACGTGCTGAATGAGCGTTATCATATCTTTCGCAAGCTCGGGTCAGGAGGTCAAGCCACCGTCTGGCTGGCGAGGGACAAGAGGTAAAGAAATGCGCCAGTCGACTTACCTCGCTCTTTGCCAGCTTCACCGAAAGCCTACCTGGTAGATAATGAACAAGAAATGCTAAACATGGCATCAATCCAGTGTTCAAGAGCGGCGTTTCGTGGCTGTCAAAGTATTTAGCGAAAAGTCAAGCGGGAACGAGCTGAGGCTCAAAGAGGTCCTCGGACGGCTGTCGCCACAGCCATCGCATCCAGGCAGCAAGCACGTTGAGCTCGCTCTCGACTCATTCGTGGTACATGGGCCCAACGGACAACACTTCTGCAAAGTCCTCGAGCCTCTCGGGCCGTCGTTGAGCGGTGTCCTCGAAAACGCCTTCGACAGGCGGGCGGACCTGAACGAGCCCGAGGCGTGGCTCGGCAAGGTTCTCGAGGGCGACACCTGGTCAGCCAAGGTCGCCAAGCGTGCCTGTTGGCAAATCTTGCTTGGGCTCGACTACCTCCATAGTCAACGCATCGCCCATCGTGACATCCAGCCAGCCAACGTCTGTCTGGCTCTGGACTACGACCTCTCTTCCTTAAGTGAGAATGAAATCCAAAAGGCAGTTTGGCCCACCGAGACCAAGGTCGAAGATCCATTACCAGAGCCCATAAGCCCTCAAGGCAGCGGGGACTCCTTTGACAACTGGGAGTCGTCGTCCGACGACAGCGTCGGGGATCTTTTCTGGAAACACGAGCGTGAAGAACGTGAGAAGTTTGAAGCAGCGCAATGGCAAGCCTTCGAGGCCGACCCGGGCGACGCGCTCGCCGAGCCGCACTCCGCCGCATGGAAAAAGGCCAACTTTCTCAACTCCCGCTCCTGCATCACGGGGCTGATCCAGGGACCAAACGGCACGCTGCCGAAGCCTGGCGAGCTTCGCTACATCGTAGGATCCTGGCCCCTCGAAAACATTCACTCGGGTTTCGACGACGCCGAGACACCGCCCCGGCTTGTTCTCGTCGACCTCGGCTTCGCCTGCGCCTTTGACGAGTGTGAGAAGCACCCGCTGCACAACCTCTCCGACTACCGGCCACCAGAGGGTATGCTGGGGATCCCAACAACACACAAGGTCGACATCTTCTCGGCGGGCCTGCTCTTCTGGGAGATCGTCATGCTCCGCCGCCTGGTCGAGGGAAGGTGCGGCTCGGATGACCCGGAGCGAATTTACCAGAAGAATCGGCAGCTACGCGATCTCGCGCTGCGTCTTGGCCCAATGCCGGCTACGCTGCGGGACATGTGGCCCGATTCAGACGGGTTTGTGGACGCGGCGGGGAACGCGCTGGATATGAAGGAGGACTTGGAGGATAATGGGGAGCCCTGGGGGCCTGACGACTTTGAGTACGGCGATATCTGGCACCACGCCGGGAGAAGAAAGCCGTTGGATATGGACGAGGAGGAGATGCGGGTCTTTGTGCACTTGCTGCTTCAGATGATGAGGTGGGACCCCAAAGAGCGGCCGTCGACGAGCGAGTTGCTTCGGCATGAGTGGTTCAAGAAGTTTCAGTGAACGGCAAATAGTGTTGTGGTAAGAGTGCATCGTGAGCCGTGATTTCGCTTTGGTAGAATTCAATCAATGCATGTCACAGAATGGGCGCCAGATTTGGGCTTGCTATCGGGGCAGCTGCCAGCATGAATTTCCGCGTGGTTCTTTCAGTAGGCACCTCCCCGGCCACCTACTGCCTCTCCTGCGTGCCTTCCTTCAGTTGAGAACATCCCCAGAGCTCCACCAAGTTCCGCAGGAGACTCCCGCCGATCCGTCTTGTTCCTGCCTCATAGACTCTGGTCCGTCCCTCTTGGTATCTCTGCGTTCTCAACTCGGTTCCAGAGGCCCACAAATGACCGGGACAACATCAGCCTTGGTGACGGTAATGCGACGGTCTATTGGAACCCCTTGTGTAGCAAAGCGAAACTTGAACTGTCTCGTTGCTATCCTCGTCTACCCATAGGTTGGCCAAGGACGATTGATTTATAGGCTCCAGTGTTTCCGAATATCCGGGAAGCTACCTGTACCTGACTTGCCTGAGATACCTTCGATATCTCAACCACCAAACTAAGCCCCAACCCCGAGCTTCCACCAGCCGCACCACACAACACAAAGAACAAAATCACAAATCACAAGCAAACCAACACGTGACAACAGCCACCGCAGCACTGCAAAAACTCAAAGGGTCACCACAAGACAAAACAACTTTATCAATTTTCTACTCCCCATTCAGTGGCACCTATCCACTCCATTCTTTATCTCGGCTCCCGCCTGCGTCTGCCCTGCCTGCCATACTCCCCTTGTTGGTATCTACCCGACCTGGCTGGTACTAAACTCAAAACAAAACCAGAAAGCCAAAGCCATCCATCCCCCCACTCCCTCCCAAGAACGGCCCGGGGCGGGTGAAAAACGTCTCGGCCGAACAATGAAAAGAACCGACAAAAAAAAAAGACAAACATTGGCCCGCCACCGCCGCCAAAACCTCTTGCACGAATGCAAAATAGAAACCAAATAACCTCTCCTTCCTTTCCTCACACCGACTTTTCCACAACAGGACCGGGATATAAAGGAACCCTGCGTTCCCTCCCTGATTATCCTCTGACATACCCACTCCGTAAACAAGGAAAAGAAATTGACAAGAGGGGGGGAGAAAAAAACAGACAAAGCCCGAGCTGCGCGAATGTATGTAGTAATGTATCTGCGAGGGATGAAAAACAGGGCAAGTCAAAACAACTGAATCTCTAAGCTGCTGCTGCTGCTGCTCCTAATCTAGTTACCTGGTACCTAGCCTCGCCTCAGGTAAACCTAGGCCCACTCCGTCGCCTTCTGCGCCAGCACGCGGATATTATTCATAAAACCCTCTACTAGATCAAAGTACTGATTCGGCTCGCCATTTGACGCCCGTCTCCCCTGGTCGATCAGGACCAAGGGGGCCACCTCGATTTCCAGCTCGTGCTCCTTCTTTTGCTGTTGTGTATTCTGTAGAGAGAGGGAGAGAAATAACCTGATTAGCAATCTGATGTGTAGAATGACTTTGCCAAAAGAAAAAAACTGAGAAGGCAACTTACATTCATCCCCGGCACCATCTGCGTCACCTGCGTCAGGTCGATCTGGTAATGGCTGTGCGTGTAGCTTAGCCGGTCCTTGTTCCGATGGGGAGGGAGCCTGAGGAGAGCCGAAGAGGACCTCGTCACTGCCTGGCTTATCCGCTCCAGGTCCTCCACAGCGCCGTCCCAGTCCATTTCCAGGTTCACGCTGACCCGGCAGTCGAGGGGATACTGCGGGAAGTACACGTTGAAGTCGCTGACGCGCGCCTTGATGATCTTGGCCAACACCTCGTTTGTCTTCTGGTCGTATGTGACGCGGACCTTGGCCGAGTGGCCGCGGGCCGAGATGAGGTTGGCCACGCATGCGGGCAGAGCTTGGTCGCGCACTGCGTTGGGGAGCTCGAAGAAGCGATCAACTTCGCGGCGGTGGACGTATTTGAACGGGACGCGCGGGCGGGCTCGGGGGTCTTGGGGAATGTTGGCGACGCGCACGGCTTCGTTTAGGTAGTCGTTGAAATTTTTGTGCTGGGCCTGGAGTAGAAAGGATGATTCGTTAGCAATAAGGCATGGGAGTCTCTGGCGGCGCGATGACAGCGCTTTGGGGAATTTGGAGGGATAGACGCACCTCGGTCATGCTACTCTTGAAGCTAAGCCTTTCATCCATATCGTTGAGCACGCATTCTGAGAGCACAGGCAGATTCACACGCTTATTGGTGTTCTTATCAAGAAGCGTGCCGAGCTTTGCCTCGATCTCGAAATGAACCCCGCGGCTCTGTATCTCGCCTATGGCCTCGTTTCCAAGGACACAGCTGAACAAGAAGTCGGCGAGCAGCTTGGAGATGGCGTCTTGCGGCACCTGGTTCGTGATGCTCGCCTCCCACTGCCCGAGTGGTCCATCTGCATTCGCGGGTTCCAGGATGGGCATGCCAGGCGGTCCGCCGGGTGGTGGACCGGAGGGCTGTTGGGCTATGCCAGGTTGTTGTGTCGTCGCCATGGAACGCCTCTCGTCGGGTGATGCATGTCGGCTAGATTGGCTGGCGGGCTTGCCGTTGGCTTGTGCGGTATGTTGAGGCGGCTTGTACAGGCATTCGTTGGGGTGGGCGAGCGTTTGGACCTGGCGCGCCGACTGCGCCCAAACGGGAGGGCTCTGGTATATCCTTCTCCTTCGCCGCTGCTTCAGCGACGTCGAGGACTGGGCTGTGTTGGCGGAGGCGGTGTCGATCTGGACATTGCGCCCGTTGGTGTCTTCGAATGGCGCGGGCCGCACGTCGCGGCGCTCTAGTTCTTCCGGGCGCAGATTTCGGTCGTCGAGCTTCCGTTTTGTCGCGGGGGTTATGGCGCGCGGCTGCGGGCGGTGGTTGGCATCAATGGCGGAAGTCATGTTTGAGGCCGGAAGGATTTGATTGAATCGCGAATCCGAGTCGGAAACCGATGTACCGGCGCGACCAGCGCTACTTGGGAGACTGGGGACCCGTGTTTTTGGACTGACACTAACACTTCGATCTCGGTCACCGTGCGACTGGGACCTCCGCTGCAGGTCTTGACTGTGTGGGTCGTAATGGGTCTGATTGCTGGGGTGTCGTGGCAGCGAGGGAGGAGGCGGCGGCGGTGGGGAGGCTTGCAGAGGCTGGTGGTGGTAAGTTAAGGTTGTCGAGAGACGCTGTTGATAAGGGCTGGGCGGTTGACCAAAGTTGAGGGCTTGCGCCGACCGGGCCACGGACAAAGGAACTCCAGGACCTGGACCCGGGCCAGGACCAGGACCAGGCCCCGGACCAGGCCCAGGACCCGCTATCGGGGTCGGGGGTTGGGATGATTGCCGTTGCTGGGGATCCATTTGCGGGAGATGGTTTGCGGCCGCCACGGGACTCCCGTGCATGTAGGGACCGCCGCCATACTGCGCCGGCTGGCTCTGGGCGGATGTCGGCGTCGGCGTCGACTGGCTCGACTGCGACCGCTGGTGGGGGAGATAGGGATGATGAGGGCCCCCGGCAGGCGTAGCCACCGGAGGAGTCTGGGGCATTTGTTGCGACGGGGCCTGCATATACGAGGCACCGCCCGATGGGCCTGTCATACCCATAGGGGTGGATGGCTGGGGATAGCCGTCTCGGTGGTAGGCGCCTGGCGGCGGGTATTGGTGCCGTTGCACAGGGCTTGTGGGAGTCTGTTGCTGCTGCGGGAAGGGGTAGCCGCCACTCGTGTTGCTGATGGACGAGGTGGGCGTCGGCCGGTATGGGGACGGGCCAGGGCCAGAGCCAACGCTCGGCGACCGGAGATCGTTGGAAGTGATCTGCTGGAGCGGAGGGGGCGGCGGAGGGCGGCCGGCGTAGGGGGGAGGACCGGCGGCATGGTACTGCGGAGGCGACGCAAACGCGCCCGGTTGTGCATGCTGGACGCCAAAGTCCTGCGAAATATGTCGGCTGGGGGATGGCTGCATCTGGCCGTATTCGCGGAAGGACTGCTGCGGGCCTGCCTGGATCGGGGTCGAGGGAAGGGGCGGTTGGTGTGGTTGTTGCTGCTGCTGCTGCTGCTGCAACAACGACGGCGGCTGTTTGCTGGACGGGGTCGAGGCCGCCGGGCCGTTGTCATTTAATATGCCCCTGAGATCCATCCCGATCGTCGTCGTGGTCGTCACCGGCGCCGAGGATCGTGTCTGCTGCTGCTCCTATCCGAGTGTGTTGAGCTCTCGTTTGCTTCTTGCCAGCTTCAGTCCAGTGTCCAGCGTCCCAGCTTCCGGCTCCAGATCGGCTCCCGGCTCCAACACCAACTCGGCACACTGCCGTAGCTGCTAAGCGCAAAGTCGGGTGCGCACACAGTTGCAGTTGCAGTCACAGTCGTAGTCGCAGTCGCGCTCGCACACAAAACACGCGCTCGGCTCCTGGTCGCCCAGGTCTCTGTCGCTTTTACGTCGCGGTGCTCGTCTCGTCGACCATCGAATCCGGGGTCTCGCAGCGGCCGGCTTGTCGGTACATGTGGTGATTCGCGTTAATCAAGGTTGCGGGTCGTGTCGCGGTAGCCGGCTTTGGTTCGATGTTTGGTGGTTTGGCGGAGAAGTGCAAAAAACGGCGTCACATGGGCCCGGCTCGGGTGAAAGAGCGGAAGGATGGAAGCTCAAAATGAATGCAAAATGGGGAGCCAGCAGCTCTGTTGGAGGCGGCGCCAAACTTGGATCCCATGTCACAACCGATTGGGGCGAGTGAGTGAGCGAATGGCACGGCAAGATCAAAGGCGCATCAACCCCAAAGAGGACCGACGAAATAAAATGTTGCGGCGGCCGATAGGCAATGGAGATATGGAGACGAAGTTATTGTACACCCGACGATATCATCATGACATGGTCGCAAACGCTGGCAAGGGCAGAAAAAAAAAACAAGAACCAAAAAAAAAAAAAAAAGGTCAGCCGAATCGATGGAAATGTGCGCTCGAATACTGCTGCCACTCATCCAGGCAAGGAAGCGAAAGCAGGCAAGGACGGCAGCCAAGTCCAAGCCGCCCGTCGCTCTGTGGACGTCTGCCTGTTGCTGTTCACCACCTACGGGATACCTGACCTCACCTCAGGTACCTGAGCTATTACCTCCATGCACCCATGTGGATTCCCACAGCTCCCGAGCCGTCACCTTGGTCCCCGGGCTGTGCTGTAAATGCGCTGTGCAATGTGCTTTGCACCAAGAAATGGGCGCCAAGATACCAACTGCATCAGAGCAGGGACAGGGGTACCTTAGGTAATAAGTGCCGCGTGCCGGATGCGGAAGCGCTGAGTATGCGCGATTGTCGCGCTGAAGGTTGGCAAACACCACAGTCCAAGTTAATATAATTCGATGATAGCAAGATCCCCCACGCGCCTTGTCGAAGAACCATCCTAGCTCATCTACCTCGTACCATTCCTCAGCACGTTACGTAGGTGGTGCTACGGGGTACAAGAAGGAAGCTCAAACATCCATTGGAACCTGGAACTCATCCACAGGTCAAAGCTTCAAGGACGAAACATGATGCTTGCAGCGGCCGCGGGCGTCGGCTGGAGCCTAGGCGGAGGGGCCAAAAAAGGTGGAAGGCGGAATGGAAGACGTCTTCAAAATTTCCTGCCCCAAATTTCCGCCCTTGCTTTGATCTGCTCAGCTCAATTGCAGTCTAACCCTAGAGGAACCACACTAGACCTAGATCTGACTGGCGTCGCGGCCGCGGAAGATCCATAGCTCCGCGCTGCGGCTGGATTGCTTGGCGCAGCCACAACTGAAGCTAGCAGGGGCCGCGAGCTAGGCAGGAGCTTCCTGACGTGGATGGATGGGTTGCGCGCGGCGGCTCGAACAGCGACCGTGGCACCCGTTGCTGCCCTCTGTCCGCCGTTAACCAAACACTGCTTGCTCCCTTCACCTTATTGACCACCAACCTTCGAAACCTTTCCGTCAGCCCAACCCAGCCTGGCACCTCTCGAGCCACCACGGTTTTTCCTCCCAACCCGAGTTGTTTCTTTTTCCCGATCTCTCTGCATTTCCGCATAGCGAGCTAGGGGCTTTATTCCAAGCAGTGCGACACCTTTTCTCGAATTCCATCTTCCACAAACCCACCTACCTGACCACCACGGTCGCGACGATCCATCACCATCGCCATCATGCCTGGTCTCGTCACCGCAACCGGCGTACTGGCCTTTCTTGCCGACGAGGAGCCCGAGCTTAAGATCTTTGCCCTCAAGACATTGAACGATGATATCGATACCGTCTGGACTGAGGTTGCCGGCGCTCTGAGCCAGATGTAGGTCCCGCGCGCCATTGTTTGCGTGAGCCTGTGACATTGAGCTAATCTTGAACCGCTTTCCAGTGAGGCCCTGTACGAAGATGAGAACTTCCCTGAACGCCAGCTTGCGGCTCTTGTTCTCGCCAAGGTCTACTTCCACCTGCAGGCCTACAGCGAGAGCATGACCTTTGCCCTGGCTGCTGGTCCCTTGTTCAAGCTCGATGCTCCCGGCGAGTTCGAGGAGACCATCATCTCCAAGTGCATCGACCAGTACATCGCTGTTTCATCTCTCCAACACGCCCCGCCGAAGAAGTCCAAGAAGGATTTGTCGCTCCCCGCCCTTGCTACTACCTTCGGCAGCGGTGCCCTCGATGGATCCACCCTGATCTCTCCCACCACTCCATTCTCGCAGTCGACTCTGCCGTCCAAGTCCCTCCTCTCTCGCGCCGCCACCGACAACACTATTTTGGACCCTACATTCCAGCCTACCAAGCAAGGCCGCTCTGCCTCCGTTGCCCAGATCACCGACTCCCATACCGCGCTGGCTCTCCAGAACGTCATCGAACGGCTTTTTGAGAGCTGCTTGAAGGAGGCCAAGTACCGACAAGTAGTGGGGATTGCGGTCGAAGCCAAGAATCTAGACGTCCTTCGTAGGGTGATTAAGCGAGCCGGCGAAGATGCGAAGTCTAAAGCCACAGCACAAGAAGGCGGCCAAGGACCCGCGGAGGAGCTGATGGACTACGCCTTGAGCATCTGCATGGATGTCGTGCAGGAGCGCAGTCTGCGAACGGAAATCCTGCGCTTGGTCCTTGACCTCCTCAACGATATCCCGAACCCCGACTACTTCGCCATCGCGAAGTGTGTTGTCTATCTCGACTCGGACGAGGAGGCCTCCACCATGCTTCAGCAGCTCATCACCAGGGGAGACCGAAACTCGCTTGCAATTGCCTACCAGATTGCTTTCGACCTCTATGATAACGGCACCCAAGAATTCTTGGCCAAGGTTATCAAGTCTCTTCCCTCCGGTGAGCCACCCAAGAAGCCCGAAGCAGAGCAAGGGGGTGAAGAGACCGCCGAGAGCGAGCCTCTGCTGCAGACCCAGGAGGGGTCGGAGGAGGTTCTAACGGAGGAAGAGGCCAAGGCCTACAAGAACATCCGGTCTATTCTCGACGGCAGTAAGGCTATCAGGCTCAACTTGGAATTCCTCTACCGCAACAACCACACGGATCTGAGCATTCTCAACAAGGTTCGAGATAGCCTGGAAGGTCGTAACTCCATTTTCCACACTGCGGTCACATTCTGCAACGCGTTCATGAACGCCGGCACTACCCACGACCAATTCTTCAGAGACAATCTGGAGTGGCTCGGCAAGGCTGTAAACTGGTCCAAGTTTACGGCCACTGCGGCTCTCGGTGTTATCCATCGCGGCAACCTGACCCAATCCCGCAAACTCCTCGAGCCCTACCTTCCTCGTGCCGGTGGAGTCAGCAGCGGCTCCATCTTTAGCCAAGGTGGCGCGCTTTACGCGTACGGCCTGATCCACGCCAACCATGGCGCCGACGCGTTGGACTATCTTCGTGAAAAGTTCATCGCCGCGGATGAAGAAGTCGTCCAGCACGGTGGCGCATTGGGCCTGGGAATTGCCGGCATGGCCACCGGAAATGAGCAAGTCTTTGATGACCTGACCAAGGTGCTCTTTGCGGACTCTGCCCTGAATGGTGAAGCTGTCGGGTTGTCCATGGGCTTGATCATGCTGGGGACTGGCAACACCAAAGCCCTCGAGACCATGTTTACCTACGCTCATGAGACTACGCACGAGAAGATTGTTCGTGGATGTGCGCTTGGCATGGCGCTTATCATGTTTGGCCAGCAGGAAGGTGCTGATATCATGATCGAGGGCCTTCTCAATGATCCCGATCCGGCACTCAGGTACGGCGGCATTCTCACTGTTGCCATGGCATACTGCGGAACCGGGAGCAACAAGGCGATCCGCAAGCTCCTTCACGTGGCAGTGAGTGATGTCAACGATGACGTCCGCCGTATTGCCGTTATGAGTTTGGGCTTCATTCTCTTCCGAAAGCCTGGCAGCGTGCCACGTATGGTCGAGCTGCTGGCTGAGTCTTACAATCCCCACGTTCGATATGGCTCGGCCATGGCTCTTGGTATCGCCTGCGCCGGAACCGGACTGGACGAGGCTATTGACCTTCTTGAACCCATGATGAAGGATCCCACCGACTTCGTCCGCCAGGGTGCCCTGATTGCCCTTTCCATGATCATGGTACAGCAGAACGAGGTCATGAATCCCAAGGTTGCTGCCATCAGGAAGACCCTCAAGAAGGTCGTTGGTGACCGCCACGAAGATGCGATGACCAAGTTTGGTGCTTCTCTTGCTCTTGGTATTATCGACGCCGGTGGACGCAACTGCACAATCGGACTGCAGACCCAGACCGGCAATCTCAACATGGCCGGTATCGTCGGCATGGCCGTTTTCACCCAGTACTGGTACTGGTTCCCCTTCACCCACTTCCTGTCACTCAGCTTTGTGCCCACATCGATCATCGCCCTTGACCACGATCTCGAGATCCCCAGCTTCAGCTTCCACTGCGCTACTCGCCCTAGTCTCTTTGACTACCCGCCCGAAGCTGCAGTGAAGGCTGAGGAGGGTCCGACCATGGTCACAACGGCTGTCCTGTCTACGACAGCCCAGGCTAAGCGTCGTGCACAAAAGAAGGAGCGTGCTCAACGCCGGGAGAGCATGGATATTGACTCTACGCCCACGGTGTCCAAGAACCCTTCGCAGCCCGCGGTCGACCTGATGGATGTCGACGATGACAAGAAGGCAAAGTCTGAAGAGCCGAAGGACAAGAAGGCGGCCGAATCCGGGACAGACAAGGAGTCACCGGCTTCGGAATCTAAGAAGAAGGCCGAGAAGGAGAAGGTCGGCTACGAGATTGAGAACCTGTCGCGTGTTCTCCCCGGGCAGCTCAAGTACATTAGCTTCCCCGCCGGACGCTACACGCCAGTTAAGAAGGTATGCTTTACGCTTCACCCCCACAGTCTTACATCACTAACCGTTTTCTCTAGCCTACTGGTGGTCCTTTGTTGCTTCACGACACTCAGCCTTCAGAGACCAAGTCCCTCATGGAGGAAAAGCTCAAGAAGGTGACCACGGAGAGAGCCCCCGTGGCCGGAGGTGCCGTCGCTACTCCTCGGCAGACAACAATGCTCACACAGGCACGCCACCCCAACAACAACATGAGAAATCTTAATGAACTCTTCAACCTGTCAGCCGACTCCGAGCGCCTCATGGGCACTCCAGCTCGGACTTCTCGCAATGCTCCCGGTGGTGGAGCCGCTGCTGCTGCCGGTGTTCTAACCGCGGTGGATGAGGATGGTGAAGGCGATGAGGAGGCATCAGTACCTCACGAATTTGAGTACTTCACAGATGCGGAGGACGATGAGTAGATGGATGGAACTTGGCCATGTACAATGTCCACAAGCGAGATAGAACTGTATAATATTGTTGTAATGTTGTATCGCGAGGTGTTACAAACATGAATAGACACTGTCAGAGCACTCGGGTTTTTTTCTCCTTCACCACCAGACATAAAACTCTGATTTAAATCGCTTCAGATACGCGCTGCAGTGTTTACGGTGACACGAGCCAGAATTGAACCAAAAGGGCAACTCAAGACACCTTGTATCTCCATGTCACTCAAACCCCACGACCCTTGGACGCCCGCCTAATGGCTCTCCAGACAGGATCGAACCGCCTGTCACCCCTTTTGAACTTGCACATGGACGAGTGCGTGCCACCGAGCATCATGCTCTCCTCGTGGTTCAGTCCCATCACCGCAGAGGTTTTCTCAACGACCTTTTGTTTTGTCTCGTCGTCAGCCCACTACAATCCATAACCTTGAGAACGGATGGAAAATTGAGGACATACCACAGTGCCCAAAAGCCGATGGGCGTGCTCCTCGTAGAAACTCGCGACAGCGTACTTGTGCGCGATCGGTCGGAAGTCTTCGGATATCTTCATCAGGTCCTCCGAGTTGGTCTGGAGCGTTGTGGCGAACTCGGACTTGGGCTTGTTGGTTGCTGCTGCTGCGATGCTTGAGAGGAGGGCGAGCCATTTCGCGCTGTCGGCGCCGCGGTGAGGGGTTCCGAAGAAGACCTGTTTAAACGGGGGAGGATCAGAGTCTGTTGTGTGTGTTGGTGGTAATATGGGAGAGAAAGGTAAGGGGCGGGTGTAGGGTGTAGGGTGTGGAGAGGGGATGTAAGGTGTGTAAGGTTAGGTGTGAAGAGCGCGTAAAGGGGCTTGTTGAGGGACGTACCATTCCCTTTATTGACTTGGCTATGTCGGCCATGTCTGGGCCTTTCTCTTTGTCGTGTTCAACTTTTCGGATGGCCTAGATTGTTGATGGGGATTAGACATAGGGCTAGTGGTTTCAGTTTTGAGAAGGAGTTCAGGGAGAAGGCGGCACTTGCTTGCTTGATGATGATGCCTCCCAGACTATGGCCGATGAAGACGATGGGGCGATCTTTGTCCTCCTGCGGTGGCGTGTGTCAGTATGTAAAATCATTATGCCAAGGAAAGAGTGGTTGCCCCACTCACAATATCGTCTCGCTCGTTTCTCAGCAGGTTGACCAACTTTTCCGAGTTGGCTCGGATCCCGTGCGCGGAGGTGTTGCCGATGACGGAGGCGTCGTAGCTGAACGTCATGATCCGCGCGCCGGGGAGCTTGGCGGGCAGGAGGTCGCGCAGCCACATGGTTGCGTCTGGGGATTGTGGGTTGTGTGTCCATGAGTCCAGGTGGTGCCCGTCGAGGCCGTGGACGGCGACGATACTTTGAGGTTGGTTTGGGTTAGGAGGTGTGTTGTGGTGGATGATGGGACGGATGGGATGGATGACGGTGCATACTCTAACTTTGGGTATCCTTCTGTTGGATATCGTAGGGTGATGAGTTCGCCTTGTTCCTCCCCTGGGCCGCTCAAGTTGTCGCCGTCTTCAACTTGATCAGGCTGTTCCTCTTGGTGTTTGTGCTCGACGTGCTCGTGGTCTTTTTGCTCGGTTGTGGTAGTCTCAGCCTTGTTGGTTGGAGTAGAACCGGCGGAGGTGAAATAGGATGAGAAAGGGTTGAAGTTGTTGAAGTTGAACCTGACCATGGTGAAAATGTTGTCGTTATGGTGAAAATGTTGTCGTTATGGTGAAAATGATAATTCGATATCACTACATTGAAATGTCATCCCTTCCGCTGTTGAAAGCTCTCTTTTCAAAATAGCTAGATTCATGACTCTTTCTAAATGATATTCACCATGATGGTTCGCGGAAACGGAGAAAAGCATCATGTGGTCAACAGTCTCAGCGTGCGTTGTTCAGTGGTTGCCTTGTTGGGTGCGGTCGGCATATTGGGCATCGACTCAACGGCAAACCGGCAAACAGGTTGGCCAATACTGAGCAGCTTCGCAATGCATCTAATTTCATGATCAAAGGTGTCAGATAGGGCAGCATTGAAAAATTCGAGGCTGTCAAGTGTCTACGGTGACTGGGGTGACTCGACTCGACTAGACTCGACTGAATCCTTCAGCTCCAGATATCTGCATTAGAGCCCAACGACGACAACCTTCACTGCCACACTTCACTCGCTTCATGTTTCAACCTTGGCAACCGCCTCCAAATTATTATCTGATCTGTTTCGTCCTTTTCTTCTCTTTTTCTTTCAGTTTTCTTTGGTCGTCGGCTGATGCCCAAACCGGCGAACTTCGTGCTTCCACACCGCCTCCGACTCTGATTCTTCTTATCACGAGAACACCAGACTGGCATCGTTGGGTACCAGCTCCGTTTTGGTGCGTTCAGGCACTGAGCTGACTCCCAGATGCGTGGTCAGCATTTGTTCCGTCTTTCAGACTTAGTGTTTGGACATCATGATAGTGACATCTCGCCATGTCTGGTAGTTAAAAGTTCTTAAATTCGTACTGATCCTTTTCAACCTCCTTGGCCTACTCCTCGTTTGAGGGGGTTCTCGCCAGTGATACGCGGCCGACGGACTTGACAAAACAAGAGGGAATCAAGGAGAATTCATCTCACTCGCACCAAGCATGGCTTCAAAGCGACTTGTGCTCAAGGTGCTCTATGACCCCAAGGGCACCACTCCAGATGTCGAGTACGTTGTTATCACCAACCACCCCCACCTTTTGTCCTCCGCATGGGGTTCAATGACGAGACAGACGGCACGATCTTATACTAACCTTATGCGATCATAGTCTCGTCCTTGTCCACGGCCTCAACGGTGACCCGATTGGATCGTGGACTCGGACTTTCAAAACAGAGGACCCGGACGAACCCACTATCAGCACATGCTGGCCGCGCGATCTACTCCCGACGGTCCTGCCACGCACAAGGGTTTTGACTCTGGGATACAATGGAGACATCTACCTCAACCAGTCGACGGCCGGTATTCGCGGTAATGCAGAGTCTTTGCTCGCGCAGCTAAAACTCCGCCGTCGAGACCCTTCGAGGCCGATCGTGCTTCTTGGTCACTGTTTGGGGGGACTCATTGTCAAGCAGGTAAGTGGAAGCCGCGTGGAGCTCATGGGCAACTGTTTGGTTTGATTAACTTCATTCACTAACACTACGAGTGTACCTGGTAGGCTTTGCGCTTTGCCAACGACAGGCCGGAATACAAAGCCATCGCCGCTGCAACCCACAGTATCGTACGTCACCCTTCATGTTGTTTCCCTTTCAATATTCTGTGCTGCTGTGTGCACGAGAACTAACCAATTCACTCCCTGCCTCTCCTGCAGTTGCTCTTCGGCACGCCGCACTTTGGCACAGACAAGAACCGATGGCTTTCGATTGCCAACAACCTCGCCCTGATGAAAGTGAGGCAACATGAGAGCAACGAGCCCTCGGCACTGGTCAAGGCCATCACTAGAAACTCCCGAGACCTAGCTGAGATCAGCGAGGACTTTTGCCAAATCGCCCCTAAGTACATCATCAAGAGCTATTACGAGACGCGCACATGGCAGAAAACGAATCAGCAGATCGTCGACAAGATGAGCTCCCTCATGTTCATCGACGCTGAGATAGCCGAAGCCGTGGACGCCGACCACGTTGCCATGTGCAAATTTGAGGACGAGGACGACGCGACATTCCTCTCTGTGTGCGCTGCCATTGAAGCTGCTTCCCTGCGTGAGGCGCCGCGACCGCCACCGCAGCTGCAGCCGACATGGACGATACAGAATGGCAACTACATCAACGCCACCGGCACAACCAGGAAGAGCACAGTCAAGATGAGTGCGGTGGTGACGATCGAGGAGCAGCACCCCGTTGTCGAAGAAGATGACGTGTGGGAGATTGACGAGTTGTACCCGGTGGATACAGGTGTTCCTGGTATGCGGGCGATTGAGGGAAAGCCCCCTGTGTCGGCCGGCGTGGGTACTGGTATGCCATGGGAGAATGACGCCGGTGGGGACAGGAGGCAGCCGGCGTACGCGAATGTCTCTGTGCGGGAGGTTGAGAGCAGCGAGGATGAAATGCCAGTTCAGGAGGCAATGCCAGAACAGGATGGTCCCTATGTTCGGCGACAGAAAGGGGGGTGCGTCTTCCAGTAGGTCGGTCTGTGAGAGGCCGGGATGCAGCGGTTTGGTCCACGAAGAAAGCATCTACCTTAGATAGTTTAGTTGGTTATAGCGGGTGGCTTACATGATATTCTTTGGTCAGATACGAGGATAGCGCAAACTTACATGGTGATGAGAAAGTCTGCTGCCAAAACTCCAAGTTGTGAACCCCGGCTGGAATAATAGGGGTTTGTTTACTCGACTTTTCAACTCGTATTGCACAAAACGGAGCACATGATGTTGTGTATATAGAAACCCGAGTACCGTATTGTAAAATACAGTCTAGTGTTTATCGAAGCGTAAAGTATGATATCCCTCTGGGTCTGAACCATGAATCGACGGGCACTACTGTCTGACATTGACCACAACCGTGCAACACCCACAATTCCCCCTCATCGCTGCTCAAACACCTGATACCTACCTACCAAAACTCCCTTGCTCATACAACACCATGTGTTGTTCGCTCCCATACCGAAAAAGATAATGAATTCAAACGTCAAGAACGGTGCGCACTGCAACTTTCTGTCAGCCGTCTCGGTCATGAAGATAAGGGGAATAATAGTAATCTGCAAATACTGCCAGCTGCAAAGCGGAAACTCACTGAATTGCTGTCCTGACTTCTTCACTCGGTTCCACCAACTTCCCCTGGACTCGGGCTCAGGCTGGGAGACCTGGTCTGTGACATGTAATGTAGCGGCAGGTCCAGGAGCTGGCTTCTCGGGCTGGCTGGGTGGAGCCTGAGCCTGAGCCTGAGGCGGAAGCTCGTCGTATGAGACATGCGGTTTGTCTTCAGGGAGCGTGGATGGCCTCCGTTCGGTATCGTCAATTTCCTGTGTGGAGGCTGTAATACCAGAGAGCTGCGTGCTCCCCGGACTGTTCGAATATGAATTCTTGGCAACTGGTTGCGGCTTGGGCGCCTGGACCTCAGGTTTGGGAACCTTGATCGGTCTGGGCGCAACCTGTTTCGGGGTGCTTATCAGTTTTGCTGGGCACTCCGGGGGGTAGATATGATTCGGCCGCTCCGATACGAACCACCAGACCTCGGACCAGGATTTGGAGTAGCCGGTGGTCCCATTCTGCAACAGTGTCCGGTGGGAAGCAAGTGCATCGACGATGGCATCGGATGGCCCTCCTGGCGAGGGTCGTTTCCCACTGGCGTCCTTGAGATGCTTGTGCCAGTATAGCGATGCGTACCGCACGAACTTGTGCTGTTTGATTCTCTTGCGAACCTTGGACTCCCAGAGATCCAACCTCGCCGGGTCTCGTTCGTCTCCAGCGTTTTCGAAGTAAGACATGGTCAGGTACGTGGTGCAGATGTGCGCCACAGCTGCAAGGGCTCGTTCTTTCTCCATGCAGAGCCCGAGTCTTGAAAACTGCGTGCTGGGGTGTGCCGTAATTATGTGCTCTTTTAGTTCCTTGTGAACGAGCTCTAACCGCCCCTCGCAGAACCTCGCGAGATGGCCGCAGTGTAGATTCACTGTGAGCTCGACGTTGTCGTCCAGATAGTCCTCCAGCATCTGATGCGTGATCTGCTTGCCAGCAGGATACCTCTCCAAAACCATCCCCACGGCCTGAGCAATGTTGAACTCGGCTGGCTTGAGCCCTTCTTTCTGAAACGCAGCCCATAGCAGAACTTGTTTGATGAAGGGCGCATTCAGCGATCGCTCCATCCTGCTCAAGATCGAGTCGTACAAGCCGTTAATGCCCGGAGGCATCTTCTCTAGCATCTCCAGCATTTGCTTCTGGGACCTGACTTTGCGGCTTCGTCTCAGATCCTCCAGCAGCAGCGTTACCCAGAGATGCCCTCCCACTGACTTCTCACGCACCAGCACGGATATCCGGTCCCGGATGACCACGTCGGTTTCTTTCTTGGTGTCATAAATATAACGCAGCCCCGCCTCGAAGCTCTTGCTGACATCGTTGCTGGTGTCCTCGGATGTCACCTCGCACTTTACAAGGTTCAGCTTCCCAGATCCAAGGCCGGCTTTCTGATACTCTCGCGAAAGAAGAAGCAGTCGAAGATTCTGGGGCGTCGAGGCCTTGCTGTGGAATTGTTCGAGGCAGTCCATGAAAATCTTTTGACAATCTTCTTGCATCTCGTCGAATCCGTCCACGACAGCAGCCAAGGGGTGCTTCTCAGTGACCTTGGCCATGATGTCGGGCCAGACTGATACAATCGCGTCTTCCGTCCAGAGCTCCAGGTCTTGCGCATCCTTCATCATGGCAGCCTGTCTCGCCTCAAACTTGGGCAGCAGGGTCTCCTGAACAATCCCAGGCGCAACTCGGAGAGCTTGATGGAGTGTTGCGCGCAGGAGCGCTAGCACGTTGTTACGGCCAGGGAGAGCACTGCTGAGGAAGCAGTGGATCAAACCTCCCTGAGACTCGTGCCACTTGATGTTGACAATGATGTGTCTTGCCAGGTAGCTCTTGCCACAGGCTGCGGGCCCGCAGATCCAGAGCAATTGTTTTCCGGGTTTGTTGGCGAACCACTCGTTGAACTCCAGCTTCTCGGTAATCCAGGTGCAGGTTCCTTCCGTGGGCTTCCTGTCGAGAAACCAGCAGTGAAACTCGTCACGGCTCAGCGAGTACAATGCTCTCTTGGCTTCGAACGGGATGAGGTCTAGCGATCGAAACAATGTTGTCAGCTGTGCTCTACAAAGTGTAGGTTGAAAAACAAACCTATAGGCTTTGGCGTCCCCTCGAGCAGCCACTTGATCCCCTCACCGACGAGAGGAAACGCGTCTCGGTCTCCTCTCGTAAACTTGCAGATACCGACATGGTCGCCAGAAATCCCCAAGTGCTTCTCAGTTTTGGCGCGCATCCTTCCATCTCTTTCCGGAACAATCTGTAATTGTGATGTGAATTAATTAGCGAAAAGTGTTTCAGCAAACTCGAAAGGCAAACTGAAGACAATTCACTGACAACACCCTCTAACCCCTTGAAACGATCAATCTCAACAAAGCTGTAAAAGACCAAGTCATCTTGAAGATGTTCAAAGTCTTTTGATATCTTCTCGAGGGCAACGCTATTCTTCCCGATCTCGTCTTTCATGCCGCTTGTGGGCTTGGCGCCCTCGACCGGCGCATCGAACCCCAAGACATGGTGGATGAAGCGCTGCCAAGCGGAGTCGTCCATGCCGTAGTGGGGAGTAGCAAAGAACATCTGTTTTGATAGTTTGTTAGTTGATGCTACTCGATGAACTGAGGAGTTAGGACAATAAGTCGTAATTGAATAAGTAGCGCAGTAAGACTCACCACTCCGCGGCTTGCTTCCCATAGGGAGCGGTACCGAGTTAAGCCTTGATGCGCAGTCAATAATGCCCGCTTGATGACGATGCCTCCCAAACTGTGGCCAACAAAGACAATGGGCCGCAACCTGGCGAGCTCGTCATCCTCTCGCTCATCTGACAAGAGGCTAACTAGATCCTTCGCGTGGTCCCTGATGCCTTTCTCGCTGCTCGTTCCCGAAAGGGTCGTCGTGTAATTAAAGGACATAACGCGGATGTCGGGTAGCTCGGCTGGTAGGAGGTCGCGCGGCCAGACCGTCAGATCGGCCGCTTGCCACGTCTTGGCGTGATGGACATCTCTTCCAAGGCCTGGGACGAGAACGATGCTGCGATTTGATCTTGGTTAGATAGGTACCGTGTACTTGATTACCTACTTGGTAATTAAGTTGGCATTAATTTATCCAATGTTCCTTCACCAACTTACTCTGCTTGTAAGAAGGGCCGTTTGTCCCATTCCGTGTCCTCCTTGGAGTACAGCTGGGACAAGGACATGCCAGACTCATTGGCCAATTCATCAACATCTCTGGTATCTGCATCGTGATTGTCTTTCCTTCTTTGAAGTTCTTCTTGCTCCTCTCTCAGGCTCCTTTTTGGAAGCCCCGCGTTCATTTTCCACCACGGTCATACGCCAATGGCCTGAGCTGAGGGTTAATATTACCTGGTACCTGAATTACCATCCAGGCGTTACCAGCCGTGGTATTTCCAGCTGCGGCTAGTCACTGAACTGAGTTGTCAGTGGGGTCGACTAATCAAAAAGAAACGCTGGATGACGGTGTGTTGACGGTGGTGTAACAATATCCATGTCTCAGCGGTTGAAGGGTGGGTGAGAGAGCAAGTTAGCGGGAGGTCTCCCCATCCTGAAAGGTAATATGATTTCGAACAAGTTCGTTTGGCCCAATGATCTGACGTGATTACCTGGTGCGGTTCTCGAGTTGGTGCCTAACCAACTGCAGGCAAGGGGGTGTCTCCGATAACTGTGGCTGTTATCGTTGGGAAACGATTGGCCTGGGATGAGGGTCGGTGAGCCCCGGCATTCTTCTGGCTGCCACCCGCACTTTCGTGGCAGTCCCTTGTCGCACTCCAGGGCCTGGTAGGTGTGGCAAATATCTGACAACAGAGCTGAGATCCGTGTCAGATTCTACACCGTGACACGCGATAAATCACAAATTACGTCAAGGTGATTACTTGGTAAAAAGAAACATACGTTATTGATGGCTATCAGAGCCTAAGGCAGGGAGGTATTTAATGCTTGGCGAGACAAGTTCTCGCTGGCATCTCCGAGGTCAGCAATCTTTCTCAGATCGCGAGTGCTACGGTTTATTCCCTGCTTGCTCTCTCTGTTTCCCTCCCTTCGGCAGCATCATTGACCGAAACGTCGAACATCTAGCCTCGTAGCTCGACTGGCCGGCGAGCTAGAAAAAAAGCAGGACAATGAAAGAAAGACTCTACAGACAGCTCTCAGTCTGTAAGTTTCTGCCAGCTCAAGTACTGCCCTCACAGGCTCCACTGATCCAACGCTGCAGTGCCTTCCTTGCGAAGTCGAACGACCAAGAAAAGCAAGGACCTTGTGACCAAGCTTAGTCGAACATCAAGCAGAACATCGAGTGTGACTGTGACGTCTGAGAAGGAGCCTCGCGGGATGGACGAGTCAAGGTCGGACGACACTAGACCGGGTCACGGTGACACACCAAACCACAAGGATGAACTCGAGGCCCAGGCAAATGAGATCCTAGGCCTCTTATCCCTGCTCCTAAAAACGGTAGACAGGGATGTCTCCCTGGACTGGGCCCGGGCGCACAAGTTTCGGGACTTGCGGGAGGAAATGGAGCGACTGAAGAGACAGCTGCGCGACAGCATCTCCACCAGCGACTGGGAGAGCCCGCCATGGAAGTCGAGGTCGGCGCTAGAGGCGGCCTACGAGGAGCGGATCAGCGAACTGAAAGACATGGTCGAGAGCCTCGAGACGGAGGCGAGAAAGATGAGGGAGAGACTGGAGACAATGCAGGGGAGGCTCGATCATGAAGCCTCCAAGAACTGGGCGCTGGGGTACCAATGCCGAGACTTGTCCGGGAATATCTGGAGGCTCGAGGCCCAGCTGCGGAACAGCATCACGTTGGGCGACCTGGAGAATCCACCGCGCAAGGCCAGGACGGCACTGGAGAGGACGTTGGAGAGGAGGGTTCACGAGTTGGAGGGCATGGTTCCGCGCCCCCATGGGAAACCAAGGTCGAGGACGATGTAGAGTCAAAGTTTGAGGCTCATTTCAGGCTCGCCGACAGGGAGGAAAAAAAAAAACATCATGGTGGTAGTGGTGGTGGTGTTGGCCAAGTAGGTGGTCAAGTGGTCACCCCGAGCGAGAAAGCCGGTGCCAGTCGATCATGATGCAATGCCGCCAGCCTCCTTTCGCGACGCCAACCTCTGCCAAGTCCTCCGCCAGCTCAGCGACGAAGGCCCGAATGCACTCCTCCCACGATATCTAGCTTGGTCCAGCTGATCTGGCACTTGCCGCCTTTCCCAACATCAGCAAGTTCGTTCGGCTGCCCGGGGGTGACGAAGTGAGGCGCAGCATGGCGGCATGAGGCATATAATTCAATTTCATGTTTGTTTTGTTTCAACCCGTTTAGGCACCGAGGGGCTAGCGTGCTTCAACCCATCCATTGCAAAATGCCTTACCAGGTGGTGCTAGTCCATGAGTTGGGCGAGTATCGATAATTCAAAAAGATGATATGGAGGCTATGGAGAAAGAAGGGACAGACAGAGATACCGAAGGAAGGAAAAGGCAACCGGGTTTTTATCACATGGCACATTGTCATTGGTGAGGTTAAACTTGCCTGCCCTATCCCATGCAGAGGTGTGGCTTGGCTGGGCACCAAGGAGGGGGTGTGGCTAGCTGTCTGAAGTCCACCGGGAGAAATTCTCCCATGTAAGTCAACATGTCGCGATGTTATTGGCATGCGATCTTCAAGTCTTGATCTCGAGATGTGCACTAGGTTGTAAGCAACCTGCATCATTACTACTGACCTAGCACAGTATCCGTGGCAGTTGGGCAGCACTGCAGCGTTAGAGTCCTGCACACAACGGCGGCCTCCTCCCAATCCCACAGCAGAGCCTCTTTCCATGTCGCGGAGGACATGGCCACGCGGCTCTTAAGACTGGACTTAAAATATGCCGTCACCTCGCTTAATGTCTTTCACATGGGCAAGCAAGCAAGTGAGACAACCAGTCGGCATTCCGTTCTAGCGGACTTGTTATTGAAACACCCATCAACGGCCCGCCCTATCCCCGCCTTTGTCCAGGCCCAGCCCTATCACACACAGCATTGCATTGCACTGCATTGCGGTTTCGATCTTGACGAATCAGGGGAACATCACGCCTGACCCGCCATCTTCAATGTACGTGTACCTATCCATGCAGATCCCCGCCTTGGGCTGACTGACCAAAGAGATGTAATCAGACGCCGCCATGGCTCCGAAAAAGCCGCTCAAGCAAGCAAAGACCGATCATAAGTACACAAAGCCCGACAACTTCGCGACCCTGACGACAGAGGTCGTCACTGGCGACGCCTATGCCGAGTACCTGCACCTGGCCCACCCCACAACCAAGGATATCACCGTCGAGCTCAACACCAAGGCGCAAGCGTTCATCGACAAAGCGACCAAGCGAATCAAGGAGCTGATGGATCTCGTCGTCGAGCTCAGGGCGGATGCAGAGGCTGCCAGGACGGCGCTGAACGAGGCTAACAAGACGCTGCATGCGCTGCTGCCCAAGATGTCAGCCGACGACTCGGCAGCAATGTGGCTGACGGGAGACGAGAATAAGTGAGGCCGTTGAGGATGGGAGTCCTACTGCTTGAGCTCGCTGAGAGGCGGCATGGGGGGAGTGGGTAGAGGCATCGTTATCCGTCAGACGATGACATTTGTGCCAGTGGCGATTGGGAGTCTAGGCTGGGAAGGGGGTTGTTGTTATTAACTCACTGCGGTGGCTGGGGATAGACTTTTTTTTTTTTTTTCATTTTCTTTGCATGTCTGGGGTAAGATGGCTGGATAGCGTCATGGCTGGAGTTTTGTACAGACCGGGGGCGGATGGAGTTCAAGTTTCTTTATCATAGCCCTGCTAGAAAATATAGATGCAGAATGGGTGTGTATGTATGACCATGTCGTTGCTTCCGGGAGACCTCCACGTGTGAATGCCGCGCATCAATCAACATGAACCAAAACTGAAGATGAGCTGTTCACGGTAGCGGCGGGGGGATCGACAGTGCATGCCGTAGGGCTGAGTTGTTACACCACCACCCACCGGCAGACGTCTAGAATGTGCACTAGTTCGCAGTTGATCATGTAAGTGTTCGGAGCACGGTCTACATGGAATCCTTTCAGCCGTACTCGCTCAGCTGTCTACGGTCCGAAGCCGTCGTTCAATCACAGGTGCAGCGGGCAGCCACTTAGTGCTCGGTGACGTTGTGCTGCATTCCATCCCTTGGTTCCCTTGGTTCAAATACTTGTTTAGATTGTAGGTACATATCCGGGTCAAATTCCGTCAGCTCCTGCTTTCTCTCTTTGTCTTCCAGTCTCTCTCTGGTTTAAATTGACACTCGATTCAAAGCACACACAGCTCCCCAACCAACGCTTATCAACATACCTCTTTCACCGTCACCATAATCAGCGATTGTTGACACTCATCAGCATACCCCTTTCACCACCACCACAACACGCACTCACCAAACAACCATCGCCACAACACCCACCCCGGCCGACATACACCACCCATGGCAGACCCCAACCCAGCCACAAAAACACCCCTCCTCCGCCCGCCCCTCGAACCACGCGTATCCGACGCCAAAGTAACCCAATCCGTCAAGGCCTTCGAGACCTTCATCTCCTTCATCTTCAGCATCTCCATCTTCGGCGCCTCCGCCTTTGCCGTCGTCGTAGGCGGGATGACGGACCCCTCCGACCTCTGGCCCGCCGACAACCCGCCCACATTCACCCTGCGCACGGCGCGGACCTTCATCGCGATCGCCTGGCTGTGCTTCATCCTCTCGCTTGCTGTGGCCGCCTACGCTTCTAGCGCGCTGACTATGATGCGCCAGCGTGCCGGCGGGGTTGAGGACCGCGAGTGGGGCCGGCGGTGGGAAGTTATTGGGCTTGTGGCCTCGGCTGTGCTTTATTTGTTGCTTGTTGCGGCGTTTTTGTTCTTGTCGTTGGCGATGGTCGCGTATGTTGGTGCTGTTGGGTGGGTTGCTGTTGGGTTTTGTGCGCTTGCGGGCGTGTTTGTTGTGGGTTTGCTTGTTTATCAGTTTAGGTGAGTCTTTTTTGTTGCTGATTGTCTTGCTACTTTACATTGGAGTTTGGCTTAAGGGGTTCGTGTTATGGAATGTTTGCTGACAATGGCTTCTGATAGCAACCGACATGAATGAGTGCACACACAGCCAAACGGGCGAGAGAAATAACGGAAGAAATCACGGTGCTCACGCAACGAACGGAATAAATGTAGAGGAGGCTCTACTTGGTGGCAGTATATATGCGAGGAATGGCTCGGCAGTTCAATTGTTGGTTTAAGCTTTCTGGGTCGATTGTTTACTACGAAAAGGGGCCAACGGGGATAACACGATGTTGGCAGTTCTCTAGGAAATAATTTTGGATCCCGATGCATTGAAGGCAACATAACAAACAACCATCAGTCAAATAGAAAGCACTCTTAGAGACGAGATAATCGCATTTTAAACAGTCTAAATCAATCATTACACGTACACACCAGCACCCACTTCCCCCCATAATTGACCTAAGCACTCTCAACAAACTCAGCCCAGGCATTCTCGCCCTCAATCTCGGCATCATACCCCCAGAGCCACTGCTGGAAGATGGGATCCCCAAGGGCGTTAGGCGAGCCGACCAGCGGGCCCTTGAAGGCCAGCTTGGCGTCGCGCTCCTGCTGCTCCGGGCCGTCGGGCAGCGAGTACATGGCCTTTTGCTGCAGGGTGCGGTCGCGCACCTCGTCGGCGCGCGGCTTGCGGATCTGCTGGTAGATCCGCAGGGCGTCGGGGATCTCGCTGCGGTCGGTCAGGTTGGCGAAGATGCCGCCCAGCACGCCGGCGTCTTCAAAGGCCATGGATGCGCCTTGTGCCCTGTTTTTGGTATGTGTTGTTAGTTATCTGGACTGCCATGTCTCTGTTATGAAAAAGGGGGGACGGCATAACTGGAACTTACAGGTAGGGAAGCATGGCGTGGGCAGCGTCGCCCATCAGCGCGACCTTGCCACTCTCGTGGACCCAGGTGTGCGGCTTGTTGATCTGGAATAGACTCCACTTGAGCACCTGGCTCTGCTCGACCTTGGCCAGCTCCTGCAGGGCCGGGTCCCAGCCGACAAAGGCCTTCTGCATCTCATCGACGTCGGCCAGCTGCGGGCCGTACATGATCTTCTGGCCGGTGGTGTCCTTCATGACCAGCACGACGTTGAGCACGGCGTCCTTCATCAAGTACGACACGCCGTGGGAGCCGGGGCCCATCCACACGTTGACGCTCGAGCTCTTCATCAGGTGGAAGGACGGGTGGCCCTCGGTGATCTCGGGCCGCGGCACCGCGATGCGGTACACCACGTCGCCCGTGGGGAAGGGCAGGTCCGGCTTGCCGTAGAGCGTGCTGCGGCAGATGGACCGGTCGCCGTCCGCGCCCAGGATCACGTCGGCGGCAAATTCCTCGCCCGTGGCCAGCGACAGCGAGGGCGCCTCGAAGTCAATGGCCGACACATCGCTGCCCAGTCTGACCTCGACGCCGTTGCGGAGCGCCCCCTCGTAGAGCACCTTGATCAGGTCGGCGCGGTGCACCACCAGGTAGGGAGCATCGTACTTGCGCTCGATCAGTGATCCTGGGGGCGCCCGCTGGATCACAGCGCCCGTGTACGAGTGCAGCGCTCCCGTCTCGGGCTGGAACGCGTACTTGCGCAGCTCGTCCAGGACGCCCCATTTCCGCATCAGTCGCGTGGCGTTGGGAGCCAGCTGGATGCCGGCGCCAACCTGCAGTTTGTGACGCGTCAGAAGAATAGAACCATAGAGACAACTGGCTTGTAGATGAAAAGAAAGGAGGGGGCAGTCAGTTCAGTCAGAGTAAACAAACCTCCTTCACTTCCGGCACGCGCTCAAAGACGGTGACCTCATGGCCGGCCTGCTTCAGCGAAATAGCAGCAGCCAGACCCGCGAGGCCCGCGCCCACTATTATGACCTTGAGGACGGGGCGAGAAGATTGCTGATCGACAGTCATGGTGGATAGTAGCGACGTAAGAGATGTTTACTAAGTAGATGATCAAGGTAGTACTGCAAGAAGCAACTTAGAAAGATAAGATATTCTGATCTGATAGTCTGTGTGTGTCTCTACAATCCAGACCCATCGTCAGGCCGTGCATGGCGACGAGTCTTATACAGCATCTCCACCCGTCCATCTTCACGCCTGGAGTGCCGGTCGACATGTCCGGCCCGGTAGACGGGGGCGCCAAGTGTTCCTGCCATAAGCGCAACACGCCACGGAGCGCGACTGTGCCCCCGTGCAGTGATCGATTCTCATCCTGGGTGGACTGAGGGACGGACGAGCATTGTTCGATCGGTGAGGCAGAGACCACTATTGCGTTCCGAGGCGGTCATACCGCGCACTCACTCAGCCAGCCAGGATTTAAAAGTGGTTTTCTTTTTCCTGGGGAGGCCGGCGAAGGGCAATTATGACTGTTGCAATTACCATGTATGGCGCCGCCGCGCCGCCGCAGCTGCTGGGCTAAGTCTGACTGACAAGAGCCCGCCGGTCCGGGTGTTAATATCAAAGTCGCAGCCCGTGAGGTGCCAGTGGTTCGTGTTCCTTTGCTTTGCCAAGTGAAGTACGGAGTGACTTTTGAGCTAGGCGAGCAAGGGAGGGCTTCCATACGGTTTCTACCCTGCGGCACAGGAATAAGACGTTGTAACGGCGGGGTGCTGTGTGTGTGTGCTGGTGCTCACGTCATATTCTACTTACTAGGTACATTTGTACCTCAAGTACCGAGAAATGGGAAAAGAGATTTTCCCCGATTCCTAGGAGAGCTTATTTTTGGCCTTGGTGGCCCCGTGCAACCAGTCCAATCAATCTGAGGAAGCCCCGAGGAAGGACAAGATGGTGTTTAATCAATATCCTTGCGTGTCTTGGTCCGGGTCAGAAATTCGCTGTGCAAGATGCAACCAAATGTTGTCCCCAGTGTAGAACTCAGTAATAGTTTTATGTAATACTTTGTTTTCAAAGTTAGTTTGTGCAGTTGCCTGTGGAAATCGTTTGCGGCCCCTGAACGCAAGATTGATTCCACAGGCGATTAATTACCCTGCGACTGAGTGATCAACAAAACAATCATACACAAATGCACAAATGCACACAAACCAAAGCGGCAAACAACATACATGTAAGGGGAATAACTTTCCGACTTTGCTATCTGTTAGCCGTGAGTAGCTGGACTGTCCGTATTTCTGTCCACCAATTCTCCAAGACAAGCCCCGTTCTTCGCATTCGGTTTGTTTTCTTCCCCCTTTTCGCTTATTTTTACCCCTTGCAACGAGCTCCGAGTCAATATCGCGCGACAAAATCACCATTACCATGGCTCTCCTCATCCTCGCCGTTCTGTTACCTACATCTGTGCTCCGTTGATGTCCCCGCTGGCCGCTCGGAGGCCGTACGGAGAGCGGGAAGAGGGGCCAAGGCGATGAACTTGAATCTTCTGCCCCCCTTTTGATGCAGCCGGCCAATATTTCTCGTAAGAACACCCACGGCGCAGAGAGAGAGAGAGAGAGAGGGAAAGAGTGGATTCCAAAGCAACACAAACATCTGACCGAGTCTTGATGCTGGGACGCACATGATACGTCGAGAACAAAGCTGGAAGCTGCAGTCCATGTCCGAGTCCGGCAGGCAGGCAGATAATGCGGGAGAGGCTTGGCGCCACACCCGCGGCCCTTTGTAGGGGAGTCTAACCCAAGCCCAAAAAGACTGACAGATTGACCCGCGCCAAGGAGGCGAGACCGTAAGCCAGCATCGTGTTTGATCGGACTCCCGCCGCAGCCCGATCTTCCGAGCCCACGCGCCGCATCGGAATCCCTTAAGTCCCCGACTAGCTACCTGATGTGGGTACCTGACCTAATTCAGGTACTACACCAGGTTCAATTATCGAACGTAAGAGCTTGTGGAAAAGGATGACGGCAGTCCGGAGTTTTATTTTCACGACATGCTTGGCCCTGCAGTAGGCTGCTCGCTGGGCATTATCCCGTATTACTACCTTACCAGGTGGTACTACATGTAATTCAATCGCCCTGCCTCATCCAATTTGGGGCTTGAATACTACTGTATTTTCAGTGGAACGCTCGCCAGCGGCCATGATTGGTTATTTTAATCAATTAAACGCATGGGATCAATATTAAGCCATGGAGAGACTCGATGGATACCTGATATGCTCCCGGTACCGTTCCCAAACAAAGTCTGGCGGCGTGAGCACAGCAGCTGCATTATGTGGGTTCCGACCAGCGTTTTCCCGCCACGTGTGATAGATTGAGCTTGGAATGATTACCTGGTTCCTCCATTTGACCCTATTTGGTACCATCTTGCGCTTTCTTGCTCAGCTGGGACAAACAGGCCAGCCCAGCCCAGGCTTCTCCGCAATCACACGATTATAGCCAGTCTGAGTGCTCGGTAAGGCTGCAGTGGTGGTAGCACTGCTTCTAGAAACATATTAACTTGGGGGAAAATTGATCACCAAAGCATGCATCCTGCATGAACCTGACGGCCTCCTGCTACTCTATCTGACCTCAGGTTGTCCGACGAGCGGCTGGCCCAGGAGTCTGGGTTCGTGTCACTCAAGGGGATTTTCGTTGTCCAACAGTGTCACAACTGACAGCCCCTTAGTCGCCAAACTTGTTCTGACCTAGTCCCAGGTGAATAATTCGCCGTCCCGTCCAAATTCAACTGCCACAACAACTGCCATTCCAAGAGCTGACGACAAGCCGGTTCAGCTCCCCGTTCGCCTTCTCGGGGCTGACCAGCGCTGCGAAGGCAGCGAGGAAACCCGTGCTCTCTACGGCGTGCGTGCTGGGCCGCACACACATGGCCAGGCAGGAGGCGGCTCTTACCGGGCAGCACGCCGGGGAACGAACACTGCCCTAGCTCCTTTCGGGCTTATGGGATATGGGGACCGAATTAATTACTACGAGGCACCATACTACGTGCTACTTGGCCAGGTCAGGGTAAATATGGGGAAACCGATTCGGAACAGCCGTGCAACCAAGCCTGCACTGTACCTGACCTACATAGTGTCTCCCTACAGTCCCACTCGCTGGCCCCATCCCACGTGTAAGTCGTCGGCCTGCGCCCGCGGAGTGGAACACTTGCACGGAACCGAGCTGCACTGCAGCCAAGCCCATCAAGATAGACTACTACTGCTGCTGCTACACTGCAGTTACTGGGACAGCTGCTGCTGATGCCATCACAGACGTCCATGTCACTCGCTTATCCCGTCTTAGTCCTCCCCTTCCGGGAACCAATTGCGTCAACGGGTTTGGCGATGGCCCCGTCTTTGCCCACTACCGCAGCATGATCTCACCGAAAGCTTGCAGGAACCCGACAAAGAGAGGCAAACCATTGCAGTGCTTGGCTGTCAACGTTGGATAGTGTGTGTGGGGGATCGGACTGCAGTGGAGTGCTTGTTCTTTTGCCTTGACTCACAGGAATAGGGGGGCAGGAACTGGATCCTGGAGACATGCCAGGCGAGGACCCATTATCATCATCATCGTCACCACAGTCGCGGGGTGTATATATGGACATATCCACACGAAGATTAGATTCACCTTCGACTCGAGCAACCTCGCCAGCATCCTCGCACTCTTATAGACACGCCAGTCCGCAGTCCTTCACACAGACTTCAAGACAGACGGTCTCATCTCTTCATTTCTTGTCTCTCATTCCTCTCCCTCTTCTCGAGAAGGACAACCTCATCCCTCCCACCTCACCGAAAAACCTTTCAATATCAAACTCAAGCCAACTACCCAAAATGTCAACCACAACCCCAACCACAACAACCATGAAGGAGGAGAAACCCACCGGCCCCTTCTCCCACCTCCCGCCCTACACCCCACCAACCAAGGGCCTCCTCTCCAAACTCCCCTCCTCATGGGTCCCCTACGCGGAACTCATCCGCATCCACAAGCCGGCAGGGATCCTGACAATCTACTTCCCCTACCTGTACGGCAGCCTCTTCGCCGCCTGCGTTCAAACCGACAAGACCAAGGTGCCCTCACTCTCTGCCATGCTGAACCTGAACCTCCTCCTCGTTCTCGCCTCGCTGATCGTCCGCTCTGTCGGGTGCGTCATGAACGACTTTGCCGACCGCGAGATCGACAAGCACGTCGAGCGATCGCGGCACCGGCCCATGGCGCGGGGCGCCATCTCCGTCAAGGCAGCCCTGGCCTTCATGGCAGCGCAATACGTCGTCCTCTTCGCCCTCGTCGGCGCCTTCCCCGCTACTCGGCCGAGTATCCCGTACCTTGCCCCCATCATCGCCACCGGCACGCTGTATCCCTACTGCAAGCAATTTACAGACTACCCGCAGATGGTCCTGGGCATCTCCCTCGCCTTCGGCATCCCCTTCGGCTGTGCCGTGGCCGGCGTCGACCCGCTCAGCCTGGGCTTCACATCCCGCAACGGGGTCGCCATGCTGGCGCTCATGGTCAGCTGGGTCGTCTGGACGGTCATCTACGACACCATCTATGCCTTCCAGGACATTATTGGCGACAAGCGGGCGGGGAACAAGACCATGACGATCCGGTTTGAGTCGGTCATGAAGCCGATGTTGTATGGCCTGTCGGCGGTGCAGGTTGGTCTGCTGGCTGTGACGGGCCGGCTGGTTGAGGCGGGCCCCGGGCTGTATACCGGTGTTGCGGTCACGGCGGTGATTCTGCTGCTCATGGTTGGACGGGTGAAGTTGGAGAGCCCCGAGTCGTGCTGGTGGTGGTTCGTCAATGGCACGCTTATGATTGGTGGGAGTATGATGGCCAGTCTGCAGGCGGAGTATATCTCGCGTCTGGGCTTCAAGCTGCTGTTGTAAGCTTGGGGTCACGGTGTTGAGTTCTGTTCGGGTTGAGTTGCTACGAGAACGCAGCCTGGACAAACTGCCTACTTTCGTCTGTCTCATCATGTCATGGAAAAAGAATATCATGATGGACGGCTACTACTACATGTGGGGGTTGTGGGGAGAAGTTGATATTCCCCGACTTTCTTTTCAGGGGTTTTGAATTCCCTACGCTCTCTAAAAGCTGGAGGTTACTAGATTGAGGTTGTTTGTTTTCTATCATGGTGTACTACATAGATTATCTAGACTCTGCCGAGATGATTTGTGCAGTGGTGCAATGGAGTTTGATTTTTTGGACTTGGTATCATCTGTTGTTTCTGCTACTAGTATTGCCTCTATCAAACGTGATGTGAACATTACAAGTGAAAAC
This sequence comes from Cercophora scortea, assembly GCA_033439705.1. Lineage (NCBI taxonomy): Eukaryota > Fungi > Ascomycota > Sordariomycetes > Sordariales > Lasiosphaeriaceae > Cercophora > Cercophora scortea. The sequence continues at coordinate 2,001,122 of JAUEPO010000007.1, forward strand.
CTGAGTCACCATAGTCAGGAGTATCCTAGTCCCAACGAAACAAAAGTCCCCCGCCGAATGTGATGTCACATGCAAAACCCAGCACAACGTGAATAACAGCACAGCAGCTACATGGAAAGATGGGAACAACCCTTTCCCAGATCAGCAGAGCATCATGCAAGGAGCGTGTGCGTGTACACAGGCCTCCAACTCCAAGACCCCTGAGACCTTATGCGGAACAATATAAACGCCAGGTGCAGATAGACATTTGCCATGTGCAACTGCCAGGAGCAACGGCAAAGGACAGAAACTGGAACGGAACCGCTCACGATCGTTCCCGGTCCCGCACCCCCTTCTCATCATGCCGGATTGGGTTTCAACAGCCCCCAAAGCCTCCCCGAAACAGGTCGTGTAGAAGCCAGGAAGTTCACCAGGCAGCTCTCGGTAGAGCAAACCGGTAGCCAGAGGGACAAGTTTACTCCGCGTACCACACCCATGAAACATGAAGCCAATCGGGGTTATCCGAGCTGCGTGGGCATCCAGCTGTCTGGGCGAGGCAATACAGACAAGGGCGGGGACATGTCAGTTGCACAGGTACCTGCGCGGATAATCCAGGATAATCAATCTCGAGCTTACCCGATGTGTTTGTGCTGACTGCCAAGACCCATATAGGGAAGAAGGACTCGAGCTGATGCGACGTTATACACGTGTGTATGCGGCCCAGCCCGGTTGTAAGCCTGGGTGGGCTGTGGTCTGTGGAACACTCAACAGTCCGTGGCGTATGGGATTGAGGCTGACTGTCATACGGGGTACTTGTCGACCCCGAGCTTGCGGGTGAGGCCATTTGCTGGATGTGACGAAATGTCAGGCTTTTGATACCAGGTATGTAACGATCAATAGCATGGTAGGCGTCTCCGTCGTTACCAGTGCGCGCTTGGCGCTGAATCCATCTGACTGTGTGCGAGGTCAAGGGGAGGAAAACATGCCTAGGCTCTCACACTGTCGAGCCGCCGGGTTGCGTCCGCGCCTGTTCTCATGTCAGTTCAAAGCGTGAGATGAGATGGAACAGTAGACGAATGCACCGTGTTTTCATCATCATTGACGAGGAATTGCAGCATTTAATCTCTTCTCTGTCTCTCCCTGGACCACTCTTTTCTTGCTCTGTTGACCTCCACATCGGATCTGTTGTTGACCTGATCCACGAGCTGCAGCGTCCATTTTTTGCCACCCCTTTTTTCGGCCACTTCAATTCCGTGAGACAGCCTCCACCATGGGTTTCCACCTGCCACTGAGCCCGATCGACGCGGTCAACCAGCCGCCTCTCTATTTCCTCTACGTGCAGGATGGCGCCATCCTCTTGATGGGGACGCTGTGGACGATCGCGTACGTGCTGTACATCAAGCAGGGGTTCAAGGACAAGTCCTATGGCATGCCCATCGTCGCGCTGTAAGTCAACAATAATAGTCTGCACGAGCAAGATCAAAGAAGCACCAATTAGCTCACATACTGACCTACCTCCAGATGCGCCAACATCGGCTGGGAGCTCATCTACGGCGTCTTCTTCCCGCCGTCGGTGGCCGAGATGCTCATGTTCGTCCCGTGGTTCTTTATCGACCTTGTCGTCGTCTACACCACCATCAAGTTCGGCCCGGAGCAGTGGAAGCAGTCGCCGCTGGTGGCCAACAACCTGAAGACCATTCTCGGCTTCGGCACCGTCATCTCGTTCCTGCTGCACCTGGCGCTGATCAAGACGTGCGCGTCGCCCGACGACGCTGGTTTCTGGTCGGGCTTCAGCTGCCAGATCTTGCTGGGTTTCTCGTCGGTGGCGCATCTGCTCTCGCGCGATAATACCAGCGGGCACTCATGGAGTATTTGGTGCGTTTTTCCTCTTATCTCCCTCTCATTCTCCCATGGAAGACTAACAGAGAATTGGCAGGTGGTGCCGCCGCATCGGGTCCTTTGCCGCCACCGTCCTCTTCACCTGGCGATACTGGTTCTACCCCCTCGACTACCCGCTCGTGGCCACGCCCATGGCCATCTTCATCTTTGCGTCAGCCGAGCTGGCCGACATCATGTACGCCGTCGTGTACTGGAACATTGAGAAGCGGGAGCTGGCGAGAAAGGCAAAGACGCAGTAATTCGTCGGCTGGCCACTAACTCAATAGTGGCTGCGCACTCTGACTGCAAGGACTGTGGTTGGCATTGATCGGTAGACGGAAACTGGCAGTCAGTTGGCGCAAGCACAAACAAAATAAATGGTATGTTGCTGGTGCTCGATTAGACTTGGGTGTTAGACAAAAGAGATGCGGGTGGATAGCATTGGATGGCGTCTTCTTTGGAAAGAACAAAAAAAGGAAACGGAAGGTTAGACTGGGCAGGAAGACACGACAGCCTCACTCACACTTCCTTATCTCCCATCAAAACATCCCATTCCGTGTGGCGATAAGAACAATCTCCATCATGAACTTGGATCATGAAATGCAACCTGGAAAAGCTGCGGTATTGGTCGTCCGCCAGTCGGCCGAAATTCCCCTGCACACGTAATTACCAGGCTGTCTTACCTAACCCGTAAAAGTGACTGACACAGAAAGCTAAAACCGAACCGACGGGCTCTCGGACTTGAACGAGCCCGAAAAAAGTCTCCGGGGCGGGAGCACGTAGGCGCTAGATCCCCCACTAAGATTAGGTGCCAGGCTAAGGTAGGTACGGCAGGCGCGTGGTGATTGGCGGGCGATTCCAGATGGAATCTGCTAGAGAGGTCTCGGATCTCGATTGAAGGAAGTACCAAGAGCTGTGAAAGGGTGGATGTCGATGTCGAGGAGAAGCAGAAGAAGAAGGAGCTGACCGAGTCAACCTGCCATCTTCAATGAAGGAAGGTTCTGGGCTGCTCGAATAATCGTCCCATGGAAAGAAAGACTGACACATTTGGGACGGCAGGCTGACAACCAAGCACTCGGGACGGCGGTCAGCGACACAATGCGAAAGTGCGACCACGACAAAGATGCAGATGAGCCAGATGCTAACCCCGGACACTATCAGGTACAGCGTCTGACAAATGCAAAGTACCTGCTCCACGTATGGCACCGCCCGCAAATTCTCGTGTAGCTGAGTCATGGTTCGGCGAGGACGAGCGATCAGACACACGCAGACGGCACCGTGAAATCCAATGTCTTGAAATGCCCCTGTCACCCCCGTACTAATCAATTGCGCCAATAGGCGAGTTTTGGGGGTGGTTGTTGGCCGCTTAGCTAATCGATGTTGGCGGCGGGACATGCTCCTGGCCGCACAACCGCAGGACAGGAGGCTGCTATAAGGCCTGGGAGTTCAAAGCCTGGGGCATCGGTCTTCTAATACCTGGTACCCACCACGGCAGCTATCATTCCTACCGCCAAGATATCCTTCCAGTTTCATTTTATTTCTGCTATCTTTTCGTCATTCCAGTTTCTCGCAGTCTCAGTATAATATTGTATTTTCGCTGTTTTATCTTGAAGACGCTCGCTCGCCTTCTCCTTCTTACCAAACCTACCTAATTAGAACATTATCCTGCAATATGTCGACCACCACCCACGAGATCGTCGTGCTGGGCGGAAACTTTGGCGCACTGGGCATCGTGCAATCGCTCACAAAGTTCACCATCCCCTCCCTCCAGAAGCTCGACAAGACCAAGTCGTACCACATCACCGTTATCACCCCCAATGACAGCTTCTACTTCAAGCCCGCCGCGCCCCGCGCCGTCATCGAGCCAGGCCTTGCCGAGAAGAAGCTCATCCGGCCGCTGACCGAGGCCTTCAAGCACTTCCCCGAGGGCCAGGTCAAGCTTGTAAAGGGCGCGGCCATTGCCCTCGATGCCGCCAAGCGCACCGTCACCGTCGGTGCCGGCAAGACTGGCCTCGATATCCCCGAGCAGACCGTCCCGTACGACTCGCTGTTCATTGCCACGGGCACCACATCTGCCTCCCCCCTCTGGTCCATCCACGACGACCAGTCCCTCACGGCCAAGGCGTTCAAGGAGTTGCAGGAGGCGCTGCCCAAGGCCAAGACCATCATCGTTGCCGGTGGCGGCCCCGTCGGCGTCGAGACCGCCGGCGAGATCCTCACCAACTTCCCCAACGTCGAGATCACGCTCTACTCTGGCGCCGCCGATGTCCTAGGCCGCACCAAGCCTGAGGTCCGGGCCCGCGCCCAGGCCTACCTCGAGAAGATCAAGGTCAAGGTCGTCCACAACGTCAAGGTCGTCGGCCACGCGACCACCGAGGCCGGCACAACCGTCGAGCTCAGCAACGGCGAGAAGAAGACGGCCGACCTGTTCATCGACGCCACAGGCGGCGTGCCCAACTCGCAGTTCCTGCCCGCCAGCTGGCTCGACAGCACAGGCCGCGTCCTCACGCGCGACACCAACTGGCGCGTGCGGGGCAGCAGCGCAGACGACAAAGATGTCAAGGGCCTGTATGTGGTCGGCGACGTGGTGGCCGACAGCGACATCTCCCCCAGCAACAACTCCATCATCTACCTCAAGGCGCAGGTGACGAGCGCGGTCGCGTCCTTCGCCGTCGATGTCGCGCAGACCCTCGAGGTGCCCAAGCCCGGGTTCCTGTCGTCGCTGCCCATCATCGGCGGCGGCTCAAAGGCGCCGGTGCAGAAGCCGTTTGCGCCCATGCCCAAGGACACGCATCTCGTGCCCATCGGCAAGGGCTTTGGCGTCGGCCAGATCATGGGCTGGACTATCCCCAGCTTCCTCGTCACCGCGGCCAAGGGAGATTTCTTGCAGAACATGATTGAGCCATATCTGGCTGGGCACGAGTACAAGGCTTAAATGGCTCAGGGTCTGGATTGGAAAGTCCCTTTTTTTTTTGGATTAGCACTGAGAAGATGGATGAAGCCTGGTGAGGTACGCAGCTTGAACTTTGCGATTCAATAGCGCGTTTGGGAAACGATCGATCATTTGGGTTTTGTTTTGTTTAACTTGGAGAGCATTTAGATACCCGGGCACCGTAGGCTACCACATTTAGTGTGGACGGTGCTTGTTGGCGGGGGTGTGGATGGATGGATTGGGATTGGATTGCTTGGCTGAGCTTGATCACATGCGAAGAGAAGAGGCGCGCTTTGCGGGCTTGTGGTTTGGCGGGCGCGAAAAGTGGCGACGTCATCGATATCCCCTGCCGCGGTTTTTTAGTTGGAAAGTACACCCAGCGCCGGGCATTGCGCGTTTGAAGTTGACGCTACACTACCTGTTAAGCGTGTGCACGAAGGAGAAAGCTCGCGGTGATGACGGTTACTTAATAGGACATGAGAGAAGAGAATATTACGTATAATATCCCCTAATTTTTATTTCCCTGGCCCTTTCGTTTGGTCCTTGCTCACACTGCTTTGTGGTCGTCTTCTGGTTACGGTAAAGCCCGTTCATTCCACGATACCCTCCCGCCTGTTTGCGTTGCAGTGCAGTTTCGGGCCGAGTTTTTTGCCTCCCTGTTGCCGTCGTCGTCGTCGTCGCGCCTCCTGTTTCCGTTAACAACCGACCTCTCCCCAAGCAGCACCTCAGCACATCGACATCCACCACCCATCCTTTTCCTCACCCGCCCGCCTGCGACACGAGCTAATTGACAATTTCAGCACACGCGAAACCAACCCCGACCAGCTCTCCCTCCCGCTAAACACGCACCCCGTCGATCACAAACCATGGCCGACAAGTACATCATCCGCGTGACGGCGGGCTCGTCGTACGATCTAGACGAACACGTCCAGGTGCCCGTCAACACGTCAACGCCAGTGCAGCTCAGCAGCGAGCACATGGACGTGGAACTCAACGTGCGCGTGCAGAACTACAAAGGTCTCCCGCGCGACTCCCCGCACACGTCGCCCTACTTTGACCACGAGCCGCACGCGTACAACAAGGACCAGTACAGCATCGCCTTTCGCTTCACGCCCAAGCGGCCCTCTCCTTCCGCGTCCTCCTCCGACTCAGACGACCCTCCCTCCTCCTCCTCCTCCTCCGCTGAAGACGAACAACCAAAAGGGATATCAGGCCACGACCTCCAATTCGGCAACGACTTCGACCACCCAATCCGCACGCGCCTCCCGCCCGGCTTCGGGACAGCCATGAACATAGTAAAATGGTGGATCGACCCGGGACTCGAAGGCGACGCCTACGCAGACGAACCATACCTGTACGGGCCCGCGCTGAGCTCCTTCAATGCGATACACGCCGGGCCAGGCGAACACGATGATGCAAAAGGTGGGCTGTGGTTCGCTGAGGGCGGCGACGAGGAGGGGATGGCGGTCCGCGAGCAGGTTGGCGCCCCCGCGGATGCCAAGGCGCGCATGAAGTGGGCGCTGAAGGGGGATAGTAAGGACCGGTGGGTGTGGGAGTATGGGCGGACTTATGGGGTGGATTTTTATAATCCGTATGTCGACTTTGGGGAGTTTGCACTCCGGTTGCCGGGGTTTCATTTGCCGATTATCAAGTATTGGGATGGGCAGGCGTTGAGGTATGTTGAGTCTTTTCTTTTGGTCATTCTTTTTTTTTTCTGTGTTGTTTGGTTGGATGGTTTTCGTTCTGTTGTCTGGTTGAGTATTGCACAGAGCAACTTCTTCGGTTCTTCTACCAAGCCTTTTTACTGTCTTTTCTTTCTGGTCTTTTTTTATCTTTTTTTCTTCTTTTATGACCGTCCGGAGCAAAGTCTTGTTTCTCTCCTTCCGATTCACTGCCTGCCCATCAGGAACAACTTCTCACCCGCCGCCGTTTACCCGCATCTAGGCCTGGCTCCAATGACCACCCCAAGCGCTCACACCAGCTCAGATACGTACTCCGCAACCGCTCGACCGGCCACGTCTACCTGGTCGTCCTGTTTACCCTCTACCTCAAGGACGACGTCAACGAGGACGGCTCGCTCAAGCCCGCCGCGCTGCAGGCCACGGCCAAGGCGTCTGGCGGCCAAGGGAGGAAGGGCGAGCCAGTTGACGCGCCGGAGGGAGAGGAGAAGACGGATGACTTTGACGAGGACAAGGCGCTTGACGAGGCGCGGCGGAAGTTGTCTAGTGTTGAACTTGGTGGCGAGACGAATGGTGATGATGTTGACTGAATAAGTTTAGTCAGGATTATAAACTGACTTGTAAAATTACGGTGTATAACGTCTAGACGCACGAAAACGCAAGGGTCAGGGGCTTCTTTTTAATGCATCATGTATCATTTCACTCATCTCACATAGCAGTATTATGTCGCGTTCATATCCGGGGGTGTTGAAACTGTCAAAGATTCGACCCAAGAAAACCACCAACACGCAGTCACACTCATCCTTCAGAGCATGAACACTGCCTACGTCTTCTCCAATTGCTGCAGGCACACGAGGTCAGCAAACCATCACACCAACTAAAATACGGCATGACGAAACACAACGCCGGAGGAAGAGATGAAGGAGAAGAGGAAAACTCACACTCGCAAAAGGACTCCTCCCCCGAATCCTCTCCCCATAAAACACCAGCACCCAGGGCACAGCCGTCAACAGCGCCGCAATCCCGCCCAGCAATCCCGCCGCACCGCGCTCGCCCAGCCTCTCAAACAACAGCCCCGTGACGAGCGGGAAAACCCCGCCCAGGATATTCCTGCAAAACGACTGGGCTGCCAATGCCGACGACGCGTACTTGTGGTACGTATCAGCCAGGTAGTTGAACACGGCTAGGTAGATGCTCAGGATGCCCATGGTGGCGAGTACGATACCTGTCGCGGGCGCGAGCCAGTGGATTGTTGGGCGCGCGGTGAAGCCGAAGATGAAGAGGCCTAGCGGGAGGAGGGTTGATGTTATGCAGGTGAAGTAGAGGCGGGATTCTGGGGCGTTGGAGGGGAAGGTGCGGCGGATGAAGGACCATGTTTTTGACGCCGGTAGGGTGGTTGAGGAGGCCGAAGAGCTACTACTGCTGCCGCTGGTTCGGATAGGAGCTGCCACCCACTGCGGGTGATGCAGGATACGCTCCTGCCAGATCCCAACGGCGGTGGCAAGGACAGCCCCGACCATCATCGCGATAAACACGCGGCCGGCCTTCTCGATGCCCCAGCCGTACTGCCGGCGGAAGACGAGCGGGATCGAGCCAAAGGTGAGGTAGAGCACGCCCCAGGCAAAGGCGACCCACAGGGAGAAGAAGAAGACGACGGGCTCGGTGCAGAGCAGATGGAACGGGCGCGTCAGCGAGATGGAGATCATCTTGCCGACGGACGGGCGCTCCTCGTCATCTTTGACCAGCCAGCGGATGCGTCTCAGCGTTGCCGTCGGCGATGATGGTGAACCAGCAATATCCCGTCCCTCGCACACCCCCTTTTCCTCATCCATCCCACTCCCACTCCCACTCCCATCTTCACCATCCTCACCCTCCCCCTCCTCCGTAACCCAAACCCCAAAAAACCCCACCCGCTCCCTCTCCTCATACCACCGATTCACCACCCTCGCCTTCCGACCCAACAACACACTCCCGCGACTCTCCCTAAACAACACAACAAGCGCAACCATCAACACGCCTCCCATAACAACCTGATGCCAAAAGATCCATCTCCACCCCTCCCCCTCCCGCAACCGCTCCGTCATAGCAGCAGCCACAAGCGGACCCAACGCAGTTCCCATCAACACACTCCCACTAAACAGCGCCATGGGCGTATTCCGCCCCTCGGCGTCCCACATGTCGGCTATCACGCCGCCGACCATGGTACTAAACACACTACCCCCTACACCGACGAATAGCCGCGCGGTAAGTAGGCCTGCGAGAGAGTGGACTGCGAATCCGCAGGCGGCTTGGGAAGCGACGAAGAGTGTGCCGGAGACTACGAAGACTGGGTACCGGCCGTTCATTTCGGAGAAGGGCGCGAGGACCATTGGTGCGAAGGCGAAGCCGATGCAAAAGGTTGTTATGCCGGAGAGGACGGGGATGGTGGAGGAGATGGAGAGAGAGGTTTGGAGGAGGTGTTGCGGCGGGGAGTAGGCGCCTGCTGTGTAGGCTGTTAGGAAGGTTGCGATGCAGGAGAGGGCGAGGAGGAGGTTTTTGCGGGAGGACGGCCAGCGGGTTGGGTCGGTGTAGGGCGCGAGGTTTGGGAGGGGTGGTGGTGGGCGGGTGCTGTTTGGGGTTGTTCGTATGGTGTTGGCTGGTGGGAGGGGTGTTGCAAAGGTTAGGTAGCGGTAGGTGATTTCGGTGGTGGCGTCTAAGGCGGGAATGTGATCGATGTCGGCGGGGTCTACTGCTGAGGCTCTTGGTGTCGTTGTCGTTGTTTTGTTGGGGACGGGGATGGTGTCGTGATTTGAGTCTCCGGTGGCTGACCTTCTGTTGTTGCGGAGACTCGAGTGTTCGGTTTGCGCAGGGCCCATCGCCGCGACATGAGAGTCATTTTGTTTCTCCATGTTGTGAGGTGTTTTTGATGCTCAGTTGAGTTCGTCAACTCTGAGGACTCAGTCGTCGCACTTGCTGGAAACTCGAGCACTTAGTATCGTCAGATCCAGTCAGTGCGCTACCATTGGCTGCGCAAATCTGTGCGTAGCCACGATAGTCGCCTATCTTATCCCGTTGTCAGTCAGCAGTCAAGTTGCCAACTCAACAAACCATTCAACACGCCGGGACCCGTGAAAATTGACAAACCTTTTGCCTATGATGATCAAGATGTGTAAAGTCACGGCAATAATGCGACGTCATGTGCAAAGACGAAGAAGAAGAGAAGAAGAAGCTCTCACGGCAGCCAGGCAAGAAAGACAACACTGGCAAACTCCAGTATTCGCATGCCCCGAGACGCCTTCTAGTTAGATGTCTGGAGGAAAACCTCAGAGGAGCAACGAAGAGAGTTTCAGACCATCAAAGAAGAATTAAAAAAGACTCAGCCGGGGAGAGTCCGGGAATTAGATATCAAGGTTGCGTGCATGAGTTCAGACTACAGACTAGTAGAATCGTGGGTATGATGATCCCAGCCCGAGGCAAGCTAGTAGGTCCGCGGGGGAGACGTGGGAGGGGGAGGGGAGGGGGACAGAAGCAGTCGGAAGGCCGGTCTTGGCAGGTATCTGGACAAGCGAAGCGACACCAATAATTACCACTAAAGGACTATCGCCCGGCAGTAGGTAGATCATGTCGTCTGCGTGTCCATCTATCATCTACGACCTGTCTACTACCCTGACCGGGAATAACTCCTGCCAGGCCAGGCGCATCGGCCAACCGGTGTGCAGTTGGGGTCTCTGACCGAACTTTTGGCAGACCGAAGGGGGGGGACCAACTGCCCCTGATCGTCAAACCGGAGCCGGGAATGATAGGAACGGTCCATGGAGATAGGGAAGTTGGATGGGGGATATATTTAGAAGCGATATGACGCAGCCTTCAGGTTCATGAGCAGAAAAGCTCCAGCAAGTCGGAATGGCTTCCCTTCGTCCTCTCAGACCCAACTGCAGATGGTTGACGCGGCTGAGCGAGTTGCTGAAGTCGTTGCCGTCTGTGTGCGTTGTGACGTCGCATGCGCCGGATTTCTTGGCTGCCTGCCGCGCCAACTTTTCAGCATTATTCCCGGCGCCATATACTGTACGTCCTAATCTTGCTTGCATCCGCATCCCAGACCGACCGGTGGGTAAGACGAGATAGGGAATGATAGCTGCAAATGGTGAGTTGGGTGTCAAACAAACAGGGGTCGGGTCAGTCCCGGAACTTTGGGAAATGCAGATGTGGTGATGTCGGATGGGACAACCTGGAAGAAGGAACCAATAGCTGGTCTTGTACCATGCGATGAATGGATGAGCAGACATTGTACGTAACTATGATCTGTCTCCATAATGGACTTGGTCAGAGCAGCGATGTCGAAGGAAGATGGGATGGCGGTCGGGGCATTGCCCAACGCACAACGCACTCGCTCGGGTCCTTCTTGGTGTGTTGCAATGAGATCAGTGTTGGTGAAGTTCAAGTTCTTGTTGGGACCTGGCCGAGCCTGACCAACAACATCGAACCCCGCGTTGCTTCGAGCCATGCAGCCGCTAGTTAAAACCGATTATTCCCTGGCCCAATAACAAAGGGCCAAGAACTCCCCTCTGCTTGGCTTCTGATCACGTCTTTCCTCTGTCGCCCTGTGATAGGCGAAACCCAAAGCTTTGACGTTATCCCGGCTGCTTCCAAGCCCTTGACATGATGTTACCGATGCCGCAATGCCGCTCCCATCATAGGGGACCCATCATCTTGGCTGCGCTAGGCCAGAAATCGCCGGCATTCGAGATCGTCTTCACAGTCAGTGGCACACGAGCGGACCATGGATACCGAAAAGCTCGACTTGTTTCGTTTCCCATATTTACACCCGAAAGGAACAGACGAGCGCTGCTACGTGCACACACGTGTACTGTATACATCCATCCATTCCGCTGATTTAATACAGACAGACGAGATCTCAAAATCCCCTGCTCACTCAGAGTATCATTGCCTCACGCGCCAAGTTCACATCGTCAACCTCCCTCCCCTGTTACTGTACCACACGCCAACAAACCCGCTTCCACAAGGCAAAGCACTTATGTCAGCGTCGGGACATCCCACGGAGCCCAGCTCTTAACGTCAACATTCGATGAGCTCTTCTCAATTGTGGAGGGAGCGGTGCCTGAGTTGAGAAGGAAGTAGTTGATGTACGACGTCAGCTCGGGTTGCTGGCTGCTGGGGAACTGGCAATGGCTGTGGCCGCCGACGAGCGAGAATCCCATGTTATTGGGAACGCCATAAGCCTTGTAGATAAGGCGTGCAGCCTTCATGCAAGCAGTGGTGGACGCAGGGCCGAGCCAGTCGATATCGTTCTCAAGAGGAAGCAGACCACGCGGCACGGTCAGGGCCGCGAGGAAATGGTGATCCTCGGGAATGTCGCCGGTCTTCTTGACGTAGGGGTCAAAGTTCTTGGAGAACCAAACGTTCTCGCCGATAATCTCGCCGGCAGTCTGGATGTTCTTGCCCGCGGACTTCTCCGAGTCGCTGACACGCCAGCACGCGGCACCACCGGAGCCCGACTCCTGAGGAATGGTCAGGGCAATGCGCTTGACCAGCGCGCCGGTGATGAAAGCGCCCTTGCCGTTGCGAGAGCATCCCGTCACACCAAGACGCTTGGTGTCGATGCCCGACTTGTCAGCAACCTGCTCCAGCGCATCCACTAGGCGATCCACACCCCAGGCCCAGGCGGTAAGAGCACCGGCCGTGTGCGAGGCACCGAAGAGCGTGTAGAACTTGCCCTTGCCTCGGGAGCCAGAGCTGGCCTGAGCAGCAAAGTCGTCGTTGGGGAAGGTGATGGTCGCAACAGTGGCGGGGATCGGGATGGACGAGCCGCCGATACCAATGATGGCCGGGAAGGGGCCGGTGCCTGAGGGCTTCTTGATCGAGGCCGTGAACGACACGCTCTGGCTGCCGACGGTGATCTTGACCGTGAGGGTGTTTCCGCTAAGAGAGCCCTCGACCTTGTCGGGCGCGGGCGGGTAGACACCAAGCTCGTACTGCTGCATGAGCTTGCTGGCCTCGGCAGCCCGGCAGTCGAAGTCGGCCTTGGTGGTGATCTTCACACCACCGGCAGTGGTGAAGGGGTCCGGGAGCTTGGCATAGGTCTGAGTAGGATAGCTGGCCTGGAGGGAGCACGTCTGGCGCTCAAAGACCTCGGTGGCGGGCCGGGCCGTAACGAAAGCGGCGCTGGCAACCAGCAGTGCTGAAGCCAGATGAACCATTGTGGCGGTTGCGGAATCGAGTCTTCGCTACGTTGATGTCTTTGTCGGGGCAATCCAAGGCGAGTTGGGAGCTAACGGTCGACTGCTTCTCCTGACAAGTCGGCGATGCGCCACCGCCATCTTATATGGCTCGCAAGTTCATCCCAGCCAAGCGGGAGAGGGGAGCGGGGGCTGCAGCCATGCTGCGTAGGAGGCAACATATCCGGCTGCGCTTCTTTGCCGGCCGTAATTAATCATGGGTCGAGTTCATCTGGCGTCGTCGACACTTGGCCGGGGGAAGCTTCTGCTCGCAACGCCACGCGGGCAGACTGGGCGCGAGGAGTACTGCAGCCACCTTCCAATCAATGGTCGGTTCAGTGGATGAGGCTCACTCGCTTGACCTCGCACTGCAGAGGACGCTCACGGCTATTGTGGTGATAATGGCGGAGAGCTTCCCCGCAGGTCCGTCTCCATCCGCAACCGGGAAAGGAAGGCCAAGCCCGTGATGATCCATACCAGGATGCTATAGACCGGACTCAAGCTGACATTGCTCGTTGGATGGCAGTCTTTGATGCGACTGATGGGTGGCGGCGGTCTGCAGAGAAGATATCTGGGGTCCTGGGGTAAGAACGGGACGGTGGGCTGGTTCGGGGGGCGGCAGGCGGGAGACGGTAGAAGTCCATCCTGGGGAGCATGGCTGGGCAATCTGGATGAGGAGGGATGGCCTTGTTATTGGACCAGACTGGTGACCGTGGACCAAGCCCGCGTGGCAGTGTGTGGTTGATTCCAAGGGCAGATTGCAGATTGGGGAAAGATTGGGGGTTAATATGGCTATTTGCCGTCGCATGTTGATCAAACGCGCTGGGGCTCAATTTTGGAAGCCGTGTTGGCCAGTGGCTGCCAAATGCAGGCACGGCTCTCGGTAGCGCCGACCATGGTCCCCTGCGAAGGACCCGCGATGCGATGAGGACATTTTGAGAATTGGGGGAGGGTGAAAAAGCTCCGTGGATCAAGGTTGTCAGTCCAATGGAGGAGAAGTCGGAAGAAGGACACAGGCAGCAGGGATGTTCCCCAGAAACCTGGGCACCCAGGGCACCCTGCAAGCTCCAAAAGCCCGATTACCTAAGCCTGTCAACACCTCTTGGAGACGGCAGGCAGGCGAGATGCGACTTCCAATTTGTTCAACCGTCACCGCGTCAGGCACCAGGCACCTTCCAGAAGATCGAGCCTCTACGTAAGGTTCAGGTACCCTAGCTCCCACCACAACCGATGCAATATCCATCAATTAATTTGCATCGATCACAGCATCTGGAAGAGTTTCCACGAATCACAATTTCGCCGCCTACGGCAGGACCGCACAATGACGTTGGCAACCAGCAGGGGCAGCCGGGGGCCAAGATGGATGTTCGCGGCAGAAGTCCAAGTCCCGACGTGTTTCTGCACGTCAACCAGCCCAGTGGCACTTGGATCTCGCGGTTCCCCTCTCCCATGTCTGATGTCTTTGTCGGATTCTCGATCGACTTTTCCTTCGAGAACTGCCCGAAAAATCGAGAGATCACAAGTTGCCTTGGGGACTTGCAGATTTGCCCCTTTCTTATTCCCGTTTCCTTTTTCTACTTCTCCTGCTCTTTCAATGCGGCCCCGACAGCCCCATTCCCCCATTACAGTTCCTCTGTGCCGGGGAACCACATCTCGGGCGGCAGTCGACGACAGCGTGATATAGCCGCCAATATCAGATACCCAACCTCATTCGCCAGCAACGCATCTCCGTCGAAATATTCCCTAGATTAATAATGCGGGGAATATCCCACCCTCCCCAAGGACTCCAAGGCCCCATGGGTATGGGTCTACAAGGCGCGCCTCGTCAATGTCAACAAGGTTCCGAGCACACTCTCGAACCACAAGGCCCATCTGTCTACCTATTACCTAGACGACGTCGTTTAGAACAAATCCCCCCGTCTGTGTACTACTGTATCCAGGGAGTATTCAGGGAAGCATGTAAGTCTGTAGGTAGGTAGCTGCACCTCCCTCACTCTCGTGCAAGTCCCGAATACCCAGGCTAGATATACGAGCAATACGAGGGGTCGGCTGAGCTGCAATCAATCAATATATCTTTTTCTCCTTCTTGATGTTACCCTTCCGGAGCTCCAGCAGCCTGCGCGCCGTCTCCCACATGATATGATGATATACCTTGCACACCTCCCCGCAATCACACCAGTCCGCCTCGGCGCTCGCCCAGCTTTCCCTCCCCAAACAATGTCACAGCCATGGCCGTCATGATAGTACCGCTTCTCTTGGCAGCCTTGGCAGTCTCCCTGTGGTCCGGGCCGGTCGTCGCCCACGGCGGGCTCTCCAACTACACAGTTGGCGAGACTTGGTACAGAGGGTACGGAACACTCGGCATACCTATCCATACGTCCGTGTAGGAAAAACGAAGGACCCGAACTAATGCAAACCAACACAACAGGTACAGCCCAGACACGCCAGCGTCGGAGCAGATCGGCCAGTCGTGGATGGTCCAGCGGCCCTGGGCGTCCATCGACCCCATCTTCAGCGTCGACGACAAGTACTTGGCGTGCAACAACCCAGGGACGCCGCCGACGTCGTACATCCCGATCCAGGCAGGCGAGAACATTACGGCCGTCTACTACTACTGGCTGCACCCCGTGGGTCCCATGAGCGTCTGGTTATCCTCGTGCGGCGACGCAGACTGCAGAGACGTGGACGTGAACAAGGCCGAGTGGTTCAAGATCTGGGAAGCGGGTTTACTTGATGGACCGAACCTGGCCGAGGGCGTGTGGTACCAAAAGGCGTTCCAGAACTGGGACGGGACACCGGATCTGTGGCCCGTCACGATCCCCGCGAGCCTCAGGCCCGGCGCTTACATGATCCGCCATGAGATCCTGTCGATCCATATCGAGAACAAGCCGCAGTTCTACCCGGAGTGCGCGCACCTCAACATCACGGGGACAGGCACAGCGTTTCCGCCCAAGCAGTATCTGAAGACGTTTCCCGGGGCGTACGATCCGAATGGTATTATTCACCTGTTATCCGGCCCTTGCGAGTGGGTAGTCTCAGCTGACAGTCAACAGACCCCTCCATCAACATCAACATTTACTCTCCCGAAAACGCAAACACAACCGTGAGTAACCGCAACACCGCCACCAATGCAACGATTCTCCATCTAATAGTAAAGCAGAAATACATTATCCCAGGAGGGCCAGTATGGGACGGGTAAGCAGCACCGACAAACTTGAGCGCTAGAAGCAGCTCTAACCTTGGCGAACAGCTTCACCGTCGTGGACAAGTACTGTCTCGGATGCTGATCTTAAGGACGAGACGAATTATACCAATCTATATCTGATCTGCGTCAATGGCTCGAGTAAATGCCGGTGTAAAATGAAAAAGAATACTGTTTGTCAAGTCAAAAAGCAAAGAACCCTTCAACCAACCAGCCACGTGCGTGCAAACCAATATGTAAACAAGCACCCCTAATAGCCCCTGAATGACAACCCACCCAACTCACACCCGATCGTACCGAAACGGTCCAAACCTCTCATCCTCATCCTCCTCTCCATCCTCCACACCCTCCCCACCCTCCAACCTCTCCAGCGCCTCCGAATTAACCTGAACCATCCCCGCACCCCCCTCCCCAGACCCTTCACCGACATCCCCCCTCCTATTCCTCCTCCTCACCGACATGACCCCAGAAGTCCACGCCCCCCCTCCCACAAGCTGCGCAAACTTCCCCCCCCTCGCAACCAACTCCTCATACCGCCCCACCTCCACCACACTCCCCTGCTTCACCATAACCACCCGATCCGCAATCCGCATCATCTCCTTGCTATGCGTAATCACCACAACCGCCATCCCCCCGGCAATCCCCATACCCGCACGCGCGCGCATAACAAGACCCCTGACGACCGTGCGCACACCTTCCGCCCCCTCTGCGTCGAGAGCGCTGGTCGGCTCGTCCATGACGAGTAAGTTGGGATGCCGGACCAGTGCGCGCGCGATGCCGAGCCGCTGCGCTTGGCCGCCGGAGACTTGTTGGCCGCCTTCGCCTACTAGGGTGTCGTACCCCGCTGGGAGGGAGAGGATGAAGTCGTGGATTCCTGCCGCGCGGGCCGCGAGCTCGATGTTGGACGGTGAGCGTAGGGGTGAGGTGTCGTGGAGGCCGTAGGTTATGTTTGCGGCTACTGAGGTGGGGAAGAGGAAGGGGTGTTGCGGGACGTAGCCTAGGTGGGAGCGGAGGTGGGGCGTTGAGAGGGTTGAGGCGGGGTGGTGTGCATAGGTTAGTGGTGAGGGAGAGGGGGGGATGATGGGGTGGTTGTTGTTGAGTCGAGGAATTCGTAGAGGGGTGGGAGGGGTGTTGTGGGGGATAATATATCGCCGTCGGTGGGCTCGTAGAGACGGAGGAGCAGCGCCGCGATGGTGCTCTTCCCGCAGCCTGATGCGCCGACGATGGCGGTGCATGTGCCCGGGTTGATCTCCAGGTTGATGTTGCGTAGGACTTGGGTCTTGGGCGCGCTGGGGTAGGCGAAGCGCAGGTTCGTCATGCGGACGGGCAGCGGGGTCGCGACGCGCCGGGTGCCGTAGGCCTCGTGGCTGGCCGTGTAGGACAGGTTGGCAAAGTAGAGCAGCTGCGTGGCAGTCGCTTTCGCGGCGGCGATCTGCGGGAGGTTACCAAGCAGAGCGACCGAGGTGCCGAGCGAGAAGAGCAGCATGTTGACGACGCGGAGCACGTCGGTCACGCTCACGCCGCCTGCCGCCAGGATCTTGGCGCCGTAGAAGAAGACGAGCGCGGTGAGGAAGAAGAGGATGGACTGGTAGAAGCCGTAGAAGACGCCCACGTAGACGGCGCGCTTCAGGCCCAGCCGGTAGGTGGCGTTGGCTGACTCGCTGTGCTTGGCCGTGAAGTACTTCTCAAGGGTGAAGGCGCGGACGACCTTGATGTTGGAGAAGGTCTCGCTGAAGATGGCGCTGGTCGAGTTGGCTGCTTCGTTGCAGATGGCCTCCCATTTGTCGCTGACCAGGGCGTTGAGCCGCGCTGCGCCGATGGCGACGGGTAGCCCGGCCAGCGTGACGAGCGTCATGTCCCAGCGGATCACGAGGGCCCAGATAAGAGCGGCGAGGATCATGCCCAGCACGGTGAGGGAGATGGGCACAAACAAGCCGACGAGCTTGCGGATCTCCTCAGCGTTGCGGTCGAGGCACTGTGCAATGCGGCTGGGCGAGTGGTTCCCCTTGTCGAACCAGGCCTTGGGCTGGCTGAGGATGCGCTTGATCGCCTCGGCGCGGAGGGTGTTGACCCATTTCTGGGCGACCTGCTCCATGAGGAAGTAGGCCGAAAAGGTAGCCGTGGCATCGATAGCGGCGACGGCGGCCAGGATACCAGCCCATTTGGAACTTTCGTTGTCGACGCCTGTGGTGGTGTAGAACATTGAAAGCAGCTGTGCAAATATGTACGAGAAGACGGGGTTGCTTCCCGCAACAACGATACACATGAAGATGGCGAGGATCAGCTGAGCCTTTGCCGTTTTGTCAAGGGTTGGCCAAACCGTCCGCAAGATGGCAGTCACTGACGGAACCGGGGGCCCTCGCGATGGCGTTAGCTTTGCTCTGTGCTTCTCCTTGCCCTTGGCAAGACGCTCGAGGAAGAGTTCTAGGGAGTCCAGGCTGGCCTCGCTGTCGGCGATGGATGTCTTCCTCACAGACTGCCGCACATGTTGGTGTCTAGTTCCCTGCACCTCAAGTCCCATCGTTGTGACGATATGCATCGTCGGCGGTCTCTGTAGTTCGACGAGAGGGGTTTTGGCGGTGGCACTCTTGACGCGATGTGAGTGTTTAGGCGCCGTGGCGAGGCTTTCTCTTCCAGAGGCAAACGGTGAATGCATCAGTTGGCCGATGTAATCATGAGGGGCATCGAACCCCAAAGACATGCGAGGGAAAAGGTCGCCTGGTTGTGTGTTGTTCACGCTGAACCCTCGAAGAATCTTGACATAGCGGGCCTCCTCAATCTTCTCGGTCTCCCCGAACTCCGTGCCAAGCTCGCTCTCGCTCTCGCTCTCGCTGTCCTCCGACTCTGATTCCGAGTCTTTCGACTGGTTTTCATCATCTGCGGATGCCAACAGCGAAGCAAACAGTCCGGACGGGACCATGGCGAGCCTCTTCCTCTCGCCTTCCTGGACAATGTGGCCGTCTTCGAGCACGTACACATACTCGTCGTCTGCAATGTATCCGACTTCATGTGTGATGATGATGGTCGTCTTTCCCTTTCTCCAAATCCGTATTGCCTCCATGATCAGAGACCGGCTGACGGGATCCAGTCCGCTGGTGATTTCGTCCAAGATCAGAACAGGCGGGTCACGCAGCTTTGCTCGAGCCAGTGCGAGCCTCTGTCTCTGGCCGCCGCTGAGACTGCAACCCCCAGGCCCAATCACTGTCTCCATCCCATGAGGCATGCCCGTGATGGTCGACTGTAGAAGCGCCATACTGCACGCTTCCTGGACCTCGTCAGCAGAGACATGATCAGGATCAGGTGCACCGAACGCGACGTTCTGGAAAAACGTGTCCCGAAAAAGAATGCTCGATTGCTGAACCAAAGTGATGTTGCGACGGACCCATTCGAGGTCCAGTCTCGTGATGGTGTTGCCGTCCATGGTGATGTCGCCAGTCAGGGGTTCGTAGAATCGCAGAAGAAGGTTGCCCAGGGTGCTTTTGCCGGAACCACTCCTGCCCACGACAAAAGTAATCTCGCCGGCAGGGAAATGGAAGTTCGAGGGGCTAAGGACCAGTTGGGCTGGGTTAGATGGATACGCGAAGCTGACCTGAAGAGCATGCTTGTTAGTATTGTGATAAAGGGTTCTTGGCCATGGCAATCTCAAGACTCACGTTGTGCATGTGGATGTTCCCGAAACAGCTCGAAGGCCGGTAACAGCCGCTGACCTTATCAACTTGTTGACCGTCTTGGAGCTCAGAGACGAGAGCTTGGAGGGATTGGCCCGCTGCCATGCCCTTTGCGACAATGAGCCACTGTGGTCCGAGAATCTGGATGGATTGGAATGCAATGAGCGCCGCATAAAATGTGGTCAAGGCATTGCCGGGAGTCAGCTGGCCCTTGCCGACGAGATTGACAGCAAAGAAGAAGCCGACGACAAACAGCATGAGCATCCACAGCTTGGTGTAGCTCAGTTGGCCGCAGTTGCAGAGCGCCTGTCGAGAGTAGTACTTGGCAGACCTGCGGATGGTTGAGATGAAACGAAAGGCTTCATGGTCGGCGCCGTTGTAGACCTTGACAAGTTCGATAGCTGTTGCGGCAGCCGTGGCGTTCTGGGAAGCCTTTGCAAGCTCTCGCCTTTGAGCTTCGATGGCCGGGTCCAGAAAGCGGCTGATGGTCCAAAGGATAAGGGCCGAGGGAACGCCGGTTGCGAGCATCACGAGAGTAAGCTGGTATGAGTAGACTAATGCCAGGATGATGCAAGCAAGAAAGACAAAGATGTCGACGGCCAGAAACCCCAAGACCTGCGATGTCGCAATCTGAAGCTCTCTCGTTTGACTACTGCACGTCAGCTCTGGGTTTGAGGTCTCAACCGGGCCATATTTCCAACAGAGCTTACGTTTGGACTGCAACCATAAAACTGGACATGCCGTTTTCCCGCAGGTCATACCACTCGGCTGTCTTCTTGAGCAGCGACGCAAAGAGGGTATCTCTGGCTGTCCTCGCACGCAACTCCCCGGAAATGACCCAGAAAGCCAGCTCAATGGAAGAAACCAGCCACATGCCCAGTCCAATAAGACACATGTATATGCACCACTGAGAAGTTTCCGAGAGGAAACGATCGCCAGCTATGGCATTCGCTCCCCACTGCGAACTGAGGTCGAAGATTCGTCCAAAGACGATCGTGTAGGCCGCACGTCCGGCGGCGGCCAGTGCAGCTGTGAAGACGGCGCATGCGATCATCCACACGTTACCGGGCCGAGTAAAGACGAAGAGATGTTTGGAGTTGGACCGCTGGAAGGTGGACTTTTGGGTGACCGGCACCGCTTGTTTTCCCGCCGCAGCCTCGTCGCTGTTGATGGTCGTGTCTCTGGCGACTGCCATGTTGATCTTGTCGGGAGGTGAGTAGTTCATGTTGATCGCTATGAGAGAAACGAGTCTGAAGATGAAAGAGAGACTGGAAAAGAGAGCAGTTGGAGTTGGAGTTGTAGATGCATGAGAACGAGGAACTGGCCGAGAAAGGCGTTTTATCCGAGGAGGAAGGGCGGAGTGGTCAACGGCCAGCACTCAAGTATTCGCAAGATACGAACACTCGAGGAATAATGGCATGGACGGGGAGGTGGATTGAAGCCATTTTGACTTGCTACTCTTCGGCTTATCTGGAGAATCTGTGGTGGTTGAAACCTTTGTTTGTGGCTTAGTATTGTCCGTCCTGCTGCAGTCTCAAAATCAGGGGGGGAAGGTTGGGAACAATACCAAGAGGTGAAAAGTGGGGCACTGCATCGTGCAAGATTCGAGAGGTGGTCTGGAACAACTGGAAAGAAAGAATGGGTGAGAGCTTCTGGGAGCACGTAGAAAAAGGACAATATTCGGTGAATTTGTGAAGAATAAGGAACAATAAACGCCTGAGCCTTTCCCCATTCCAAAGGCTTTCGTCACAAACAACGCAGTGAGACCCAATCCGTCGAGGAGTCCCGGTTTTGCGAGAGCGCTTCGAATGCACGACCGAGTTTACCGATCGCAAATCATTTTCCAGACATGATGAATAATACGCTATGCTTTCTTTGCAGCGGCCTCCTGGCGTTCCTTCTCTGCCTTCTCGAAGATCCAGTCGTTCAAGCCCAGCTTGTTTCTGAGGATAATGGTCAGCCGAACAATCCACGTTTAACTCTTGCGCGAGGCAATGAGCCGGAGCAGAGGAAAAGGGTAAGCCTACCTGGCGATCTCGACGGCGTAAAACTGCATCCTCGGAACAAAGATGGTCGTGTCTTCGCCGTACTCAAATGTTGGATTCGAGCGCACAACAGTGCCAAAGTTGTAATCGTCCACCCTCTTCTCGTACGCCATCATGAAGTTGCGCCACCGTTCCTTGCCAGCCTTGCTCTTCATTTCGTCCTCGTCGATCGTCGCGGCAGGGTCGAACTCGGGGAAGTCCTTCTTCAGGTGTTCGTAGATCTCCTCGTCAATCTTGGTCAACCGCAGAGCCGAGCCCTTAACCTTCTCGAGGATGGCCCAGTAAGTTGACATGTGCTGCACGACCTTGACAGCGAACTGCTTCTCGATCTGCGACGGGGGGTTGTGGTCAGTGACGACGGTTAGGCAGCTGCAGGGCGCAGGGTGGGGGGCTGTCGTACATCCTCGAGGTTGTCGGCCTCGGCAGCATTGAAGTTTGCAGGGGCAGCAGCCATTCTGGTGATGTCGCCTCGAGCGTTGTCGCGTAAAGGATGTTGTTGGATACGTCGGTGGCTAATAGTTTGCGACCAAAAGCGAAGCACTTGGAGGGGGAAGATGATGATTTATGGTGGGGCAATCAACGGCTGGGCTGCCCTGGGCTTGGCGGGGGCCGAGGGGCAGATTCGGACAGTTATCGACAAGAAGCTCAAACCGCGGGAGGCCAAAAGTTTGAATCGATGAGCTTATGTAATCAAGATTTTAGTTGGTGGATTGCTTGCTGCAAGTTGGACTGTAAAGGTACCAGGTATTTCATCTTCAACTCTTTCTGGATCTTCTCCCACCCGTCTTCTTATACACCGAATAACACCTACCAGGACCTTGGCCTCATACCTCTCCTGGCTTAGAACCTCCCCGTGAAATGGGAGTCAATTCGAGACGCGACCCGTGACTTCCCCCACCTTCTCGCGACTTCCACGTTTGCCCTCTGCCAAGTCCAAACCGCACCAGCTTCATCGGGCCTGGCAATCGTGGCGAGGAAGGGAACCTTGACGCCCAGAACAACTGCGCAAGTTCACGGCACCGCGTCGCTGCTCCCTCTCAAATTTACTTTTTCTGCTCTTATTTCTTTTATTCTTTTATTTGACAAAAACAGCTTGACCATGTGAAATACGGCATTCACTCAAGTGCACCATACCCTCAAAGATTTGCCAGAGAATAAGTGGATGACATGGTATCCTGTCGCTCTTGGCCCGAGTGTTGGACGAGTTTGCGAAACGTCCCTCGGGTGAGGTGCTTAAGCGCGGGAGTGATAACCCGTTTGGATGGAGAGTGGTCAACGTCAAACCTCCCTGGTCGTTCCCGCTCAGGCTCCAAAGCAAACTCTAATTGAGCATGCCATCAACCTCGGAGCCTCGGGAATTCGAAACCTGAGATCGGAAAGAAACACCCATTCGACATCATGGCCGCATTGAAGGCCGTCCAGACCGAGTTGGGGGCAAGAAGGCATGTAAGAGGGTCCTTCAGGAACGCAACATCCCCAGCCCTCGGGTTGAGAGAAATATCTAGGTCTTGTCCGTCAGAAAGATGAGGGGCATTGTTCTCAAACTCAATCGCTAGGCTTTCCCCCACCTCTCTTTCATCCACACCATCCTTCCATCCCGACTATCTTATCCCACAACGCCTCGTTCCCGGACTCGCCGTTCCGACCAGGCTGTCTCAGATTCAAGAAGCAAGGGAGTTACTTTTCCCTGGCCCTGCTCCAAACCGGCCATCATTCGTACTCTTCTTCAATGCCCTTCCCTCCCTTCTGCTCAACATACCTTCTTTTCCCAGCTAGCAAAGCTTTGTTTACATCACTCAGGGGGTTGAGTGGCCCTTTTGCTTCTTCCCTGCTCCCTGCTTCCGACTCCTCCCTGGCTGTATCCACTCGTGTAACGGATCGAGGTTGCGTAAATTCTCACTCACTCCCCGCTGAAATCACTTCACCTGGTCATTCATCTCAACATGGAATTCCTCTGAGTGACAGCATTGCGATAGCCGGCTCATGCACTTCTGCTCTTTCCGTGCCCAGTGCCCAGTGCCATGGCTCTGTTCTTGCCCTGAGTCTTTTTCCGATGCTGGTGACTGACGTGCATCATGTGTCTGTGCAGTCGCGAGTGACGCATGCAAGAACATGAGCTGGTGAAGGTTGTGTCTATCCGTCCTTCTTCCGTTCCCACCCCATTCTTTCCCACTCACTCCGCTGGGGTCCATGGGTCCAAGTAATTCTACACATTGTCTCTCCACTGCCACTCGCTTCCACATTAGTTGGCTATCAAGCATCCGTTTCACACCATAGAAGACCAACGACGTCCAAAGCCGGGCATGTTGTCCTGGCGGCGTGCATTTTCACCACATAGCCGCCATCATTCAGCATAGCTTTTATCACCTCCAAAACTTGTACAATTACAATTACGTCTTCGAACCCGACGATGTCATCATCACATTCGTCACCGTACCAAAAGATCCAACAATACCGGCAGTCTCGCGGAGGGGCCAAGCCATTGCTTAGCCCACCCTCATCGGGCGAACAGGAGCTATCCACATCGCCAAAGGCATCACGAAAACCGCGACCATGGGGTCGGTCTTCTCGCGATCTGTCTAGGGACCAGGTTCCGCCACCTGAGGGTGGTCCACAATTTACACTCACAGGTCCAAGCACCTCCTCTAACAGCGCCAACCCCGACGCCGAAAAGCATCACAGCGTCTCTGCCTCGAGTACCTCGTCCAACCACGCCGAACCAGACGAACCACCGCCATGGGACCGCAGTGTCGATGTTTATTGGACCGACCAGACTGTTCCCTTGGACGAAGAAGCGCAACGCGATTTTCATGCCTTCCAATACAACAGCGTACGGCTAGCTGGCGAGAGCTCGATCCTCAGTCGCGAGGAGGCCATGAAGTGGTACGATGATTCGTGCGAGGAGGATACCCCAAAATCACCGAAATCTATTGGTAAACGAGCAGTCAGGCCGCCGAAGCAGCGAAAGGACGTCTCTAGAAAGGACAACTGCAGCTACACGCTCCTGCCGAATCGCGTACGGTTCATGATCACAAAGCTTGTCGTCGAAAGCTACAACAGCGGCAAAGCCATCCGGTTGAATAGCCCGTCGTTCTTTGACCCGATCTGGCCCGTCAACCACGCAGCCGAGGGGGAGCACTACTGGTCAACAGATTACTTCGACAGCCTCCAGAAGGTCCTCACTCTTCTCAAGGGATACACGTCCGTCTGCTTCACAATGCGCGTCGATTTCATGACGACTTTGCTGCTTACACGCCGCTTCCACCTAATCCTGTCGCCGTTTGTAACCGAGAACAGCCAGCCGGCGGCAGTGCTATGGATGGACAAATTCGGGCCACTCATGAAATGGATCACGCTCGAGATCGACATGACCAAGCTGGGCGGCCACTGGAATCCTTCCTCGGCCGGCCTGGACAAGTCCAAGAGCCTTGAACGGGTTGGCAAGCTTGTGGAGAAATTTGTCGAGCGGCAGCTGACACGCCATGGCGGCACAACTCTCCAGAGTCTGGTCGTCCTCGTTCGCCGCTACTATGGCAATCGTCCTGTCTTGGAGACTGATTCGCTGTCTACAAAGTCCGACGAGAACGAACAGCCAGGGAAAGACAGCGGCGGAAAACCTTCACCACTAACCCCAGCCCAGGAGTCCGAGAGCGGCCCTTCAAGGCGGCCCTCGAAATTATCGCCAAACCCGGATACACTGACAGGTCCATCCTCAATGACGCCTCAACCAGCCAAAGGCGTCCCCTACTGTGCGGACAGCCACCTAGTTGTTCTCGACCCCATCAAGAAGCTCCGAGGCACTATTGATACCCTTTGCATCATTGGCGCAAGCAAGGCGTACGTCAGCCAGGTCGTCCTTGCCCTTCGGGGAGAGGGCCAACCGGCGAAGGCGGAGGATCTCAGCTTGTACTGCCACTACCGCGCTCCATCGTGCACCTATCCCTTTACGCCGGGCCAGAGCTCAGCGTTGGACTACGGCCCCAAAAACGGCGGCGTACGGATCGCCAAGCACACGGCTGACCCGAGGGAGTGGGCGGGCCTGTACGGTTGCCGACTCAGCCAAAACGTGACCGTCACGAAGATCGACCGCAGCGGGGGAGCGGCCCCGTACTTCAAGCTGTCTCTGAAAGGCACCTCGTCGACCAAGCTTATAGGTGCCGTCGCAGAGAGAAAGTCGGCCAGCCTGAACCGGCCATCGAGCCCGCTACGGTCACCAACAAGCCCGAATACGTTGGCGCCCCCGAAACCGTCGATAATACCGAGGGCGTCTACGAAGATGAAGAAGCCGACGCCTCCGTCACAGATTGAGTGGAACATCAAAAAGGAGAAGATGGAGAAAGAAGAATACGAGTCCTCACCAGGACCGCAAACGAGCAAGGACGGTGCAGACGGCAAGCCGGGTATCACGACGACGAGTGCTGTGGCTGTTAGTCCCAGCAGCAGCAGCTTCAGCGGTAGTACCAGCAGCGGGCCGTCTCCGTCGAAGATTCCTGTTCGGGTGGTTCTGAAGAAGCGGTCGGTCTCGGGCGGGTCGCGCGTCGGTCCCAAGGGCGTGCACATGGGGCCGCCACTGCCTCCGCTGCCGCCGCCGAGCCAGCTCAAACAACCCGCCGCTATTGAGCCGAGCCAACCGGCGAATACGGAGAAGAGCGGTATTAAGAAGTTTGGCACGATCGTGAAGAAGGCGAGCAAGGAGGTTGTGAGTAAGGGGCTGTCGTTTAGTAGGCGGAAGTCCTCGTGAGCGCCTGGACAGTGGGATGGGATAGAGGTTACAAGAATTAGAGGTTAGAGCAAGTGCCTAGGTGGTTTTTCTTTTTTCGGTACGGCGTTTCTGGTCAGCGATCTGGAAGCGCCTTTTTTCGTTCTTCCTGGGTGGGTTAGAAAGGGGATATGGGAGTGTTA
This sequence comes from Cercophora scortea, assembly GCA_033439705.1. NCBI lineage: Eukaryota > Fungi > Ascomycota > Sordariomycetes > Sordariales > Lasiosphaeriaceae > Cercophora > Cercophora scortea. The sequence goes on from JAUEPO010000007.1 coordinate 2,027,622, forward strand.
TGCTTCGAAAACCGGGCTCTTTTTATTGGCAGAAGCAGCGGGTTGTTCCAAACTGGATGCGGTGGGATGGCGTTGGGTTGGTTTGCTACACATATGGCCAACTGGCCAAATGGCAAAGGAGCCAGCGGTGCTGCTTGGCATTTTTGAGTGGTTGGGAAAAGTACGCATACAGAGCACCTTCAGCATCAACAGTAATTGAAATACTATTTTATTTTGCGACGGCCGAACAAGACGATTGAAAAGCACGAGACTGGACGCATCAACATCGAAACATTATTATTACCATCATCAACTAGCAGCCTAAGCAACCACCACAAAGCCAACAGCAACCCTTTCTTCCCGACAATGACACACGAAAAGCTCATTCTATAAAACAACCTGAAAAACATCAACCAAAACCAACCACCACCCTTCTCACTTCCCCTCCAGAATAGACACAAACTCGAGATAATCCCTCCTCGTAACATGCCCATACCCATCACGATCCGTCCCATAGCTAACATCCTTCCACTCCCCCGTCAGCCGGAGCATCTCCTCACACTTCTGCCTCACCGAATCAAACGCGTCGCTCCCAAAAAGCACCCTCACCGCCCACGGTCTCCCCTCCGCCACGCCCTCGCGCTTCAACACATCCACCATCCCGCGCGCCACTTTCCCCAGGTCGCCCGGCATGAATGCCATCGGATCCGACATGAACATGCCCCCCAGCGCCGCCATGCCTTTCCCGTACGCCCCATTCCCAGTGCTTGTAGGGGAAGAAGCGAAAGCAGTATCCCCCTCGGCACGCGGCTGGCCTAGATGCGTGGGGAAACCGCCGCACTCGAAGGCGACGCAGGTTATGCCCAGGGGGGATACTTCTTTGTGCAGCGACTCCACGTACGCGGAGAGCGCGGCTTTGGAGGACGCGTAGTGGGACATGAAGGGGAGGGGCGTCCAGGCGGAGGAGGAGGATGTGAAGCCTATTCGGGCTGGGGGGGCGGTACCGCTGGCTGTGCGGGCGCGTAAGAAGGGGAGGAGGGCTTGGGTTAGGTGCATTGGTCCGAAGAGGTTTACGGTGAACATTTTGTGGATGTAGGACTCGCTTCACGCAGGGGGGGGTTAGTTTGTTTTGTTTACTTGGTGATTTTGTTCAGGGGGAAGGGGGGGAATAACATACTCGGACTCCTCGGCGCTGCGCATTGCAGACATGCCGGCGTTGTTGAGCAGAATGTCAATGTGGCCAAAGATGGACCAGGCTTCCTTGACCTTGTCGGACATGACAGCCGGCCCAGCCGTCATGTCGAGCTCCAGAAGAGCAAGGGAGTCCGACTTGAGCGCGCCGAGGCGCTCTTCAACCTGGCGGCCCGAGGCGATGACCTTGTCGCCGCGGGAGACGATTTGCTCGATCAGAGCGCGGCCGATGCCTGAGGTGGTGCCTGTTACGAGCCAGACGAGAGGGGCCATGGTGGTGGTTGGGAATTTGGGGGTAGGGTGGTTTGTTCAAGTTTGAAAAGGAAGAAAGATGGATTATTGGGTGGCTGAGCTGTGAGTTGGTGATGTTAGCGATGAAAATGTTGTTGATGATGAAAAGGGGCTGGAGAGTGAGGACGAGAAAAGCTGCCGTATGGGCTGAACAGCTTTATACCAGCTGGCTCTTCCATCTTGAACTCTATATCATACCCCGTCTACAAGGTTTCCTGAGCAGAATGCGGAGTTGCAGAAAGCTGCAAGTCCACAGACCGGGACTGGGTGGGCATGTCGGAGGCACCATTACGGGTGATGCGGACGCAGCTTGATTGGTGTTGTTGCCAGCTCGGCCTTGTGCTGTCAGGGGTCAAAGGGTTACTCAGCCATGTGAGATGTGTTCAGGCAATTCGACCACTTACAAGCCAGAACGGCGCGGAGGATGCGGCCGCACGATGCGGTGCGGGCGTCCGCCGACTGCCAGCTATCACACGCATGGTACTTTGGAAGGCCCGTAACCAGTGCTGTTTTTGCTCACCAATATTTGCCAAGACCAACACATGGCTGAGTGATTCTGTCCCATGCATTCCCGACCGAATATCTTGGATATCTTATGCAGCTGCCTAGATTCCTTGATCGCAAAAGTTCCAATCTTCTTTTACTTTGACTTTTTTTCCTTTTCGAATGGCATGTATCTCGGCACGGGTTAGGATGTCCACAAATGATGTCGATGACCAGCACAGGTAATCAATCAGCCGTGGCCTGGAATCGATATCAGGTATACTTTCTATCATGATTAATATTACTAGTAATTAGTTCACACACGGCCATGTTCGGGCTGGCCAAACATGAAAACACCACATCGCTGCTATGTACCTAGTTATGTACGGGATCTACAAGAGGTGTAAAAATCATCCTCTCTTCGCTCGCAGCAAGCCTCCAATCCTACACACAGTCACTCGGAATCTTTCCTCCACATGGGATCCCCCGGGTCAGAAAAATACGGGTGCCCCTGTCTTTCAGTAACAGCTCGAATCTCCTGCTCGCTCCTAAAATGCACGGTCGAAATGACGCTACCTCTGTCCTTGCCCGTCACCCGTCTGCAGGCCGAAAAGGAGAGGGGCCTCGTTGGGGGAAGTCGAATGATCCGCCCGTTTTTCAGTTTGATCGGAATACTCTATGCTTCCGAGTCCTCTTCCTGCTGATTCAGGTCCGGGTCTTCTATCATGTCGAGAGCCCGAGGCGGCTCCCCAGCACTGGCACCGGCAATGTCTCCCTCAAAAATCCCCAGCGCGTTTTGTACCGGGCTCTGCATGTGAATGATGTCACGGTATGCAGGGCCCATCGACAGAGTGAAGGAGCCCAAGATTGCCACGGCATACACGGGTCTCTCCCGCAGCCCAGGGAGGATCCCTCCATCTTCCGAGTGCGCGGCCATATATGGGCTCGGCGTGCGTGTGCTCGGAGGGTGCGGGCACCCTGGCGAGTGTCTGCATGGGGAGCTTAGGCAGCCCGGGCAGCTTGTGCGTGTCTCGCTGTCAGTGGATGAATCACTGGCAGGCGTCTCCAGGCCATTATCATGGAGTGACGCGACGGGTATGCGCTCATAAGCCGGCTCGTGCTCCCCGTCGAGGCCCTCGACCGTCGTGAGGGTAAAATAGACAGCCTGAGCTTGGTGTGCCCCGCTGTCAGTATCATGATGTACGGTCGTGAACAAAAACCTCCGCAATATCTCGACCAGCAGAACTTTGTGGCCGTCTGCGTGGGCGCTCAGGAAAATGGCTGCCCGGTCTGCGAGGCTGATCGGATCGAACTTGCCGCAGTATATCATATCTGCATCCGCTGTGTCCTTGAGGAGCGGAGGGCCAAAGAGTCCAACTACTCCTTCTAGGATGCCCTGGGGCAGGATGAAATGGGATGTAACTGGGTCGGGGCTGGGGGATCTCTCTTCGTTGGACATCTTCCTCCTCCTCCTTTTCCTTTTCTTTGGGAGCTCTCCAGTTGCCGCAAGGTGATTCGTGACGTTTCTGGCAGCCTCATTCGCAGCAATAATGTCTTCAACTTTGTCTATAGCGTTATTTATCACAAAGTTTTCGGGGTTGTCGCCACGCCTGTTGAAAACTTCCAAGTCCATAATGATTTTGAAAACCGCTTGGATCGAGAAATGGAGTTTACTCCTGATATTATAGGGGAGCTCTGGTTACGGCTCTTGAATACGGTGAAGGGTGATTATGTCGCAGCTAAAGGGAAATGCGAAACTACGACATCTGGAGCCCGGTTCCTCGCATGTTTTCTTATGCAAGGAAGGAATCTCCTCCAAAGAAGGGGGGAAGGCTCAGACGAGGTAAGTGCAAGGCAACCAAGTCCTTGTATCGCAAGAGTGAATCAGAAGAAAGAAAGCGCGAGGTACAGCAAACTTCCAACTACCGAGCCAAGGGCATGGCAACAACGGCATCTGTCTTCTCGGCATCACTCGAAGCTTGTTCTTCCTCCACGCTTTCGGAAAGCAGGGCGACCCATTAAGCCAGTTTGCGCCTTCCACATGCATTTCAAAGATGAATTCCCTTGTTCCGCGCATGCAGCACATCAGCGAGTGAACTCTCTGATATCCGTGCAAGCTGCAGTTTGAGAACAAACACTTGTTAGACAAGTCGTGCTGCGAGTGTTGACTCCTGACGACATGAGAGGTCTCCAGAGGACCAAGAATGGCGTTGAGAGGAGACGAAGACGAGAGGGTTGACCACGAAATAGGAGACGGAATGGGTATTCCCTGAACGGGGAAGAATAAAATATCTTCTGAAGAGTAAGAACAAGCAAAAAAGACAAGTCAGGTAGAGATACTCTACTCTACCTCTCTGTCACGAGTATGCAAAAGAATAGCTGCGGTCGGTTTCGATCCGACGTCCTCCGGGTTATGAGCCCGGCGCGCTTCCGCTGCGCCACGCAGCTTTTGCCGTTTGCTTGATGGAAACTCGTGGAGTAATTTTGGACTATTGTGGACTTTTCCTTTGTGCTTTTGCGAGTCTGTGTGTTGTGTGCTGTGCTCGTGGGTGGATTCTTTTTTTTTCTGCAGGTTATGACTCACACGCTCGCGTCAGGGGTACAAAGCCACGCCATTCAACCATGCCATGTTCCGGATGGGGCTAAATCACTGATTGGTACGTGGTTGAAACCTCGTCCCGACCGGCATGATGCTTTGCGTAACCCCAGCATTGCAAAATACTGAACCTGGAGAGAGATAATACCTCGGATGATAAAAAATATTCAATTCGCGGTTTGGATTGTTGGAGTGGAGACTGGGCCTCGGGGTTACCGGGGCTGCAAACAGTTGCTCGGTGCCCGATTCAGGGGCTTTATTTACTTGCCGCAATTTGAGGGGCTAACACGGGGTACTTATCGACTTTGTCGCTCTCTCCTTCCCTCTCAGACTATCAAACCACCACTCGAGTGTTAGCGTTGATATTCTCAGTAGACCATGTGGTAGCCCGGTGCATTCGTTTCTTAGAATCTTGCCCGCGACGAGCCCCATGGATAAACACCGCTATTGTAGTGCCGCAAAAAAAGTCCAATAATGTAGCCCAGCACAATTCTTCCTCCCAACGCGGAAAGAATCAAGGGAATGGGAGTGTATTTAGGCGAATTTACAATCGCATAATCGGAATTTCGCAAGCTACATTTCACAGACTATGGGCTACACGTATACTATCCCAAGAATCCGCAGCCATCTAAACATACTAAGGTACATTTCGAGTTGAACTCGTTGCGACCCAGTTCAGATCTAAAGAGTCATGCTCTTCCTGCTTCATCTCCGTACTCCACTTCTCCATCCTCGTCTTCTCCACGTGCCTCGGCCTTCCGTGTTTCGTTTCAATTCCGAAAGTTGGCGCGGTCCCGATAGTACGATGCCAGTGCACCCTGTAGAAAAGCACCCTGTAGCTGATGCGGGAATATTGAACTTGTCCGAAAGAAGCACCCCTCTTTATGATTAGTTGGTGTGTATATTCGAGAAGACGCGTCATAAATTCGCCTCCAGTCCGCGAGACATTCCCAGCAGAACTGGAAACCACACGACGAGCCTGTCGTTGTTTCTGTATTAGACTAACATTTCCAAATTGAAGATCTGCCATTGTGCAATTGGGAGACAAGGGACTCGAAAGGAGACCAAAGGAGTAGAGGGCGGGTCGGAGACTTACAGGTCATATGGAAGCAACCATCAATTCTCTTTTCGATGCGGAGGCCGCAGTCCTTGCCGGGGCATTTCTTCGAGTTCTGCTGGATCCAGCTCTGCGTGGCATCATATAACGGGTCGCCGTGTTTCTGGATGCTGTCGTATTCTTCGCACGAGAGGCCTTCATGCCACGGCATTTGATGCTTGTAGCACATTTTATAGCCGCAGGCGCTACAGGCGATCTCTGTACTCTCTTCTTCGTAGACCTCTCCATTCTCGCATTCGCCCCGGGCGCACCACCGAAAGTAAGGCAACTTGCTGTTTGCTATGAGGAGCAGATATCTGTCATATCTTTGAGCGGTTTCCTTGTCCGCGTACAGCTTAACTTCATCATAGGATAACTTTCTGCCACATCCCTCGGACGGGCATGAGATTCGCTCAGTCACGTTGCGGCCAAACATCTCTATCTGTGCCTTGATATGACGAGCGACGCAGCCATTGCAGAAATCCATCACATGGCCACAGGCTTCTGCCATCTTCTCGGGAAACGCAAGTATCTCCCACATCCACGAGCCGCATAAGTCCCGACAGGTCTCGGTCCAATCCTCTAGGGAGCCGAAGTCGACATCACAACGCAGCTCACTACACCCGCTGCATACCCGGCCTTTGGAAGCTGTCTTGCGTTTCAAGAACTTCAAAAAGATGGGAACTGAATAGTTTTGGCCCTCGTGATTGACCATGAGCGTTGTCACTGGGCCTGCGCTGAAGGCCGGGATCCTGCCATATGCGTCTACTGGTAGATCTTGGAATCGAGGATCAAAGAACGAATACATTACGTTTCGTGACTCCAGACGGGCATGAAGATCCTCAGATACTTCCAACGCCTCAGGGGTGGGCCGGGGGTCGAGGGACTCTAGCGCCTTTCGGAGCACCATCGCAGTCTTGTACCTGTTCAAATAGTGTCAGAAACCGTTGTCATTTCATAATTCTCATGCCCAAACCATACCTTGATGTCTCAGATTGGATGTCCTGGCAGCCAAGTCGGGACAGGACATTAGCCAGCTGGCCTTCGTTTCGAATCTCGAAAAACTCTTGGCAGTCGATGAAGGGGCACCAAACCCAACTGGGTGTTCCGAGATAGTGGAACCAACCGCCATCTCGCAATAAATCCGTAGTATGCAGAAGAAGGCACTCAGAGCAAATTGGATGAGAGCAGGGTAGAATAGGCTGAACAACTTGCCCACTCAAGGGGAGCTCATACAACTTCAACTCATGATTGCCAACCCGCCTGCTTGAACCGTAGTCAAACTTGGGGGCTTCGCAGATGGCGCAATACTTGAGCGTTAATAATGACTTGAGGCTGAGATCATGACCGTTCAGGGCCTTGTCGAGATTGCGAGTAAACTTGACAAGCCCATCGATATCTAGCGGGCCATCTAACGATTCCGGGGTGAGGTCATGGACTTCAAGGGACTGTGGAAAGGCCTCCCCTCGAGGATCAGGCGATTCGGCTGTGAACAACTCGCTCGCGATCTTTGCCAACATGATCATCCTCGGAGTGAGTGAGGAGCCCAGCAAAGATTCGAGTTCCCAAACCCACTTCCCGAACCGAGCAGCACTTCGATAATCATCTATTATCTCCTCACTGTCGGCTCGAGAATGTCTCAGTTCTTGCTGAAGCTTCTCTTTTGCACTCTCGAGCAGCTCAATTTCTCTCTTCCGGATCCCCGCAGCTTCGCGCATTGCTGCCTCGTGTTCTTGTTCTATTCGGGCGAGATCTTTCGAAAAGTCGGCATCCTTTTCATCGAGGAGCTTTTGTAGGGATGCGTTCTTCTTTCTCAAATAGTCCGCTAATCGGCGGAGTTTTCGATTTTCTTCCTCGATCTCCCGGAGGGTGCGCTCCATGGTGTTTAGATCCTGGTGGCTCAACTGAGCCTAAACTTGAGTGGTTCTGGCCTGATCTTTATTTCATTCGTAGATCGGCGAGAATGAGATCTGCAGGAGAAGCGAGTTGGGGAAGAGACGGTTTCAGAACTGTTGTCGGGCGTAGTGAGGATGAGATGGATGCCTGTCCTCGATAACCTGGAGGGCAAGCACCTCGGGGTTTCCTTCTTGTGTCGTGGTCCAGGTAAGGGCAGGCATACTTCGACATGGAAGGCACGACTCTAGGTACAGTCGTCTCGCCGCAGCCTGCGGGACCAAAGTCAAGTGCCCGAGGTACCTAACGCGCTTTATACCAGGTAGCTGACCCAGCCGCTTCCAGAGTTACACAAGGCAACGTCACAGGATTGAACCGTACCTCATGCGCAAATTTTTGCAGGCTTCACCGGCTTCTGATTCCCATTACCAACTGCAGCTCGGAACAGTAACCTTATTCTTTTGGTGTTTTGAGTTTCACCTACCTGTCTGGCTACCTCGGCCATATACAAGTGATTATCACTACACAAGCCATGACTGCTCCGATCCAAAGCGTGAATTCCTCAGGTTGTTTCTTGGCTTAGTATAAACCGTGGCTCATGTCGATGACTTGGTGCCGGGATAAATTTCATCACGACTGGTTTCGGCAGCATCCTGACTGACAGCGGCGTCATCATTGGCAGTGCTGGTCTTTTCAATTGGCTTCCAAGTTGACATCGGTTTCAAACATTATATCGTGGTAACCCGCTCAATCACGTCATAGGTCGGGCAGTCAGTTGTCACCTGGTCCCTTTTTCGGTCGGTTTTGATTCTTGTACTTAAGTAGCTTTTACACGTGATGCCGCGATGACAACCGAGGCCCAAGTCGCGGCTCACGCGAAAGCTTGCGTCAAAGCGCTCCACTTTGCACTCTTCTGAGCGGCGATGGAGCGACGTCACCACCAGCTCGTCCCAACAAGTCAACAATTATCCACGAGTTATCATTCCACCAAGCGACTTGTGCAACACTACAAGAGAAGAGACGAGGACGCACTCCACTTGCAGTGCCCGTAGCTTGACTTTCTGATTCAGAAAGTATACACAACCATAAGTGCACAAAATCATCACATCAATATGTTAGTCCCTTGCACAGGTACCTCCCTACCTGGTAGCACCAATCCAAACAAACCAACCCCTCTTTACCCCCCACCACGCTGACCCAGGCCTCGTCGCATCGCAAACACAGGGCGCCAAAACCATCTCTCCCGCGCATACCAACCGTCGCCGAGACCAAGAGCCACCCGGCCTACCCAACGACAATATGGCAGCTCGAACCCGACCGCAGCGGCCTCCTGCCGGTCGCCGAAGGCCGCGGCGGGCCCTTCAACATTAGCTGGGAAATCCACGGCGAAGGACCCATCAAGGTGCTCGTAAGCAAACCCCTTTCCCAAACACCCAGCTCCCATCTCAGACCAGACTAAACCAACACCGTCTCTCTCTCTCCCCGCTCCAAAGTTCATAATGGGCCTGGCAAGTCTCAAATCCGCCTGGCAGCGCCAAACCCTCTTCTTCGGCCACGAGCACCGCACCCGCTACTCGGTCCTGCTAATCGACAACCGCGGCATGGGCGACAGCGACAAGCCTCTAATGCGCTACAGCAGCTCCGAGATGGCGCGCGACTGGCTCGAGGTCCTCACGCACGTAGGCTGGCACGACCCGTCCGCATTCACCCCGCCGCGCAGCCTAAACATCATCGGCGTCTCCCTCGGCGGCATGATCGCCCAGGAACTCGCCCTGCTCATCCCGACCTCGATCAACTCGCTCTCGCTGTGCTGCACGGCGGCCGCGATCGAGAACACAACCACCTTCGCCGAGAACGTCACCACCCGCGCGTCGATGTTGATCCCCAAGAGCATGGACCGGTCCATCACCGACACGGCCCACCAGCTCTTCAACCACGAGTGGCTTCTCCAGCCCGACGACGCACACCTGCCGGACCCGACCACGACGCCAAAGTGCGAGCCCCCGGTAGACACACCATCGACGTCGTATCTGCGCTTCGAGACCAACGCGCAGCGCTTCGTGGCGCAGGAGGTGCACAAGCGCGAGGACAAGGCGCGTTTCGGGCTCAAGGGGTTCTTGCTGCAGCTGATCGCGGCGGGCTGGCATCACAAGAGTCCCGAGCAGCTGAGGGAGCTAGGCGACAAGGTCGGGAGGGAGCGGATCCTGGTCATGCACGGGACGCAGGACGGCATGATTTCCATCCCGCATGGGAGGAAGCTTATTCAGTATCTCGAGCCTGGGAAGGGCTTGATTGTGGAGGATATGGGGCATGCGCCGCTTGTTGAGCGGTCCGAGTGGTTCCATCAGACGATTGAGGATATGTGTGCTGAAGGGGAGAAGCTGAATTCGGAGGCTTGAGTCGCGCTTTGGGGTAATGCATGATATAATGAATGGCGGAGCATGAGCTGGACGGTACATATTCCCCCTTGGTTGCGGACTTTTCCCACCTCTTCGTATTTTTCTTTTTGGTCCTGTAGCATACCGCCGGGTTTATAGAAGCACAGGTGCAGTCAGCATAGATGCGGGTGTCAAGGGGCTGTAATGATTTAGATGACATCTAGGCTGGTACATTTTTCCGTCGAACCTCTCCCATGCACCCCATCCTCCAACGCCTGGCCAAGATGTACAAACTTCGCGTCAGTTCATGCCCTCCACTCAGCGGTATTTGCTCGTAGCCGAAACGCACCTCCACTCCTGCCCCACCTCCCACAACAACAACGCAAGGGACTTCAAGTGCATCCACACAGAATATCCTGGCAAAAGAAAATGCAACTCGAAGAAGACGCAGCCAACCAACCATCTAAAGCATGAGGAAACCGACTCCGCTCGACTGGTCCTCGTCCAACCGGTTGTTCTTATCAACGCCTCCGTGAATCGGGTTCGCCTTGTAGTTGAACAAGTAGTAATGGAGCTGGCCGTCGCCGGGGCCGAACTTCTGCTGCTCCAGGAACAGCGAGTTGTCCAGCAACGACAAAGCGTTGAACACGTCAAAGTCGTATCTCTTGGCGAGGACAAGAGCGTCCGCCATCAGAGCATTCAGGCGGACCTTGAGGACTCCCCTGTCGAGCGGGGTTGTGAGGCCGGACTCGGTGGCATAGTAGAACAGGTATGCGGCCTTGATGGCCTTGTGCTTCTGGGAGCGGATAACGGATGATTCGAGGCAGAAGAAGGAGAAGAAATCGGTGATCTTTCCAGCGTTGTCCTGCGGCGATTGTGAGTACTTGCTTGGCACAACAAAGCGACAAATCAGTCACTAGGGGAGTGGGGCTTACCTCAACCACGTAGGACCACACCACCTGGTCGTCTGTGGATTCCTTCTTGTGCAGCAGCCAATGCTCTATCTCCGCCCTGCTGAATACCGGAGCAAGATCGAACCGCTTCAGGTAGCGCTCGAGAAGGCTCTGCACTGCGTCCAGATCCTTGGGCAGCATCTCCCGGAGACCGCGCGTCGATGTTGACTCAGGTACGGTATATTTGCGGGCTTGGAACGCAGGCTTGCTGTTCGTCGGGCAGGGGCTGAAGCCGACCTCGTAGAGCTTCATCCAGTTCAAAGCGCGATGGAAGTAGCGGCAGGTGCTCACTGGCTTGGGGAGCACGATTCCGCCGGTGTAAATGGCTTGCCAGATACCATCCAGGTTGATGCGCCGTGTAATCTCCTTGATCAGCACGGGGGCGAGGCGCTTGCCTCTCAGCTTCTTGTGGATGCAGAGGAAGTTGACTTCGGAGCCAGGCAGCACCGTGTCTCGTACGCGAATATCTGCGGGGATGGCCGAGATGAAGGCGCAGAGCCTATCGCCTACTCGAATACCGACGTGCCACTCCTTCTTCCAGCCCGGAGCCATCAATGACCTGTAGACATGTCAGCCGCTGCCACCTGGATCTCTCGCTGTTCCGGGCCCAACTCACCATCTCAAAATCGACTTTGAGTATTTGAAGCGGAACATGGCCTCGTCGTCCTCGACGTAGTGCCCGTACAGGAGCTTCTCGACCTCATCGATCTCACTCTCGTTTGTGAGATCCATAGTCACCCATCGGAACTGGTCCAGAGCCAGCGGCACCGGCTCTGTGGGTATGTCTTTGACGTCTTGGATTCTCAACGGGCCCTCCTTAATGAGCTCGGGCTTGTCCTCGCCGAACTGGGGGACGGGCTGGGTGGCCCAGAATTTGTACGACGCCATATCCTTGCGATTCTTCCCGCTGCTTGCCAGACCAGTCACGATGTCCTGGATTTTGAGTTGCTTGAAAGCCTCGATGGCGCTGGCTGTGTTGGCAGAAGAGCCCTCGCCCGAGCCAAGGAGCTCGTTGGCCAGGGCGGGGTTCAGAGCAATGAACTCGGAGATCTGCTCGGACGTCAAGCCCTCGATGGCCTTCTTGGGGTCCGACTTCGAGTTTGCGTTTGCCAGCGCCTGCGTCGCGCCTGAGTTGCCGCTGCCCAGGGTATCGCTCAAGGCTTGCTTGATCTTGTTTCTCTTCTTGTTTTTCTTCTTCTTTTTCTTGGCACCTTCATCGGCCGCTACCGAACCACCGTGGCCCGCAGCTGCCTCGCCGTCGGAGCCGGAGTCGTCATCGGATTCGTGGGCGTTGGAGGTCGGGGCGGTCGGGGCCTTCAGAGCCTCGTCGTCCTGGGTCGGGTCGATTGGCTTCGACTCTTCGGCCATGGTGGGCTGTCGGTTCTCGGCGGTGGGAGATGCAGGCCGAGGGGTAGGATGATGGTGGAGTTGAGATGCGTGGTAAAGGATATCCTCGGGAGGGAGTGTCAAGGGTTATAGCTCCAATGAGCTTGTGGTGAACGCGGCCAGGTAGTTCGACCCAGTAGTGGATATTCGGAGAGCCTGCTGGAGACGTCGGGTCGATCTCCAGACCTTGGACCTGCCCGCTCCTGGTCTTGATTTCTGCAGGCACGATGGGGCGGGGTACCTAGCAGCTGCCCTGCCATTTTTGACAGCGGGGTTGAGCTTAAGCAACCGCGCACCCTGGCACCTTCCAGGGATCAGGTACGGGAATACCGTGGTCCATCCCATCGACAAAACCATTTCGTGGCCCGTATCGGTACCAGGCACACAAGACAGCCTTGCGTGAATCTGGTGACGAAGCTTTGTACCTGGAAGTGGAGTTTCGTCTTCATCAGATAAATGGTGGATATGATATCCAGCGGCATTCATACCTCAGGTACCTTGGATTTAGGAGAATACTGCTAAGGTACCCGGAGCTTCGTGTACACTATACTTTGCGACCGTGCATGTAAAACATGCAGAATGAGGGGGATTTACATCATCTGACCTCCATGTTGTCCCTCGAGTGCACCTTCGTCCTCTGCATTCCATATTCCAAGAATTGCCCTGCCGCTTCCATGAAACCGCAATGCGTCGAAACTGTCCAGTGAAACGCAACCAGTAATGTCAAGTCAAGATACATTCGAGGTAGGAAGCCGATTGGATAGCAAGAATTGCACCTTTTTGTTGGTGCCCTGAAGTGCCCGAGTTGGCTTGGGCAGTTAGCGGTTAGCCGTGCCCCCATCGTTGCCGCCACTCCCGTCCATTCACTAGGCCAAGCACTGCTGCCTGGCTCCCGTTGTGCCAGACATCCGGGGCATTGCTCAATTCACATGGATGTCTCCTGAGCAACTGTGGCTGCGCCTCAATGCATTCGTATCCAGCTGGGCTTCTGTCCTTCTAAATCTCCATCACCGTCGTGATTACCTTTCAGGTATTTGATCTAGTAATACTAGCAAAACTCAATTCAACTTCTGCGATTCATAACGCTCATCGAGCAATCATCCTTGGCCATGAACACCAAACCGTCCATCCCTCTCCTTCAAAGTGATGATTCCGTATCGCTGCAGACGCGCGATCCGCGATATCTCGACCACGATGCTCCGGAATTGCGGATAGACGACCTCCCGGAGCTGCGGGTTGGCCTAGACGATCTCCCGCCGCTCTATCAAGACGCTGTCGGTGACAGCAGCGACAGCGCCCCCCTCCTCCCCTTGAACCCGGCATTGCAGCCATTCGAGGGCATCGTGCCCCAGTTCAAGAAGGAGCCCATCACAGGCGACGAATACTACGTCGACTCGCGTCTCGACAGCAACCCCGCGCTGCTCGAAAGGCACATCAAATGGTGGTCCCAGACGCCGCCGCGGCCCTTTGTCCGCATCCTCGGGACGCACACGCAGAGCGTTAATGACGCCGGCAAGAAGGAGAAGAAGACCGTCACCGACTTTGACGTCTCGGTGGAGCTCACGCCCTACCTCTACTCGGATGCCACCAACCAGGTGTCGTGGCGCACACTTCGCACCGCCGATGACAGCGAGATCACGCGCCGTGGAACCATCCTCCGCAAGCGTGCGCCTGGCGCGAAGCAGGGCATCGAGCTGGGGCTAGGAGACAAGCCCTCGCTGACCGAGTGGTGCCATCGTTACACGGCAAGCCAGGCGGGGCTCAAGTGCCTGACGCTCGAGCGGCGCATGGTTGGCTTCGACGAGGAGAAGGTTCGACAAAAGCTCATCTCCCTCGTCCGCGCGACCAACTACCGCGGATCTCTATCCGTCACCTTCCCGGTGGTCGACGCCCACGTCAGCGTCTACAACGAATGCAAGACCAACGTGTGGCGGCTGACCGCTTGGATCTGGTGGGTTTGCGTGCTCTCGCTTCTGTTCGTCTTCACTTGGCCTTATCTCTTCTTCCGGACGAAGCGATTCGAGGTCGTCTTTGCAGAGTGGCCGTTTTCCGTCACTGGAGAGAACGGCCGTCGGCAGTATGTCAGCATCAGCGAGGATCAGTGGTACAACCTTTGGGGACGGGCCATTAGCCGCGCTGTGTTGGAGAAGAGGCAGGGGATACTCGATCAGCAAGACCTGATTGCGTCTGAGGGTGCCGATCCCGTCTTCGGTAACAACGTCGTGGACGGGGCCGTGAACCTCCTGAGGGCTGGGGTGCACGCGATGAATGAGGTCAATCGTCAGCTTGGTTGGGGCTACAGTTCTTAGGACTGGCCATGAATAATGCCGGCTTTCTTTTGTCTGGATGCTTGTTCCTTTCTTTTGGGTGGCAGGTTTTCGGCTTGTTTTCTATTCCACCTGTTTGCATTTTTTATTGCTTCCCGTCACCTTATCGCTCAAGTTGCCGCGTATGCTTCAGGTATAATGTACTTTCCTATCATTAATGGGATTCTTGCGGTTCTTTCTAGTTCATATTGGAGGATTTAATCAGCCTGCCAACCGTACACACAACAGAAAACGAACATAAGGCCAAGTTCTATGCTCTAAGTATCCGTACCGTTCATTCCCCTCTAAACACCACGCCATCAGAAGCAGAACTTCAAGTTATTCATCTAGTCCCCGTTCGGGTTCTACTCGCACATCTCATTCGCCCGTCTCACCAACAAGGCCAAACGATCTCATGATGGCCATGACGACAGTTGATGAGTAGGCAACATCATTATGGCCTGTAAAAAGAAGTCAGCATCGTGTCTTTCACGCATTCACCAGCCCCTAAACGGTTGGTACTTACCTCCATACGGAACCAGCTCCTGCCTAAGCACCACATCGTCATCCGTCCACGTCGCAACAAACGCATGTTCCCCCCTTTCCACCGTCCTAGCCTTCTTCTCCGCCTCAAACCCTTCCTCCTCTAACATACTCCCATCCAGCCCTTCGACAGCATCCCTAAAGATCTTATCATCCTCCACGCAGGGGATATCCCAGTCATTCCGCGCATGCACAAGACTCAACCTCAACCGCCCGCCCCGCCCCTTGACCGTCCTAACCGCCTCCCGTAGCCGGTCTGCGCTCATCCACTTGTCGACGACGAGGCCCATTCCCGTATTTAGCAGCCACGGCCAGGCCCGCACCGGCGCCAGCACCGGCGCCCACCCCGCGATCGCGTACCCGCTGAGCATCTCGGGCAGGCTGCTGAACGGGCTGATGAGAACCACGCCTGCGAAGTCGACGCCCTCATTGGCGAAGTATTCTGTTGCGGCCGAGGCCACGGCGGTGCCGAGGCTGTGGCCGACGAGGACGATGCGGTCGGCGGGGACCTTGGCGACGGTCATAGCCCAGGTGATGGCGGTGACGGCATCGATGATGAGTCCCGCCTCCGTGGGCGTGCCGGTGCTGTGGCCGAAGCCGCGGTAGTCGATTGCGAGGATGTGAAAAGATGAGGTGTCGGTTAAGGAGTGGTAGTGCGCGGGCCTGATGGCTTGCGCGATGTGACCTGCGTTGCCGTGGAAGGTGATGATGAGGTGCGAGGTGGGATCATCCCGAAGGAGCTTGAAGTTCTCCGTCTGGGTGATGTCCCCACAGAAGCCCGAGGGCTGCGCGGCGAGAGTGTCCTCATGCTGCGCGTAGAGTGGCAGGGGGAGGATGTGCCATGCGTAGAGCGTCTGGTTGTCGACTGTCGTGAGGGAGAAGGGGGTCACCTGGTTTTCTGCTCAGGCAAGAAGATCGTATCCCGTTAGTCCGGTTTTTGGTCTCCCGAGCCGTCCGATCTAACATTCAGATCACGTAGTGTAGAGAAGGGAGAACGGACTGGCAAAACCCCAGGCCTCGGGCTGGTTCACGTCATTCCACAGAAGAGAACTGATCTTGTGAGCGTACAAAAAGCTGACGGCGAGGGTATCATCAGCTCAGTTCATAGCAATCTGGTAATATATCTTTTGATTGATAACATGTAGCTATGGAAGTTGCAACGTTGTTAGTTTGCCGTGTAATTACCTGCGCTGAAAGAACGGGATGGCGCTTAGTCCTAAAAACAGGGCATAGATGCCTAGCGGAACTCCAAAGGCGAGGACAGGGAGAAGACGAGAATTTGAGTTTGGCATAGCTCTTCCGTCATTATCCGAGAGCATGCTTTTCTTTATGTAAATGGGGTCTCCTCTTAGTTAGATTTTTGTTTCCTTTTCGTTTAGGCGCTTCAATCTTGAACGTGGTTTGGCTGAGAACAGGTGGGTGAGAAATTGGTGCCCTTTGACGGAGCCTCGGTCGAGGCTGGTGTGTTTTGGAAGCTGGTGCGGTGCGGTGCGGAAATGCGTGTACCTGGTAATTAGAGCAGCTGACGTCGGCGGATGTGCTGGTGGGGGCGAGAATCCGTGCCTGATAGAGTTCCTAACAAGCCTTCCCAGTTGACAACGTGAGAGCCCACGGAGCCGGGGCAGTTTCCGTTAGTGCGACTAAGCTTATGTAAGAGCTTGTGCACCTTATCCCATCGACCACCAACAGTGCGGGCAGTCAGCCGCAAGGCCCATTCCAACGAGCAATGGTATAAAAATCAAAAGACGGATTTCACAGCTCGATTTTAAAGTAAGGTCGAGCTTTGTTTCTCTACATGTTTCTGGCTAGCAACCTATAGCGCTGTGTCCTTCTTTGATTCATGGACTGTGAATTCAGAATGATCAGGTGAAATCATAATCGTGAAAAGAAGTTGATGGCGCATCTCAAGGTTCCAGGTTGCCGCTCAGCAAGCCTTGCCTTTCGTCACCCGACCAGAAATCGAGAGCCTCGAGCACCACCAAAGGCAGGCACCTCCGCCGAGTGTCCAATCAGCGGCAGTTGCACCACCCGGGACCACGAGCTGCCGTGGGTCCGACTAGCGTGCCGCGAGACGACAATCCCTCCTCCCCGTCCGTCCTCCATTCTCCGTTCTCCATTTTCTTCTAGTTTGGGATCTGGCAGGTCATTCACCCATCCACCCATCCACCCATCCACCCATCCGCCTCGCTCTTCGCGACCCGCACCTGCTGCACCTTGCAACCCACGTTCACCAAGCCGACTCTTCGGACTCCTCGCGGATCGCGCCAGACAGATCTTGCTTTAGGTCCAATGCTACGCTCTGGATACTGCATTGCTCTCCAAACTGGACGCGTTCCGATTTGCGATTAATGCCCCCGTGCCCATAACCCGTGCTGATAGTTCCCACCAGCCTTCAACAACACCTTCGCACGGCACCACGATTAGCCATCGCAATCCTCAAATGAGTTTATGACAACAGCATCCCACGCCTCGCATAAACGGCTCGCCAGGCGTCCGCAATGGAGAGGAAGAGGAAGCTGCCAGCACGCGCTGCTGCCAGAGTCGAGCAGATCGCCAAGAAGCGAAATCTAACGCCTCCGCAAAGACGATCAGAGACTCCAGCATCAGCGCCCGCGCTCCCCGAGCCCGAGCCGACCCCCGTCCAAGAGCCTCCTCCGCCGCTCCCCAAGTCTATCACCACCGGCAAGCCTCTGCCGACGGTCGAAACCCCCCAGCCCGACGACTTGTCCAACAAGGACTACCAGTCAACACAAGAGAGGTGCGGCCATTGTCCCTCGCCATTCCCCCGCGCTTGGCCTCGCCGAAACTGACTTTTTGTATAGTGGTGTTCTAGCCGAATCGCTCACACGGTCGCGACAAAAATGGATTACCGAAGGTATCTTTGAGAAGTACTGGTCCAAACCGATCAAGAAAAAGGGCGTGTTGATAGAAGACACCAACAATCCGCCCAAAGAGAGCATGGCGAAGCTGGGAATGGTAACCATCACGGTCGAGCCACACGTCTTTGAGGCAACTATGTACGCCGTTAAAGACCCGAAACCTCCTCCGCCACAACCAACCTCCCGTCCGATAATACAATATGGACCTCCGAATGGAGTCATGCCTCCTCCTCCTCTTCCTTCTCCTTCGCCTGCTCCGAAACAGGCGCCACCTACGAAGACGGCGAGTCCGGCCCCGTCGCCTTCTCCAACCCCGGCCCCGACCTCCGCCTCCGGTGCAATGCAGACCCAGACGCCAGCCCAGGCCCAGGTTGCGAATCAACAACCCTCAGCCCAAGCTCCGATCCAGCCTCCTCCTCCTCGACCTTCTCCTCAACTCCCATCACAATCACCCGCAGAAACAACGACGACAACACCACAGCTAGCGACGAAATCAGAACTCCAGCCACCACTAGCACCACAGACACATACGCAGTTTGCAAATACAGCACCGGCACCAGAGGCGCCGAAGCCAGCGCCTGTCATCCCATCCACAGTGCCTTGGGGCCCTGTGTCATCTCCTCGCGGCATGGAGTCGGTCCTTGCGCCCAATTCATTCGTCTCACAGCCCACGAGGCCTCCCGTCCCAACACCGGCAATCACTAGTCAGTTACGACCGCCGCCTTCCCATCATCCCCCAACGATCGGAAACATGATAACGCCCACAGCCGGGCCCGCAGCCCCACTAAGACCTCCCGTGGTACCTTTGACGAATGCGCCAAGCAGGCCTACAGCCAATGGCGTGCCTGCTGCTGGCCCTGCCGGTAAACCTGCTCCAGGCACAGACCCGATCATTCTTACGCTGGCAGAAAAGGCTGGAGAGGACCCTGGGCTGCGTGATCTCATGAAGAAGGTCGCTCTGGGCAACGCCGCCAAACACGAACTTGAGCGGTTCCAATCGATTATAGACGCAATCACAGCCGAAAGCAAACGCAGAGGAACACCTGTCGGCCCTTCCGCAGATAGGCTGCTCGTCGATGGAAGGACTGTTCGGTATTTTGCTGATGAGGTGGGGGCAATCTTGGATATTGTTCTATCATCCAATCCAAAGCAGACCTCCGCCGACCTCAAACCCCCCGCCGGAAGTGATCCGCTGGTTGTGTTGCTGGTCAAGACCGCACTTGATGAGGTCAAAACTAGGGATATGGTGCAGCGCATAGCCGATAATAAACCCCAGTACTCGGACGCCACTGATCTCAAGGTGATCCTGGATCGGTTGCGCACCAAGCTCGCCAAAGACAAGGAGCGCCAGCAAGCACAGTCATCGCCTGCACCGACACCCACAACCACGTCCACGTCCACAGCGACTGCCAATGCCACGTCTACAGCGACTGCCACAGCCACTCCCACTGCCGCAACCCCCAAGACCAATGGCGCTCCCAGCAGTCAAGCGGCGCCCTCACCGTCATCAGCAGCCGGCGCCCTGCCAGCCACTCAGCCCCCTACCCAACAGGCCCTTCGCTCAAAGGGTCCGCCGCCACCGCCGAAGCCGGATATCTCCGCGGTTGTGTTTGAGTTTTCTGGCGGCACAGGCGACAGGTATTTGTTTCCCAAGTTCAGCTTGCTGGAAAACGTTGCGGTGGCCCCAGGTCAGCAGCAAGTAATCGCATCATTTCTCATCGTCCGCCGGGGCAGCAAGGCAGAGTATCCAGTCGCAGACCCAGAGCTCGACTACTACCAGCCTATCACAGTCCGGCTCTTTACGACCAGTGGGAAACACCTCGATAATCTCGCCAGGGTCGTTGCGCCACAAGAGGAAGTGAAAAGATATATGGACGACGTGATGGACAAAATGACGCGAGCCGAGTATATCTTGCTCGCGATGAGGCTGCCACGCAACGACGGCAAGGAGGAAGCCGGTTCGATCGACGAAAAAGAGATGGATTCGCAGGCCAACGGCGCTGCAGCTGCAATAAAGCAGACTGAGGTCGAAATCGTCCAGCCTCCACCCCATCCAGGAGTGCTCTGGGGGAATAGTAAACCGCCAAAGCCGGAAATCAGGGAATTGCCGCCGAGATCGAAGGTATACAAGCCGATGGATGTGGACGACCAATACCAGAGTTTCGTAGCGTCGGTGAGCCGCAAGGAGGTGAAGGAGATTTAATAACGCGGTGGTAATTATCCGGCCTGGTATCTTCCTGGCCCAGAGTTTTGCGGCAATTTGGTCGCACGCGTGCTCCGTGTATGGTATACTGTAAATGAGGTATGCACCGGGTTGTCTTTCTTCCCATCATCGTATCGGTTTCGCATGATGGAGAGGTCTGAATGGGGGTTGGGAGGGAATGGCCGGCTGGATGGATGGATCGAAAGGACACCACACCGCACCGAGGCGTACACCACTTTTTCAGTGAGCAGGATGCGGTGCTTGGGAGCATTTTTTACGCTCACGCTTTATTTTTATTTTTCTATGGAGTATAGGGAGGAGCGATTTGAATGAATGCCTGGCTTGTGCAGCCTTGCTGTCGGTGCTTGAGTTGAGCGAAGATTTTATCAGCAATATACCTGTCTGATGATTCCTGCCAGGAGCTTGGTGAAAGGAGACTGCTGTGAGTGTGTGACCTGAACTCAAGTTCGCCAACTGGTATTGAAATAGATATGGGCTCTCTGGTCATAACAGTCGATTATTCTGCGTTCAACTCCTCATTTAGCCAAAGAATTGTTGCTTCGTGACAGCCCAGGTATTAAGCTTAGTTCAGCGGCGTTAGAAATAGAGGTCAAGCATTAAAACCGCTCAACTCGTTTCCCGTTGTCGAAAGAAATTGCATGGTGCTTAAGTAGACGTTGTATTGCTTCTCTCAGGTTCAACTTAGCCCTTTGACCTAGGTAATTACATGATACTCAACATCAGATGCCGAGTTGAAGCTGCATAACTCTAAGCTAAGGTATCAACTCCACATTTCACAACAAGATTCTTGCTCATCTTGCAAGTTTTTGAGTTAACTATCAGTACCTGGTAGAATGGTAAAGATTGTAGATCTACTGGTTGTTGTACCTGAAGCTCCAAACAAACAAAAATCATCTCCACAATATGAAGGCTTCCAGCTCCTGTACCAGATCCTAACTTTGATTCACCCCCACTCATCGAGACATTATCTCCATATACTATAGGCCGTCAGAACAACGAGATCCAATGCTCACCAAATAAAATAGGCATGGTCAAGTATCATCCGACTTGACCCCAGGTTGTTACGAGCATCATCCAAAGCAGATAATTGTGAGATTCAACAGGTTAGGTATAATGATTTATCCATGCGACCCATTTGTATAGCTTTACATACAAAATCTTTACTTGATACACTTGGGTCTGCTTATCCTCAGTCTGCTGCAGGCGCGAGCTCTATGACTAACTGACCCCTTCCCAGTCTCATTCTGTCTTGCACTTAATGTCTCAAGCCGGTGGGCAGCTTCAGCTCAACCGTCTTGAGACCACAGCTGCGCGCGTATCGAAGATTTTAGAGGCGGAGATTTGAGTAATATATGTAAACAAGTTACGTACGGATTGAAAAGTGCGGAACTGAGTCGAAATCAACTTGAATTGATATTGACCAAGTTTCAAGTTCTTCTCACGTCCAGCGCCCGAGCCATTAGGCAGTGGGGCATTCTGGGTGTGGATGTAGTGCTTTGCCCGAGGTACGGTGGGACGAGTGAATAGGTCCGTGCCCCCGCTCTTGCACGCCAGGCACATAGCCCGGAGAAAAGCTCTTGCCTCCACCGACTGCTAACCCAAGTCTGGCCTAGCCTTTATCCTGGTCCCTGTCTGGGGCCGCCTCAAAAGAAGGTTGTCGACTCGGACCTTCTTTGTCGTGAAAACACCAAACTCCATGCCGACCGCGCCCTTTCCTTTAGACAACACGCAGAATTAATTCCTCTCGTCGCGCCCCCGAACGTTTCCTCGGCGCGGCATCAGCAACTTATCACAGAAATTAACACCCCTGCAACCACCAACACAACCCAACATGTCATCAAACGTCGACTCCGAGTCGGAGGATGACTTTAATCCTCAGCCCGCCGACCTCTCCGATGAGGAAATCGAAACCGAGAACGTGAAGCCCGCGCGCGGCTCTAGCAGAGCCGCCCCCCGCACTAGCAGTCCCGCTGCCGATGATGACCACGATGAAGAAGACGACGACGAGGATGCAGCTCGCCCCACTAATGGCGGCGCGGGAAAGCGGCCACCGCGCAAAGCATCCCTAGTCCCCGACGATGCCGAGGATGGCGACGAGGATGAGGAACAAGAGCAGGATGATGAAGACGAGGAAGAGGAGGAGGAATCTGATGAGGATGACGTACAAGGAGTGAGTTCTCTCAATGCACACCACGTCTTCTTCCAGCCCGGGCCGACTGGCAGCCAGGTCCTGTTACGACTCTGCTGTGTCCATTTCGGTGCCGCGGGGATATGCTGCTGCCTAGGCGACGTGTCGATTCTGCGCAATTGCTGACTCGTCGAAAATCTAGGGCCATCGTCGAAAGCGCCACAGAGACCGTCGCGCCGCCTTCTTCGATATAGAAGCCGAGGTAGACGAGGACGAAGACGAATTGGAGGACGAGAAAGACGGCGAGGAAGATGTAGACTTCATCGACAATGCCCACCCTGACGATATTGCCGATAGCAGCCGAATGAACGATGATAGGAGACATCGCGAACTCGACCGCAAGCGGGAGATGGAGCTGAGTCTCGATGCCGAAAAGCAAGCCGAAATCCTGCGTGAGCGATACGGCAAACGGGCCCCTGCCAGAGCTTTTGGCGACAGCGTCGTTGTTCCCAAGCGCTTGCTTCTTCCTAGCGTCGAAGATCCCAGCATCTGGGCAGTGAGGTGCAAAGAGGGCAAGGAGCGAGAAGTGATCTTCTCCATCATTCGTCGCGTCGAGGAGAGGCGTGGCACTAAGAATGAAGTCCCTATTATTTCTGCTTTCGAACGTGGCGGAGTTACCTCGGTCATGAAGGGATACATTTACGTCGAAGCACGCCGCCAAAACGACATTATGATCGCCCTTGATGGTGTTCTTAGTGCGTACATATCCATTTCCTATCTCTTTTGGCCATCAACTGACCAGAATTTCTCATGCAGATGTTTACCCGAGGTCAAAAATGGTCTTGGTAGAGATCAAGGACATGCCTGATCTTCTGCGGGTCTCGAAGACGCCAAATCTGGAGCCAGGTGCGTGGGTACGGCTTCGCAAGCCCGCAAAGCACGCCGGCGATCTTGCGCAGGTCATCGATGTGACTGAGAACGGTCTCGAGGCCAAGGTGCGGTTCATTCCGAGATTGGACTATGGCGTCAGAGACGACCTCAACTCGGGCATGACAGCCGACGGAAAGCGGAAACGCCCCGTCGGCCCTGGGCCTCGCCCTCCCCAGCGTCTTTTCAGCGAGGCCGAGGCAAGGAAGCGACAACCACGGCACATCCAAGGCAACCCGCAAACGAATTATTGGTCCTTCATGGGTGACGACTTTGAAAACGGTTTCCAGGTCAAGGACATCAAGATTCAGCAACTCGAGGTGAAGGACGTGAACCCGACCTTGGAGGAAGTCACCAAGTTTGCGAGTGGAGCGGAAGACGGCACAGAAAACCTGGATCTCAAGGCTCTTGCTGCCAGTCTGAAGGATAGCAACACGAACGTCGCTTACGTACCTGGAGATGTTATTGAGGTCTATGATGGCGAGCAACGGGGCGTCATTGGCAAGGCTACAAACGTGCAGGGGGACATTGTCACCCTGCAAGTGACGGAGGGTGTGCTGAAGGGTCAAACCATCGAGGTTCCGAACAAGGGGCTGCGGAAGCGGTTCAAGCCCGGTGATCACGTCAAGGTCATTGGTGGAAGCCGCTACCGTGATGAGGTTGGCATGGTCGTCAAGATTGTCGATGATCGCGTTACCTTGTTGACCGATCAGACGAACACCGAGGTGACGGTCTTCAGCAAGGATCTACGCGAGGCAGCCGACATTGGTGGCCAGGGATCCCTCGGCCAATACTCTCTTCTCGATCTTGTCCAGCTTGACGCTACCACGGTGGGCTGCATTGTCAAGGTTGATCGAGAGTCCCTTGTGGTGTTGGACCAGCATGGCGAAACCAAGCAAGTCATGCCCTCCCAGATCACCAACAAGTTTCCCCAGCGCAAAACGGCCGTGGCCGCCGACAGAAACGGCTCCGAAATTCGCGTTGATGACGTGGTCCGAGAGTATGGTGGACAGCAGCGCCAAGGCAAAATTATATGGATCCATCGGTCTTTCATCTTCCTTCACACCAACGATACCAACGAAAACGCTGGCGTATTTGTTACACGGTCTAGCAGCGTGAACACAATCTCGGCAAAGGGTGGGCGCATCACCACCGCGGGCACGGGTCCTGATCTGGCCACGATGAATCCTGCCTTGAAGCGCAACCCGACGGGCAGCAACAACCCCGCGCCACCTCCGAAGAGTTTTGGTATTGATCGCGCCATCAACCATACCGTAACTATCAAGAGGGGAGGCTACAAGGGACTCCTGGGCATTGTCAAGGACACCACCGACACACATGCCCGAGTTGAGCTACACACCAAGGGAAAGATTATTACCGTTCCCAAGGCCGATTTAGCTTTCAAGGACAAAGTCACTGGCCGCCCAATCGATATCAACACCCGCGGGCGTGGAGGTTTTGGTGGAGGAGCCGGACGAGGTGGGTTTGGTGGTGGCAGCGACTGGGCTGGAGGCAGGACACCCATGGCTTCGGGAGGTCCGGAACGGACACCAGCATGGGGCGCCAACAAATGTGAGTCTCGTAATGGCCATCTGGACACAGACACAAACGCTAACCACTCTGCAGCGGTCGCACGCACACCTGCGTGGAGCCGAAACCCCGACGTATCCGGGTCTCGAACACCGGCCTGGGGCGACGGATCCCGCACCGTCAACCCCTACGACGGAAGCCGCACTTCATATGGCGGAGCCACGTCATACGGGGGTGCTACGGCGTACGGCGGCGGCTCACGAACTCCCGCCTGGTCGTCTGGTGCCAAGACTCCCGCACCCGATGGATTCGGCCACGGGTCCAAGACTCCGGCATATGGCAGCCTCGGCGGTGACTCGTGGGGCGCGGGCGCCAAGACGCCGGCCTACGGCATCTCTGCCCCAACCCCTGGCGCCAGCGGGGCTGATGCTTGGGGATACACGCCTGGAGCAAGTGGTGCCTTTGACGCGCCGACTCCCGGCGCTGGCTTGGGCGCGCCGACGCCAGCTCTCAACGCCCCGACACCCGGTGCCTATTCTGCGCCGACACCAGGAGCGGTCAGCGCCCCCACGCCAGGTGCTTGGCAAGGCGGATGGGGTGCGGAGACTGCTCCGACCCCGGCTGCCAGCGCACCAACGCCTGCCGCAAGCGGTGGGTACTACGGCGCGCCGACGCCTGCTGCTTTTGGCGCACCCGAGACGCCAGCGGCAAGTGGGCCGAGGTATACGGATGATGACTGAGGGAGGGGGGCTTGGAAGGTGTATGAAGTGGTGGGTTGGGTTTGGTTTGGGCTTGGGCGTTTGGGACGAGGGTTGTCTGGGCCAGCTAGCCAGCCATGCACGCATGCAATATATGCTACTTTTTTGTTCTATTTGGTCGACTTCAGCCAGGCGTAGATATTGCGGGGCGGGAAACTGGCAGCATAAAACGCGTTGTTTTTCCGGCACAGGGTCCAAGACGCATGATGCTGAAAGAGAGGGTGGTGCAAAGGCTGGTAGAGGACTGTGGTCTGTCTGCGTTGCCTAAGCGTTTCGTCTTGGAGCGACCGGGTTAAAAGTGCGCTCCTATAGCCTTGACTATCAAAAAGATCATTAGATGATTGCCCTCCTGGAATTTATCAATCTCGAATAGGGGTTACTCGGTGATGTTGCTTTCCTTCCCGTGCCTTTTGACAAGGGACAAGCCGTTGCCATTGGATGTGGCGCCCTGCATTCAGTGCATCGCAAGAATGCGGGGTGCATGCGGTATGTGGGTCTCATGCTTGGGGCATCCTGGTAATTCCCAGCATTATCATACGTCAGGGAAACGTACGACGTGGGTGAGCATTTGCTGAAAATTGTCCCACATTCCCCCACTTCCCATCTTGCGATTGACGACAACAACAACCTCAACCCCAACAACCACCGCCGCTGACCGCAATTTTCCAGCCATGGCGAAGTCAAAATACAAGAAGCGCAAGCAGGCTGCGCAGGTCGACATCCCTCACAAGGTGCCCAAGACAGCTGCAACGCTTAGCCCTCCGCCCACCGACGCCGACAGCGACGGCGCAGCGCTCGAGCCCAAGAACCTCCAAACGGTAGTCTCGGACGAGGAGCTCGACATCACCATCGACAGCCTCAATGCGCTCGCGCAGTACCCGAACTTGCTCAAGTCGAAAGCGTGCAAGGACCTCCGCGTCGCCGTCTACGAGTTCCGCCAGGCCTGTACCACGGGCGTCAACAATGCCGGCGCAAACCTGACCGGCCGCATCACGGCCGCCTTGGCTGATGGGAAATACACCGAGGCTAGGATCCTGCTCGCCGAGATGAAGATCCGCGGTGAGGAGCCCAAGCTCGGCGCTCTGTGTCGCTGGGTGCGCGATCTCGACGTCATCAGCGGGCTCTCAACGATCCCTGATGCAGACAGCGGCGCCATCGACCGCAGCGCACATGACAAGGAGCTTCTCAACGTCCTCGACGCCGTGCTGCGCGTCAGCGGCCCGATCGATAGCAACCCCCATGCCGTCCCCATCGCCTCCTCCCCCGGTATCGCACTGCAATCG
Organism: Cercophora scortea; assembly: GCA_033439705.1. Classification (NCBI taxonomy): domain Eukaryota; kingdom Fungi; phylum Ascomycota; class Sordariomycetes; order Sordariales; family Lasiosphaeriaceae; genus Cercophora; species Cercophora scortea. The sequence goes on from JAUEPO010000007.1 coordinate 2,054,446, forward strand.
ATATGGGATCTCCGCCCCGCGGCGCCCCCCCAACAAACCTACGCCTCCGTCCTCGACAAGTCCATCTTCGCCTCCACCCCATCCTCCTCCATCGCATCCACCCTGCGCATAATCGAAACCACCCCCGGCCCGCTCCGCAAACCCCCCAACCACCACCCCGCAGTCCTGTACGCCTTCTCCCCGGAAACCGCCCCGCTCTCCCCGACCCCTAAGGAGACGATAACCTACACAGCCCACCCGACCGTCCCCGGCCTCAGCCTGGCAACCAACGTTCTCTCCCCGTCCGAATGCCGCGCCATCATCGCCGCAGGCGAAGCCGTGACTTTCCTCCCTGACGCTCCGCTGCGCGAAGACGGCGACGTGAGTGTTCTTGCACACAACTTCTACTGCGTCGTCGACCAGGCCTTCCACGACACGCTCTGGGCGCGCGTATCCCCGCTCCTCCCGCAAACACTCGACGGCCGTCGCGCCCGCGGTCTGAACCGCCGGTTCCGCGTCTACCGCTACGTCCCGGGAGCTGAATACCGCGCGCACATCGACGGCGCGTGGCCACCCTCAGGAATGAAGGCCGATGATACGTATGTGTACGACGCGTCGCCCGAGGGTGGGAAGCAGAGCTCGCTGTTTACGTTTCTGATTTATCTGAATGATGAGTTTGAGGGCGGCGAGACCACGTTCTTCGTCCCCGCGGTGAGGGAGGGGGTGTTGAATGCGTATCCTGTTCGGCCTGTCATGGGCGGTGTGGCGGTGTTTCCACATGGGGATGCTAGGGGCGCGCTGTTGCATGAGGGAACGGGGGTTAGGAAGGGCGCCAAGTATGTTATTCGGACTGAGGTCGAGTTTGACGTTGAGGCTGGGCTGGAGGCGTGAGGAGGACGACGAGGTAAGGAACGGTGGTTTTGCTTGATTTGGTGTTGGGTGTCCAAAAGTTCTATAAACGCCTGGGGTGTTTGGAAAACACCAGGCTGGGGCGTTGGTTTGATTTATGTTTATGCATATAAGAATGGATATATCATGGGTATATAGACTAGCTCATGTAGAGATTTGGGCACTAAGTAGAGTTGCATGCATCATTGAGGTTTAAAACATTTGGTCACACGTATTGCATAGATTACATTGATATCCAGGTCCAAGATGATTAAATTTGTATCTACCATCTGTCCGACGGGGCTGTTACAAGCTAGAACTTGCACGCCCCATCGCTGTACGATTACCCCGTGCTTAGGTCAACTTCGGAGGCTAGCTCCGTTGGAGAACAGCGAAAGGGGAGGAAAAAAGAAAAAAGGGGGTAGGGTATGAACCAGTTGATTGGGCCATAGAATTACTTACCGTGACTTCCAAGATTCTTCCAAGATCAGACATCTCTCGGAGATGATAAGAACAATGAAGAAAGAGAGGAAGGAAGAGAGAAAAAGGGTTTGAGACCGGCGAAGAGAAACAAAGAAAGTTCCTCTTCTCTCATCGCCAACATCCACGCTTACCCACCAACCTACCTATATTTAGCACTCAATGCTATTATCAACAGGTCAGGTAAGTAAGTAAGCAGGTCCCGGGGAACCAGCCCGCAACACTCGGACATTTCAAACGTCTTTAGCTGCTTACTCACGAGTGAGCCATGCATGCCAGCAGATCAAACCACCGCGAGCGCCTCTCGTCGACGACGATCTGGAAGTCGGGGCAGACGGCGTGCGAGCCCCTGAGCTTGGCGTACTCGCACTGCGAGAGCGTGCCTTCGATCGGGGTCTTGCAGCCGCAGCAGAAGAAGTTGAAGCCCATTGTGCACATGGTTGCGGTGTGTGGTTTGGTTTGGGGGTGGTGTTGGATGTTGGGTTGGGTTGGGTTGGGATAGGATGAGTACCTGACTCTAAGGGGATTGGAGAGCAACCTTTGAAGGGAAGTGAAAGTGTGATGGCTGAACTTACCTTGTCTTAACTCACCTTTTAGGAGGGATGGGTGGTTGCTCTGCAAACTCCGGATGGGAGGGGTGGATGTGGATGAGGAGGCCGGTCTGAGGAGAGAAGGGAGATTGGGAGAAGGGAGGGAGATGAGGAGGTTTTTAAATGAGATCGGGAGTTGATCTCTCGAGGAACAATAGAATAGCAGGTGAAAGAAAAGCGTCTTTTTCAATCTTTGTGGCGTTGTGGTTGTTCTTTCATGGTACCTGGTAGACAAGGGGCATTGTGTTGCGGGCAAGACTCGGATCGGTCGACAAAGGGATTGCAAATCGAGTGTGTTGTTACTCGAATGGAATTGTGCTGGTAGGTACCTGGTGTCTTTTTGTTGGGGAATGCACAATGGGCATTGTTTCGAGTGCTGGGCCTTAGCTGCTTGGGGTGAGGGTTAGGTTGCGGCTGCCCTTTCTGTTGTTTCTGTGTTGTTCCTTCCCTGCCCTCACCACTTGGAATCTCAAACACTTTTTGCCTTTCTTCGCCCGACCACGTCAATTTCAACCATGCAACACAATAACAGCTACGACAATAACACTGTCACCATCTACCCCGCTGATTCGATACCTTCCATTCATTCACGCAAGTCACTCGCCTGGTCTTGGTTTGGCCTCGATTCACGATGAGTACCACCGCGTTGATGGCGGGCACTTTGCAAATGCGGCCAAACTCAGAAGCAACAATGGTCGAGACTCAGATGAGGCTTCCCGTCTACGAAGGACCAACCGCAGTATTTAAACGTGGGGAGCCAAGTCCCCGTAACCCCGTCTCCCGATGAAACAAAAACAAAAAAAAAAAAAGATGAAATACTTCTCTCGAAAAAGGTATAAAGCTATAGGAGACGTGGGAATACCTGGCAGCAGCCTGGAATTTCAATTGGTTGTCAGCGCTGAAAAGACCCATTTGGGTCAAAAAGCGAGCGAAAGGAGTTAGACGCAATCACACAACTAACCTACCAGGTAGGCGATGATCATTTGAAATTCGATAGCTTTACAGCTTTCAAGGTGGTCCGTGTCTACGCGTGGTGATGCTGGAGATCATCATTCCTCGGACGCGTCCACCCCCTTTCTTCCACAACTCCCGCCAGCTAAATCGTCTGTAAGCACCACAACCCAATGCAAAATCGGCATCCCTAATACCCAATCAACCCGCATCTGCTGCATGAAATTATCAAGATGAGCGAGCCAGCAGCATTGGCGGCACCTTCACCGCCCGAACTCGAAAGTGTCCACACAAGAAATCCCAAGCAGGAGGAGCGTCGACAATGGATCTTGGAGCAGATTTGTGCCAGCCATACAGTGTACCAAAACATGTCGTTTGAATCTACCGAGCAATACTTTGCGCGCGAGCTCGACGGGGCCAGCGAAGTGGTGATGCGTCGGGCTTTTGACTGGGTCCTCCCTTTCCCCCGTGAGACCCATATGTACCAGATGGACATGCAGCTCTACCTATGGCGTAAGTTGAGACAGACGGGTCGCCCCAGCATCTTCATCTAGTCTTGCTGATAAAAGTAATCAAATGCAGATTTCCCAGGCGAGGTAGTTCCTTACTACGAGTTCCCGGCCAGGTCAAGTTCCAACGAAGAAGGGCCTCGCTCGCAGGAATACCAAGTCTTCTACGACGCGACATTCGCAAGCAGTTCTGAGGAGACACAGACCCGAGTGAGATACATACGGGACAGAATGGCCCGCAGGTCTAAGAAATCCAAGAAGAGTGCGTCAGCGCCCAAGAGTGATGAAGTCGCGGCCAGCACCGAGGTCGTGACGTCCTTACCCGACCCAACCGCTCTACCGGCAACTGCCCCCGCAGCTTCGATGCCCACAGCCACCTCCGCGTCTTCCCCTATTGCCGATTGCCGTGCAGTGGCGAAAACCACGCCTATAATGTCTGATGGTGCCTCCATCCGGCCGCGGCAACCGAAATCAAATCCGAGCGACAGCGCATCGAGAGTACACTCCCCCGTCTCCGACAGTATCATGAGGAAGTTGTGGCGCGCAATCTTCCCGCACATGTCACCTGGCAGGGGCCTGAAGCCGTTCCAGATTCGCTTTCCGGCATCCGCGGTCCATGTCTTTGACACCAAGGTCAAGAACGCTCCTCCCTCACCCCGCCTGCAAGATTTCCTTAGCGAGCTTATCGACATCGGGTTTTCCGACATTCTGGAGGGCGAGAGTGAGAATGGGAACGATAAAGACGAAGTCATCACCGAGGGCGAAGAAGGCGACAAACAGGTGATCGGCCACATTGTCTACTTGCGCATTTGTAGCTTCTACCCTGATTCGGGCGAGAGCTGGTTGCTCAAGCGGCCCTCGATGAGGGAGCGTATCCAGAGGTTGCATCTCTCGCTGGAGGAGTACTGCCAGCTGGCCGCCAAGGACCCCGAAGGCTGCCCGCTCATCCACTACTACCTCGAGGACCGCTTGGAGGACCACCACAAGGGGGGTGATGAGGGGAGGGGTACAGGAGTATAGAGGTTTGCTTCGAAAGCGTCCCGCGGATGTCTCAAACACTCACAAGAAACGCGTGCGGGAGGCCGAGACTGCTGGGGACTCTGGTGTTCAGAAGAAACTTTGCTCTCGCTGAAGGGAGGAGGGGATACTGCGCGGCTGACGAGGGAGTAATCAAGAACCCGCACGGGGCTCTCGAGTGATTTGATGGACCAGCACTATTTCTCGAACAGCCAAGCTGAGGGAATCATGCCCTCGAAAAACGCAATAACCTGCCACTTCTCCTATCATCGCCTCGACAGCGTGTCAAAGGAGATTGGAACCAGCTTGTATTATATTAGATTCATGTCATGCGGGCCACCGCGGCTTTGGTGGATTTATTTGGCGATCGATTTTGATCGTTTGTGGTTGCTGGGGAAAAATCAAATACCGTTTCCAAGCAGTGTTCGTTGTCATCTTAGTGTATATGAGGGGGGGCTGAAAGAAATAGGATTTTCATATTCACTAGAGATGTATTTTTACCTGATTCGTAAGGTAATTGCAAATACGGAAAGTTCAAGTCGTCTATCAAGCTACTTGGCCCCTTGAGTGAATTTAGACCAAGCCCCGAAGTAAGAAACGATGAACCGAAACCCAAATCAATCGAATAGTCCTTGGTCTTCAAAGTCCTTCAAATCACTAACAGAATAGGGATGCATAATTCATAGCCGGCACTTTTAGAACATGGAAGTGCTACAAGATCCCTCGAGATTCAATGCTTGGTGTGGTGATATGGATTGACCTAAACCTGTGTCCCGATCGCCCCTTAGATCTCAAGGAATAGCCAACCGCGGAGCAATGGTGCCCATTTTCAATAGTGAGACATGGCCATGTGAGTGTCCCATTGCCTCGGGAGATAGGAACTAGGATATTACATGTAGTCCAAAGCCACAGCTGACGGATGAACCGATATACCGACTTGCAGGATCCCTTACACAAGATCTCGATTCGATCAAAATGTCTTGGTTTCCCGTCGCATTTTCTTGCCGTTCTAGATTCTATCTCTTCAGTGTTTTGAGAAACTGCTGACTCGGAATCCGCCTGGCAAGCCACATCAGCAGACCGCCTCGTCGAGCTTACCCGCCCAAAACACGAAATTGCTGCAATTGTCGCACATCTTCGGAAAACATGCTCAGCTCGCTGACATGAGGGCGCCTTATATTGAAATGCTATTCATGTCGTGGAACCTCGATGGCTTGACGGTCGACCTTGGTGGTGCGATGCAAGTTACTCCTACTAAATGGCTTCATTATTCTTCTTTTCGAGTTCCAGACCAGAAGTTAGGTCGAGCACTGGTTTCTGGGATTTGGATAGAGTATAAAGACCACCTTTCTAGAACTGCATGTGTTTGAAGTTATCAGTCGAATAAATCAATCTATCTTCAAGCCCCTCTGCTACGAAACCTCTAGTTCAATTCGAAACAATAGATTATGACTACTATGATGCTACTAAATCTTTTCCTCTCTGCAATGCAGGTCACACTGCTGGCTGTGGCCGTGGTATTGGCCTACTACATCTTCTGCTACCTCATCTCCCCCCTAAAAGACATCCCCGGCCCCGTCCTCGCCAAGTTCACAAACCTCTGGCGGGTGCACGATTGCTACAAATGCACCACTTCCGAGACCCAGATGAAGCTTCATGCAAAGCACGGCGTTGCTGTGCGGCTCGGCCCAAACATGGTCGCCCTCAACGACCCGTCCTTGATTCCCGTCATCTACAACGCTCGGGGCACGTTCCTCAAGGTATGTGGTCCCGTCTCCTGAACTGTGTGTGGCAGCACAACAAAGCAAAAGAACGTGGTCCACTGATACTTGACGTGTCGACAGAGCAGCTTCTACTCTGCCAGTGACTCCCTGATCCACGGCAAGAAAACCGAGCACATCTTCTCAACCCGCAGCAACAAGTTTCACCTGGAGCAGCTGACGCCGGTCCAAAAGTTCTACTCGATCCAGGGAGTTCTGGCTTATGAAGATTCGATAGATCGTGCCTTGCTGCTTCTCTGTGAGCAGCTTGAGACTAGGTTTGTCAACGGTGCTAATGCGGGCAAGACATGTGATATTGCGGACTGGATCTCTTACTGTGAGTTCTTTTCCAAGCCACCTTGCGGGTGCCTGTTGAAAAAACCCGACTGATCATATTATCTTGCTCATCACAGTTGCTTGGGATCTCATGGCCGAGATTACGTGGAGCAGCGAGATGGGCTTCATGCGGACGGGATCCGACGTCGACAACATGATCGCTATCAACACGTTGTCCATGAAGTATTTGGGCCTGGTCTGCGTCTCTCGCCAATAAGAGTATCCTCCTCTCAAGCTAACACCAGCTTCAGATCGGCCAAGTCCCATGGTTCGCAAAACTCCTCAGCATGAACGCCTACCGCCCCCAGTGGGTTGACGCATTCGACCACGCCCTGTACTTTAGCCTCGCTCAACTTGCGGAACGCCAGCGCGCCTCCCAGTCAGCTTCCTCGCCAGAAACACTTATTGCAGACCCGGAGAAAGGGTCTATCGCCGGTGATAAGAAGGACTACATTGCCAGCTTCCTGGAGGCCAAGAAGCTGTACCCAGATGGCATCACCGACGAGAACATAGTCATGTACATCCTGACAAATGTAAGTATCACCAAATGTGGCAACGGAACAAGATGTCATAGGCTCATCAAACACCCAGCTCTCAGCCGGTGCCGACTCGATAGCCACAGTCCAAAGGGCCATCATCTATCACCTGATCCGCAACCCGACCGCTCACGACAAGCTCCGCGCCGAGCTTGACGCAGCCAACCTGCCCTTCCCCGCCAGCTACGACGAGACGCACAACAGCAGCAAGCTTCCCTACCTAGAAGCCGTCATCAAAGAGGGCCTGCGCATCCACCCGCCTGTAGGCTTGTGCCTGGAGCGCGTGGTCCCTTCACCTGGCCTCGAGCTCCCCGACGGACGCTTCATCCCGGCGGGCACAACCGTTGGTGTAAACCCCTCAGTCGTGACCCGTGACCGGCAAGCCTATGGGCCGGATGCCGATGAGTTCCGGCCCGATCGGTGGTTGCGGCGGGACGGTGAGGACGCAGAGGGGTTCGTGGCGAGGCTGCGCAGGATGGACGAGCTCAACACGTTCGTGTGGGGAGGCGGCAACCGAACGTGTCTGGGCCGGTTCCTGGCGACGACGATCCTGTACAAGGCCACTGCGGCGCTGGTGGGCCGCTATGATTTTGTGTTGGAGGACCCCGCGAAGGAGTGGACGGTGCGCAGACACTGGTTGGTGGAGAACGAGGACATCAAGGTTCGGATTGCCCAACGGGCGGTGCGCGCTGTTTCGACTGCGTGCTGAGTGTCCAACACGGAAAATAACCAACGACCATGACAAGCAAGGACGGGAGCTAGAAAATGTTTTAGTTCTTCTTTTCGGAATTGCGCGTGACTGTGCATTGCTTTGTGGAAAAGGGGAAAGCAATCTTGCTACCAACCTGAAGCATCATTTGCGCGTGGGTTTCTTCATCTCGGATGACGCGATGTCCAAAAAGACTACGGATTTAGCTAAATGAGAGCTCAAGCTGATGAAACATGCACAGGAATCTATTTCTGTCATCAAACATTCACCCCAATCACAGGCGCTAGTCTGCATGTAGCAGTGCTGACGGGTGAGTGCAAGGGCAGCTGCGTGTGCGGGCCAGACCGGTACCTCAGTGGTGGGTTGGCCGTGGGCCGAGCACTCGGGGGGCGCTTCTGGGCCTGCAGCGCTAGCATAGGAGCATAGGAGCATACACCTCCACCGGGGTTTGGATGGTTAGCGTAGTGAATTGGCAGGGGAGGTGGCCGGGAGGAGGAAGAATTTGGCAGCCACATATGCAAGTTGTACACTTTCTAGCAAGTTCTATAGAAAAAGACTTGGATTGACGGCCTCGCAATGCACTGACCAAATTGACCAAGGCTTCGATCTCAGACGCCCCGCAACGAGCCTGCTCGGGAAAGACCTGCACACTTGCCTGTGCAACAGGAGCCCCACCCAGCCCCTGGACAAGAAATAGCAGCTCGCCCCTATTTTCGACCCCTAAATATTGTAGCTGACCTCCCTTGACAGGTGAGTGGGCATGTGGCGCCGAAGTCACACGCTAACCATCCAAACCCCGGTGGAGGTGTAGATGGCGCCCAGCAAACAAAATGCCGCCCACCTTACGCACACCTCGCTCGTGGGCCCCGGCCCGTTGCTGTTTCCAGACAAAAGTTCCCAGGGGGTGAGTGAATCCATGCACGCCATCCAGCGTGGAAGCCCCTTAGCTCCAACGCCAGTCGCAAAAGAATGGCCCGACATGGGCGACGGGATCCATTTTCATCCAACCCAAGAACCCCATTCATCCAGGCCTTGCCATTTCGCATGCGGGTTTCAAAAAACGTCACGGCCAAGAGAGCCGAGTGTGGTTGAGTCTGTCTGCAAGTCTGCCTCTGGGCTGTGGGGTGGCTCACCTTGGCTCCTTCTCGGTCATTATTATCCTATTCCTGCCTGCCTGCGTGCCCGTCCTCCCGACCAGCCTTGCCTGCTCCAACACCGCAACTGAGAGGGTGCCTTGCGGGTAGGTAGGAAAACAGGATCAGATGATTTGACGATTTGACCCGAGAGAAACGAACTGTCTGAAGGCCGTCTCACCTAGACAGCTTAGCCTCACAGCCCGTCACGGAATGCGAATGCGTCCATTTCAGGTCCCTCTCTTCGCTGCCTCGCTCCCTCCTCGCAATCCTCGTGCTCAACTCCTGACCTGACACCTCCCTGCCCACACTTCGCCAACTCCTCGCCTCCCGTATCCCGAACCTCGGCCATTTCCCCCTTCGATCACCCCTTCTCCGCAGGCCCCAACTGCCGCACCGCAGAATTACCAGTAAACGCCAATACAATACAGGCTTAAACGACGCATCCGCATGCGCTTGCGCATCTGCATCCACTCGACGCTGCGTGAACGGTTGTACACTTGTACCACCATCACAGCTCCATCTATCCGTTCCTACATTAGCTCCAACTCGCCTTCTTTCCTTGTCTTGTGGTTCAAAACTACCTGTACTGCTCAGTATTCGCCTTTGAGATCCTGCACCTCGCATCCACAACCTTCCAGCGACTTCGGTTTCTCCTCCGGAGACGAGCTCCCTGTCTCAACCTGCCAGGAAGAAGCTCCAAGGAGGAAAGAGCTCGACTCCGGCGCACCATCCTTGCCTGGATCTCCCGTGCAAACCCCGTACCCTGGAAATTCCCGCCCACTGACGCAGAAGTTGCTCTTGTTGCGGTCGCGACAGCCGCATTGCCACTTTGGCATCATGGAGCACTTTCCGCGATTCCGGCGCAAGCAGAAGGATGTGGCCACACCCACCATCATCACGCCTGCGAATAGCGCCAGCTTTCCCACCAAGACGACGCCACCGCCCGGCGAGCCTCAACCACCCCCTCCCACTCGACCGGGCCAGAAGCTCAGTCCCTTCCGCGTATTCCACCGCTCGTCGAGCAAGCGAGCACGCGACTCCCCACCGGCCTCGCTGCCGCACTCGCCCGCCGCCGCCGCCGCCGTCCTGGCCCCAGACAGCAGCATCACCGACCGGCCCGTTTCACCGCTGTCGCTCAAGACAGAGGCCATGGGTGGACCACAGCACGGGGCAGGGAGACCCCCCAAGATTCCCGCATTTCTGGACCTAAGCGAGCAAGGTGGGTTTTTGCTTCTTCTTCCTCCCCGTTGGCCGTTGCTGGCATATCCATACCTCAGGTACCTTCCGTAGGCTGCAAGGCTAAGCACGCATGTACCCATTGTAGATATCGAAGCCAAATTCGGCGAGCTAGTATGGCTCGAGCGCAAACGCCTCTTCCAGTCCGCACAGAACCCCTCGCCCGACTTCCGGTGGGCGCGCGTGTCGGGGCCGCACCTCAAGATGCTTGACAGGTACATGAACGTGCAACCCTGGCACAACAACCGCATAAAACTCCAGGTCCCCGAGGGGCACGTGGACTACATCAATGCCTCGCCGATCACGCTCATCCCGTCGCCGCGCCCGGCCACCGACAGCCGTCCGGGCGAGCTGCGCGAGTCGGACAACTACATCGCCATGCAGGGGCCCAAGCAAGCCTCGACCGACCACGTGTGGCGCATGGTGGTCGAGCAGCTCGAGAGCCCCGGCGTCATCGTCATGCTCACCGAGACGCACGAGGGCCACGTGGAGAAATGCTACCCCTACTTCCCCCGCCGGAAAGAGGATCCCCCGCTCGAGATCAACCAGCGCGACGAGTTCGGCGACGGCTTCCGGGCGACGGTGCGGTGCGAGGGCATGGAGGAGACAGCGGCAGGCGACGCGATCGAGCTGCGGAAACTGGTGATCCGCGTTCACTCGTTCGGCCGGGCGCAGAAGAGCACAGAGGAACCCTACACCCCCAGGCGGCGCGCAACCAGCCTCAGCCGCCCCACCGCCCAGCAGCAGCAGCAGCAGCAAGCCGACGAGGCCAACGCCGCCGACTCGGACGTCAACATGCAATCATCCCCATCAACCCACGAGGAGCAGCCCGGCTCGTCCCGCACCAGCCTCTCGTCTACCTCGCACGTCGATACCCCCCAGTCCCACGCCGACAGCCAATCCTCCTCCTCGTTCGTCGAAGAGCGCATCGTCTGGCACTTTCTCTACAAAAAATGGCCTGACTTTGGCGTGCCCGCGCTCGCCGACCTGGAAAGCTTCTTCACGCTCATGCGCCTCTCGCGCGAGAAGAACGCGGGCCCGCACAACCCGCGCATCGTGCACTGCAGCGCCGGCGTCGGCCGTAGCGGCACCTTCATCGCGCTCGAGCACCTCGTGCGCGAGCTCGACGCCGGCGTGCTCGAGCACTACGACGAACACATGGCCACGCCCTCGCCCGCCTCGCACACCACCAACAAGTCGTCCACCTCGTCGCTACTGCGGTTCCAGGGCGAGAACGGCGAGGAGATCACCGCCTCGGCGTCTGCTGGGTTCGAAAACACGTCGCCTACGACCACCTCGTCCATGGTCTGCGAGGAGGAGGGCGAGGACCTCATCTTCAACACGGTCAACCAGCTGCGCGAGCAGCGGCGCACCATGGTCCAGGCCGAGAGCCAGTATCTGTTTATTTACCAGGTGCTAAGGAAGCTGTGGCAGGATAAATACGGCAGCGGCAGCGGCAGCGGCAGCGGCGGCGGCGGCGGTGGTGGTCAAGAGGATGAGGGGCTTGAGCCGGCGGCCAAGAGGCTTGAGGTCGATCCCTTTGTTGAGGGATGAAACGACGAACCCCGTACGGTCATCGTTTTGCCCGGTCAAAGTTGTAGGATTTCAGTTAGGAGAGATGAGATGAGATGAGATGGGGATAGGGATAACGCGGACTTTTATGTTCTCCGTCGGATTATCCTGTGTATTTTTGTTCATTTGTTTTGCATTGGGAGCGGTGGTGAGGGGGGCTAAGGGGGAAAGGAAAGGGGAAGGGGAAAAAAGGAAAAATGGGAGACAACACACACGAACGTTGTTTCTGTGTTGTTCTCGCTCTAGGAATAACGGTTTGAGCATTGGGCATTTTGCACTTTTTGTCTGCGGTTTTTTTTATTCTCTGGACTGACTCAAAGTCATATCTTTGTTGCTTCATTTTTTTTTTTCCTGCTCTTTCTCTATCTCTTCTGTCTGTTCTTCTACTTTTGCTTTCTGTTTTCTATTTCTCCTTTTTTCTTACATTTCCCCCTCTTCGTTTCTCGCGAAATATCCTATGAGGGAGATACTGGTACTGGTGTGTGTACTGGACTATGCCAGGGGCAGGGATGCATTTTTTCCACTTTTTGTTCTCGCTCGTACATAACAATCGCATGTATTTGGAAGCAGGGGAAGGGGAGGAAAGAGGAAAGGGGGAGGGAGGCTTGGAATGGCTTTAGATACCCGACTATTAGCTTTTCTCCGTCTATTTTGTTCGGCTCTGCTTTGTTTTCTTCTTCTTTTTCATCTCATCCTGTTAAGTTGGTCTGTTCTGGTCTGGTCTTCTGAGCTAGGGGTCAGCGATGGTATTATTGCATGTTCAAGGGCGTTTAATAGGAGGCATTACTAGCGTGTCAGGTCTTTTCTTCTCTATTTTTTCCCGCCGTGCTGTTAGGCCTGGTGGCCGTTGCTGTTTGTGCTCTGGTGCTCGCTGGAGGGCGGAAACTCTGAAGGCAGGGGATGAGGGAACAGAGATGCGGTTCGGTTAGCAGGTTTCTTTCCTCCTCCCGTCACTCACTGCTCACGACATGGGTCTGGATGTTTTTTTTTTTTTTTTTTTTTTTTTTTGAAACAGGGCAGGCAGGCAGAAAGAAAGAAAGGCAGAGGAAGCAAGCTTGTGGGGACTTCTTTTATTCTTCACTCTTCTTTTTGTACTTGTCTCTTCTTTCTACCTTTCGGTCCTATGGTGTGTGTATCATGGCTAGGGAGCTCCGGGCGCGCGAGAGAGAAATACGGATTCAACAATGAGAGTATAGAAAAGAAACACAAGACGAGAGACTCTGTCGTGTACTGATACGGGGCAAACATGGAAGCCGCGGAACGGGTGGAGAGACGGGAAAAGGGGTGTTCTGTTCCCTCTTCTTTGCGTCTTTTGGTCGAGAGTTTTACAACAATACAAGCTTTCACAACTTCATGGTACTCTTCAACATTGTGTACGATTGGAGAACTTTGACCGGTGTCTCATGCGTCTCCAACTACCTGTATCTATGTAGCTTGGTAGTCTAGGAATAGAGCAGCAAACCGTCCCAATTTTTCCCTTCCAGGTCGATGCCGTATTATTATTATATTATTTCTCTTGCCCATTATCGCCGTCGGCTGGGACAGCCCCGTGTTTGATTCGAAGATCTTGGCCGGGTACCTGCAGGCTGCAGCAGTAGCAGCAACGCTCGCGCGCGCCTCCTCACCGCCGGTTCTACTGTGGATCGTTCAGAGTGCCCCCGATGTTACTTTGGACGGCGGCCGCTAGGGCGTTCTACTCCGCCAGCGCCCATCGCCCGTCGTGGGGTTTCGTTGTTCCTGCGCCAGCGTGTTGACCTCTTTCCTATGGCGGACTGGCTCACCTTGGCTGCCATGTGGGCTACCAGGGATGTTGTGGATCGTCGTCTCGGAGCTACTTTCACAGGTTATTAAGGCGGCGACTAGCGTACGCAGTAGACCTGAGGTGAAGCGAATTCGAGGTGAAGTGAGGTGAGCGTAGTGCGATTCTGGGGGCGGCTCGGTTCCTCAGACGTGGGGAGAGAGACTATGGACAATTCATCATGCCGAGGCTGACTCGGTGTGTATTGTAGCCAAGCAGCCAAGGTCAGACATATGCAAGATCGATTCGGGCGCAGTTGCACAGACGGGGAAGACGGGGGTTGACGTGTTACACGTTGCGCTTGCGAGGTTGCAAATACGGTATCGGAGCAGGACGAGCGACGGAGAACGACATGAAAGCACCGAGAGTTGACTGACTCTGACTCGCCCTCGAGCCCGCCCTGCTTCGCTTTCTCTTCCAGGAACCCAAGCAAAATGACGCGTACGCACCAAAGCAAAAGCGATGATGGAAGAGAGAGGCACGGTACGCCCCGCGAGCCAATCCAGCAAGTGGACGTCCAAGTCCCGTCCCTTGGCGGTGGTCGGCTCTTGGCTGCATCATCCGGCTACGCAGGACGTAGTTTTAGCTCCATCATTGAATGTTGGTTGGTTGGCTGATTGATTCGGTACACACTTTTGCCACGAGGGGCGGATGGAAGGGAAGGACGGGAGAAGGGGAACGGGCTTCTAGAAGGAGGCGCACTGACAGGCGTTTGGTCGTGTCGCATCCTCTTCCCCTGCCCCGGCTGATAGAGTCCAGTCAAGACACACAAAGAGGACGTGAAAGAACGCCCGGCACGAACTTATCCACCCATGGAATTCCCCGTCTAGTCCCCGTTGGGTGACGCGAGGCCGTGCGCATGCGGTCTTGCTCCGGAGACCGAGGGGTGGAGAATATCATCACGGAAAAGGGGGTGACATGGCGGCGGCAATGGGGTTGCGGCGGGACGCGGGAAGGCAGGAGATATCGGACCGTTGTGGCTAAAATTGTTAAGCCAAAATAAAGGATTCTCCAACGGCTCTGGTCGAGTTACAATCCGCAAAGGCAGAGCGTGGCCGCGTAGTAATAGGCACCGTGGTGTTGGTTGGTTGCTATGCACCCATACCCGTAGACCAAGATAGCCCGTTGTGTAAATTCCAGCTAAGGTATACACTAGAGGCGGTTCTCTTTTGTCACCTAAATCCGAGTCCAGCTGTTGACTCGTGTTAAGCGCAAAATGCCGTTGGCAATCTTCACAAGGATCCACCGCCTTCGATTCCCTGCTCTCCGCGTGTCTGCCATGAGGTGGTTCTCGCTTGCGAGAGACACGGTTCTCCACGATTTTTCCGACAAACGCTGGCTGGGGCGGGCGTCGGAAGCGGGATCTGGAGTCTGAGCGTGAGAGCGGATGGTTTATCGCTTGTCACGATGCTTCCCGATCCGCCATCCGATGCAATGGAACCTCGCAGTCAAAGCTATTCTTGGGTGGCTGATATTCCAAGAAAAGTGCTGACTGTTCTGCATGCGATGATGTGGTATAGCCCTGCCAGGTTGCATTCGTAGGTGGTGGGTGCGAGGGAGTGGTAGGGGTCGCGAAGCGAAAAAGATCCGCCTTCTGGAACACCATGGTGCAGCAGAACCTGGTCGCCCTGGGGCGATGGGGATGCGGAAGAATGATCACGTTGCGCTCGATATAGGTAATTTTAACTCGTTCGTGTAACTCTGGCTGACTACTGTGAAGCCTGAGGAGGTCGCTGCGGGTGCAGAATGGAGGGGGAGGCAGGTTATGTGGTGCGTTTGGATGGGTTTTCTCATACTGTAGACGGGTGAAAAAACACGGAAACATTTCCCCAAAAGTGCGGGTTGGCAATCGCCCACGCATGTCGTATGTCGTACACATACCAGATTTGAGGGGGCAATGCGGGGTGCATGCATGCCCGCCATTTTCTCAGGATTCTGCACGGTGAAGAACTTGACGATTGCGAGAGGCGTCCTGTTCGGGACGTGACCCGGTCTGAGCCGACCGGTCAACCTGTCAAAGGCCCTTCCCTCCTGTAAACATGTCACTGTCGGCAACACCAGACATGCAGACTTGCAGACTTCCATGCTAGCTCTTGCAGAATGCAAAGCCTGCAGGTGTAAATGCAAGTGCAAATGTCATGTGCGACCATGACAGTCCCACCGGACAAGCATGTCGTGGCCTGATGTCTAATGTCCGATGTCTGTGAGTGCTCGTGCTCTTGGTACCTTAATTCGAGGAAGGTGCTGCCCCGGGCAGGAGCAAACACATCTCTTGCACGACGCAAACTGACCGCTGGATCATTTTCCAATTTGATCCCAAGCACACACCCGGCGCTCACCCGTGACTGGCAGCCTTGGTCTGTGGAAATGAAGCATGGCGAGCATACCGTGGTAGAATAACAAAATCGACCAAGGTCAGAAGGTGCGGGCCTGGTAAACTTTTCTATTACCTTAGGTCCATGCATGCCGTCCCCAGGTTGCGTCTACCTACTCGACGGACGGATGAGCTGGAGATGGAGATGGTCGTTCCTCGAGATCCGCCTGCTTGGGTACCTTCCCTGCCTAGGTTGCAAGTTACATTACGGCTGTCTCATCAGAAGTCCAAGGCAGGTGCTACCACCCAAGCAGGGAGAGTAAGCTCGGGATCTCACAGCTCGACTGTCCGTCCCGGCCGTCCAACCGACCAGGCCACCCTTGACATTTGTCGTTTTACCGATGCGCTGTGTCTTGACACGGAGAGACAATGACGAGAGACAGAGGAAGACATGGAGCAGAAACAGCTGCCGGTCATTTATCGCTCCAGCAGGGATCGAGGTGGATGGACCGGGGCCCCTAATCCGGCATAGCTTGAAGCCTCTCGACGGCAGGGGACCCGCCTATCGGCCTTCTAGAAGGATTCTTTAAGAGAGCGCGATCAGCCCTGCATGGTTGGTCCCAAAATCCCAATTGGCAATCACCTCCACCAGGCCACTGCCTATCCGTATCCTGAGCTCAGGTACCTGACCTTATTCATGATCGCGGTACCCGCATCTCACGCAACCCGTGCCTTCCTCCCGTTCATGTATCTAGTTCGATCCCTCCTCGAGTGCTCAACCGTTCAGATCTCTTCTTGACTCTCGGCATCTCTATTTACGTTTTCGAGGTAATTCTATTTTCTCCCGGCCATCGGCGCCTCGCAATTGCATCACCGCGGGGCACACCACGCTGATTACCTCCGTACCTTTTTCATAGCGCTCAGATCGGCAGTTGCCTCGGCACCAAGACTGCACCCTTTCACGCCTCCCTACAGGGACCTAACTTTACATTACCGATCAAGCCGCGCAGAAGTACCTCGAACGAACGAGGTCATTTCAATATCGCCTTCTCATTCATCCAAAATACCTCCACCAACGAAGCAAGCACATGCCTACCTTGCGCCAGGCCTGCAATACAGAAACTATTCGCACAAGCGACCACAGACGGAACAGAAGGAACAAGAAACCAAATACACAACAACAGCAACAACAATGGCACCAGTTCCGGCTTCAGCGTTGCTAAATTGTTAACGACGCCTGCATCTGGTCGCGTTCCGCATTTCGCATTCCGCTTGTTGCGCTCGGTTTTTGAATTCCGGTCACCCTCCGTTGTGAGACTTTGAGACATCTACAGAATCTCCGAGACTCTGGCCTACCTGGACGAGCCCAGGAACCGGCAGCCACTGGCAGGGCCCAGCTACGCTGGTTGCGACGTTGGGACGACTTCACAGACGGCAAGATAGTTGGGCATCCAGCCAGCCAGCCACTCTGACGGCTGAGGTTCGGACGCTCTCGGGGCTGCGCCTCTCGGAAACTCTCATTACCATTCTCGCCCTGCGCTCAGGGCATTGTCAGAAAGCCGTCGGACAAAGAGATCTTGTTGCTGCCACCCGGATTTTGGGGCGCCCGACCAGCTTTGGCGTTCAGCTCGCGCATTCCTGCGTTCGCGCCGCTACCTAAACATTGTCCCGCCACCTCGGCATCTTTTTGTGGCACGGCCCCTCGTCGTCGCACGCCGGCGAAGTGCACGATCCTCTTGGTTGGATTGCTTGCAGCATCGCAACAAGCGGACAACTTTGGCGCTCTTCATTGCTACGGCCTGTATCCCAAGGGAGACGCAGTCATGACGTCGATTGTGAGTAGAGTCATTCCCCCTCCTTGTTTGGCGCATTGCCCATCTGTCGCTTGAATGCCTTTGCGTTGCGCGTTGCGTGTTACTTCCCCTCCAACACCCTGCCCCTGGGCATGATCCTTGCCCCTTATAACACTCCATCCATGATACAACAACGACCGCACCAGTCGGTCAATTGGCTGCGCGCGCGACAATATGCTCTTTGCATCCCGCGCCGCACCTTCTTGACCAATGCCAACCCCCAGCACACACACCGCCTCACTCCCACACCCACGGGTCTGTTTTGTCCCCCACGTTGCCAAAACCGGCAGCCTGGCACTGGGCTCAGCGCTCGACATTTCCCAATATCCGCGTCTTCCGGTTGGCAGCAGCCCCCGGCGCGCCCAGCGCCGCCCCATGTGCTGATCTCATTGAAGAGTCGCGCGACGGAGCTGGGCACAGTCGTCGCCGCCTTACAGTCCTGTCCTTTCATCTGAACTTGGCTGTCGCAGTTGCTGGGCGTCGACAAGACCATGTCCTTTCCGCCCAAACTCCTTGTTTCCCTCATCAACACCTCGCTATTCTGAACAGGATGTTTTTGAATATAGCTGGTGCTTAATCACCTCCTCCCGGAACCCATATCAAGAGCCGACTGTCATCAAGCAAGCGCCTCCAACGAGAAGATGCTAATCCCCGATCTCCAGTTGTGTCTTGCCCACTACTGTGATCTTCATGGGCCCACGCCTTTGATGGTCACCGAAGGGCTCCCAGTGCCATGCAGCTCGTGTTATGAAGATGAATTACACGAATATGCCGGGCTCGCTGCCGACAGACCACATACTAGCGCCACCACAACCGGGGCTACGGCGCACACGGCGACCGCCATTACCGATGCCCTCCGCCGAATGAATTACGCCGCTATACCACGCAGCTCATCCGTCCCCGCATCAGAACAGGAAGCCCAGACCTATCGTGCAGCTCTTCGTCAGACAGCACTGAATGCAGCGTCTGGGTCCGCGATAGAGACACCTCCTCAAAGTCCCCGCCTTGCCCAGCAACAAAAACCCCGTCACGACTCTGGCTTTCGTAGGACGTACGACGAATATGTGACGAGGCGGGCCGGACCATGCGACAACTGTGCGCTGACTCTGCCGAAGCGCCAAGAAAGCAAGGAAGTTGGTGGTGACTCGCGACCAGAGCATGGCCCGACTCTTCGGACGCGAGCACCGTGTGCGCGAGTCTTTGGGATGGACGACGTGTCCCCGCCCACGTCGCGAACCTCATCGTCACCCACTTCAGATGATGAATCGGCAACCCTTCCCAGCCCCACACATCGTCGCACAGCCACGACGGTCTCAGTAGCATCACGATCTAGTACAAGCTCTACTGCTGGGACAGCCACAAGCACGCACACTCACTACCTGGACTACACTTCAACCCACGAGCCTGTTGCGCCAAAATCATTCTCCATCGTCCGCGCCTCCTGCCTGCGAACATTATCCCTAGAAACTCTCCCCCGGCCGCCTGCGACCGCCCCTTCTGCTGCAAACAGCTCCATGTCCGCACCGCTACCCTCTCCAAGCACCCCTGCCTTCGTCACAACTCACAGCGTTGGCTCCGCCGCTTCGGGCGGTCCCATCTTCTTCGGAGACCCTGCCGCCGGCTACACAACTGCCTATATATTCCGAATACCCGATGTACATGCTCGAGGCCATAAGCGAGTCTACGCCTTCCTTGCCCTCAGCACACACCGCGAGCGCCTTGCCATGAAGACATTTGGCTTTGTGGCTGCAGCCTTTCGCGATATGGCAGCGTGGATCCAGGCTATGGCTGAGGCCGAGGCCGAGCGCACCCTTGCCGAGTCGTCAGATTCCCCAGGGATAAGTCCAGTCACTGCTGGGCCGGGTTATGGAAGTTTCCAACCCGAGCTGGCTGTTCCGGACAACCGGAGCAGCTTTCTTGTCGGCGGTATGGGCAGCGGCCTTTCGAGGCGCATGGGCGCTGGCTTTGGCGGCTCCGGGGTTGCGTTGAAGCAGCGCGGGCTCGCTGAGCTAGTTGGCCTGCCGGACTTCTTCATTGAACTGCATACGCGGTTTGTGAGGCTGTTACTCGAACTGAGAGTTGTGCTCGGGTCATGAGATCCGAGATGAGAGAAGAGCTATGCGGGCATGATTCTTCACACTCATATAATATGCGCGGATGGATTCAAGTGTACATCCGCGTGTTTACGATACCAAAAACTTTGTTTGGTTGGTCAGTCCTTGTCTTGGACGGATACGGTCGACCACAACTCCTGGCAAGGGTGATATATCCACCTATTGCACGCCCATCACCTGTTTGATTCAACAACCCTATTACGATACCAGCCCCCTTCACATCACCATCTTTATTCACCAAGTCTTTTACGACTTGCGTTCCCGCCTCTGGCAGGGTGATCGAACATGGGAAATAACGGGCACCCATACCTACGACGACCACCCTCCGCCCCCCACCTTTTACCTAATGAGTAATGAGAGTAATGGCCGAAGCCTTTCCGTTGTTGTTTTTGTTGCGTTATTGGCACACATGTCACATTTTGGGACGGTGAGATGGATATCACCTTGTATTATGGATGGAGAAGGAGAAGAGCGGCGAAGGTTATTTGCCTGGCTGGACAGTTGACTGCGCGCAGGATTTTCTTCCAGATTTGGAGGTAATAGCAGGCACATGGATGAGATATCACACATGAGCCGGCGGATGAAGGGAGGTGTGTGGAAGAGATTGAGAGAAAGAGAAGGAACCAAGGCAATTTTTTTTTTTTGGAGGATATACCCAGTGTGGTCTGTTACCGGGCCTGCCCGCTCTGGTTCACTTAGACGGTGATACACGAGCAGGCAGGCAGGCAGACAGACCGACACAATGATGGAAAAGAAAGCATCTAGCGCGCGACTTGGGCAACCTGGGCGGCATGGTTTATGTAGAATCAAGACAAGGAAGGACGGATGGATGGATGGTCTAGTAATGACAATTAGAAGTAGCTTCGCTGGCTGGTTTAGATGGATGGCTGGATGGATGGATGGGTGCATACATGCACAGGGATGGGACGGACTGGCGGACGAACTGGCAGACGGACATACCCCGGAATATGGAAATAGATGAGGATTCAGATCACGCAGGGCCTTTGGTTGAGAGAGATCGGATAGGTTAACTTGATCGCGGGTTCTGTCCCCTTTTTTGGTTTTGTTCGGCTGGCTGGATTTGGGATTTGATGGAGCGAGCGAGCAATCATGGGATGGGGATGGTTGGACTTTGTTGGTTAGGCTTTCTTTCTTTCCTTCCTCTTCTTCTTCTTCTTCTTCTCCTCCTCCTCCTCCTCCTCCTCCTCCTCCTCCTCCTCCTCCTCCTCCTTCTCCTTCTTCTTCTTCTTCTTCTTGTCTTACCACCTCATCTTATCACCCTTTTTTACCACTGTTGTTTCCAAATTTGTATCATCACCACCGGTTACCCTTCAACACTTGACCATTTCCTCCATTTTTTTTTTTCTTGTCTTTTCAAACCTGTTTTCTGCGTTATCTTCTTTGTAAACTAAGCCTGGGAGCGGAGATCTGGATTTGAGGTACACAGCCAGCC
Organism: Cercophora scortea; assembly: GCA_033439705.1. NCBI lineage: Eukaryota > Fungi > Ascomycota > Sordariomycetes > Sordariales > Lasiosphaeriaceae > Cercophora > Cercophora scortea. Next base: position 2,075,677 of record JAUEPO010000007.1, read on the forward strand.
AGCTTGCTTCTTTTCTTTTTGCTTTTTGCCAGGCGTTCTTGGAGTTTGAATGGGGATGGGAAGGTGTCGTTCTAGCGGGTTCGTTTGATGTATCTTAAACGGAGGGATGGATGGAAATGGATGGATGGGTAGATGGATATATGGATGGATGGATAGTTCGTACTATTTGTTATTGTTGTGCTTTGGCTCTAGCCACAATGTCATTACTTCCCTGACGTATGTTTTGCTTCCTATCCCCTCGACCTTTGTGTCGTGGGTTATTGTTGTTCTCCTGTAGATTTGTTGTATCTTGGGAATCTTGATAAGCTTGAGGAACGAAGATTACGATAACTGGTAGTCTGGATGAAGTGGGGATTTTGGTGATGTCGAACCTGTTGTTTTGTTTGCCGAGCTGCTGCCATGATCCGAATGGAGAACTGCTCAGGAACATTCCTAGTTATGTATCCGTGGTCACAATGCATGATACATGAGTAGTTGCAAGAGTACACATGTTGTTTCCCATCGCCACCGGTCAAACTGAGAAGACGACGTTGCGCACGTCTAAGCTATGAGATCGGACTACTGTACATTATGGGCCTCTGCGCATCGACCATTCGGTGATTACGCCCTCGATGGTCTGGTCTGGCCAAGACTGGCCACACTTGCAGCCAGACTGACAAGCCGGAACCAAAGATTTCCCCAGTCTTTGGGCAATATATCGCAAGGCCCCTCCCAATTCCCCACCGGACGGCAAGCGGTTTACTTGTAGAAGTCAAACTTGTTCTCGTCCGTCGACCCCTTGACCTGACTGCTGTATGCGTCCTCCAGATCCACCTGGATGATGTTGTACCTGTTTTTCCTCACAGCCCGTAGTCCGGCCTCCTGCATGATGGCAGCGATGACGGCGCCGCTGAGGGGGTCGTTACGCACGATCAAGCTGTCCAAATCCACCTCGGGGGCCAAGCTCATCTTGCTGGCAATCGTCGTGAAGATAAGGCGGCGCTCGCGGCGGTCACGTAGGTTGGGGAACTCGATTTTGCGATCCAGACGTCCGGGACGCAGCAGCGCTGGGTCGAGGGTATCGGCACGGTTGGTGGCCATGATGACCTTGACGTTGGCCGTCTGGTCGAAACCGTCCATCTGGTTCAGAAGCTCGAGCAGGATTCTCTGCACCTCGCGATCGGCACCGGTCTGGGCGTCGAAGCGCTTGGTCGCAATAGCGTCGATCTCGTCGATGAAGATAATGGCCGGGGCGTTCTCGCGGGCCATGCGGAAGACGTCGCGGACCATACGAGGGCCCTCACCCAAGTATTTCTGGACAAACTCGGAGCCGACGACGCGGATGAAGTTGGCGGTTGTGGAATTGGCGACCGCCTTGACGAGCATGGTCTTGCCAGTTCCGGGGGGCCGTAGAGAAGGACGCCGCGCGGCGGGTCAATGCCGATTTGCTTGTAGAGGTCGAAGTGGGTTAAGGGGAGCTCGACGGCTTCGCGAATCTCTTGCTTTTGCATATCGAGGCCGCCCACGTCGGCGTAGGTCACGTCGGGCTTCTCGTCGGCGCCGAGCATGGCGATGGACGAGTCGGCCTCTGGCGGAAGGATGTCGACGAGGGCATTGGAGTGGCGATGGAGGGCAACGGAGGAGGAGGGCTTGAGAAGCTCGCGGTCCAGGGTGGACAGAATGCGCACGACATAGTTGGACCCCGTGCTGGATTGAACGATTCCAGTGCTGCAGCGAGGGTTCGGGTGATTAGATCCAGCCGAGTTTGTGTGGGAGGGGAGAACTCACTTCTGGTCGATGGCCTCCATAAACTGTCCAATGACCAAGGGCACACTCTGGATGCGCTTGATCTCCTCCTGCGCGCGGACGAGCTCGCGCTTCAAGCTTCTGTGTCATGACTTAGCATTTTTCTTTTGGCGGGTTGCCGGCTGGGGCTGGGCGAGGTAGTCGGCGGGCGGATTGTACCTCTGCTCATCCTTGATGTATTCCTCCTGCAGCTGGATGTACTCGAGCTGCCGCTGCAGCCTCTTGAGATTGCCGTATTCGTCATCGCCCTCTGTTGATGCGCCCTCGAAGTGCTCGATGCTGGGGATTGTGGAGAGAGGCGTCTTTTTGTGGGAAGGGAAGTGGTTGACGGCGCTTTCAATAAGGACGTCGCCCATCTTGTCGAGGGAGGGTGCGTAGTGGTGGGTGGTGGTTGTTTTGTTATTTGATTCGGTGCCGACGCTTGCGATGCAAAGATTGGGGTGGCAGAGCTATCGAGATCTTGAGTGCTGGTCAGTCAGCTTCGTTTTGTGGGTGTCGTAAAGTTGGCAAGAGGATTGTTGTCCGGTCTGTCGGAGTTGTTGGTAAATGGAAGGTTGAGCGTGGTTGTTGTCGCTTTCGCTTTCGCCTCGTGGCGCGTGCAGTGCAGCAGCAGCAGCAAGCAGCCGTGCTCTGGGCTGGTCGTCATCCACCTGCGGCCTGGAGCTGGAAGCGTGGAATGCCTGGGGCTGCAGTTCTCAGGTACCTTGCCGTACTGCTGGGAGGTGGTGATTGGCCAGCTCAGTCTTGGCGGGTAAGGCGAACTTTGCCTGCATCAGGTCCGGCTGTGTGGATTTTACGGTACCTCTATCCTGTATACAGGACGGCAACATTTGATGAACTTCATCCAACATCTCCAAACCTTGTGATTTTCTAACGAAATTTTATCTGCCGCTTCTTGTTCTCACGGTTCAGAAATTTGAACAATGTGATCCCTCAAGCTGCAGAAACTCGAACACGGCGCGGGCTGGTGCGGGTGAGGTACCTACGAAGTAAACCCTGGAGAGTACCAGGTAGTGGCAGTCAGCTAGGGTGAAACAGAACAAGTGAGTTGATGATGCTCGGCGAAGTAGCAGTCACAACCAAGTTCGGCCAAAGAAAACGTTTAAAATTATGGAGCTTCAGCAACCGGTCTATTCGGCCCCGACGGGAGGTCTGTTTTAGAGGGCAACGGACGGAGAAAGTCACGGCACGCCAAGCCAGTCCAAGGTTTGACGACAACTTTCCCACGCCAGCGATATCATTGCCACACCCGACGACTTCCGGAGAGCACATAAATACGCAGCCTTTGCCCACCCCTTTCTAGAATGCTGAAGCTGTATCGCGTTTTGTGGTATATTTGTTGATTCGTTCCACCGATAAGCCGTTAGGTTTCGCCATCGAGGGCGTGGAGACTGTAGGGAAGTACGCCGTGGGTTGTTGTTCTGTTTCGACACGATCATCGGAGAATGGGCCTTGCCGGTCTTGGCCTTCTTTGATGGGCACTGCTCGGCTCCGCTCCGGGATTGATACCTGACATCGATATTTATCTAATGCCATTGAGTGTCAACGGCTAGAAACCCGTCGTTCATTGTCCGTCGCCCACGTAGCCCGCCACTTAGTCACCCGTGGCAGCAGCCCGATCCATCACTTGGGAGCTCCGCGCTTTGTCGCTCTCCCGTAATTGGATTGTGCTTGGGCTCCTCTCAGCCCGACGGTCCGGGATACCTGCCCGGTGTCGTCGTACGGGTGAGAAAGGGGATTCAGAATCCGACAATCGGCCTTCCGTCTTCTCCACTTCCATCCTCCCTAGTGCACTACTACCGTACATTGACGGCCAACACGGCATGGAACAGCGATGGGACAGCATGATGCGAGTGTGAGGTGCTGGTGCAGTCATTCTTAGCGACACGAACCACGATCCAGCCAATTGCCAGCCAGAGGCCACGGACAGGTCGCTGCATGTTCATGGGTCGTTGAGCCGGGGCTTGCCTGGATCGGGGGACCTGAGAGCCCCACCTGGCTGCCTATCTGCCCTGCCTATCCCGCGCCTGCCCGCATGCTTTACCAGGAAGGTACGGGGTGCTCAGGCAGGCACAGTGCACCCGACAGTGTCTGCCACCCGACTGCCACTTCGCCGGGTTGCGCTGTTAGTCACTCCCGTCAACGCCCGGCTTTGCATTGCGCTGCGCTGTGCTGTAGTGTACGAGAGATACTAAGGTACCTACAGACAGGTCTGGTTAGCGACCTGGACCTGGAACCTCACCTCACCTCTGTTCGCATCACACAATGCCCGACCGACCTCGCCTCTCGTCCCAGCTCCAGCCTTCCTAGGTCCCTCTCTCCCATCTTCTTCTGCTCTTTTTGTCGGCCCGCGCGCTCGCAACACTCGAGACAAACAAAACCTGACCTGAGCCGCCTAGACCTTGACCTAAGCTGACCTGACCCATCCCGACCCGACTCGAAGCTCGTTACATCATTCTCTCTCTGCCTCTCGTGACATCTTCGGTGACCTTTATTGCTGCTGCTGCTCCTGCTGCTTCGTCTTGTTTCTTCGCTGGGATTCCGGTCTCTCTGAATTCATGGTCCCATCTGCCTTGCAGCCCTGCACTGCACCTCCTATCGGCGGTAGCAGCATCATCCCACCTTGACCGTCTCGTCGGCGACCTCTGCATTGTACAAAACCAGACAAACACCGTGCCACCGAGCCCTTTGAGACTCGGGCTTCTTTTACGCCGCCGCAACCCTCCCGGATCGCCACCATGTCTTCGTCGATCGCCATTCCGGCCCCACCGCCTTCGTCGTCTCTCGACTACAACCACCGCCGCCAGTCCAAGGCAGCCGCGAGCTCCTCGTCGTCGTCGTCGTACTCGAGCTCCCCAAGCACGCCTTCGCCTTCTTCAAAGACCCCATCTCGCGCGGCCGAGAAACAAAAGATGCTGCACTCGCGCCGGCCTAGCCTCTTGAGTAGGTCTTGCCCGGGTGGCTCTGTATTCCTAGCCCCGCCGTTTCCGTTGCTTACACACTACAGGTCCGGCTCTGTCGAAGGAGGAGTGCACGACCATCAACGTCGCCGACGAGGATGGGCCGCCCCGTCTGGTAAGGCCCCCTTTAACTTCCGCGGTTTACAGGAGCCCGAAGTATGCGCTGGCCGGTGTAGGACAGGCTAGCTAATCCGGACCCCTAGATCTCGTACCTCACATCCAGCCAGGGCTTTGTCTGGAACCCCGAGATGTTCCTCCCGCCCTACGTCGACTACGACTTTGTCCCGCTCGAGCACCGCCGGGAGCCGGTGCACGAGATTCTTCTCAGCGACGAGGAGATCAGGAAGATCCTACCACAATAAATGGAACTACAACTTTATTTCTGCCCCCGGAAAGATCGGGATCGCCTGCGCGGTCAGGCGAGGGGGCTGTCTACACATGGCGTTGGGTCTTGTTTTTTCGGGTCCTGGCGGTGATCTCTGTCGTTGCGTCGGGACTAATCGTCACTACCAACGGGTCATACCGAGTTTCGGTACATTGTTTGAGTTGGGGGGTTACCCTAAGGAGTTTGACCTATAGGCGCGAGCGGAGCTGGGAGTTTCTCTGTCATTTTTTTTTTTTTTTGGCGGGCTAAGACGGAACTGATCGTCATCAGACCGGCGTTGGATTATGGCGTTTTCTTTTTCTTTTTCTTTCTTTTCTCTCTATCTTATTATGGGCGGCATGGACTTCCGGTATTGCCTGTTGGAAGCTCTGCGCGACACCAGCTCTACTCACTTGTTTATTATTCTTGTCCTGCTTGAGGCTGAATGTTCATAACTTCCATGCAATGCATTTGCCACCTCAGTAAAGTCGGGAACGGTGTGGGTCCATCATGGCGTTTGAACGGCGCTGAGCTTGTCCTCGTCTCCATCCCACCGCTGTCAATGTGTTACACCTACAACGCCTCGAGAACGCCTTGGTAATGTGCCAATGCTCAAACCAGCAAGCGGGCCGGCGAGTGGGTGCTTGTTTGTCCCTAGTGTGCTAACTGATGGTGCGGCAGGTACCGATCCTCCCGCCATCTTCATCGCAGGTACCCGCTACCTACCATGCAGTGATCGACCGTTACAGACGTATGAAAACATCAGGTACCAGCCGATAGAGGTAGGAAGATCGAGCTTCTTGACTGATCGTCGATCGTCATGCTAACCATAGATGTTCCAGCACATGAAAAACCTGCACCTCTCCATGTATTTGCAGTTGCAGTCATGATTTCAATGACAAGCACGGGAGATGGGAGAGGCGGAGCCAACCCCGCCATGGATGGATGCTGTCGGCCATTGGAGCCCTCAGCAGTCACCCCCACTCCCCCCAAGCCATAAGAACCGTGCTGGCGTAAAACTCTCGGCACTGGGCTTCGACAAGTGCCCCGCACCAGAGCGTCTCAGGTGACCCTGCTGCAGCCTCTCTGTGTACAGTAAGTTTCAGCCAGAGAAGGTGCCTCCAACTCAACGACAGCCTCGTCGGAGGAAGTCCAAAGCATCCACGCGCCTTCCTCCTTTGCGTCCATTCTCCCTCTCCCATCCCAGATTATTTAGTACCTTAGCTCATACTGTTTAGCCCTCAATCTCAATCCACATCTTCTTTGGTGTTGCTTTGTCTGCCTGCCTTGGTGACGCCGTGTGGCTCTTCTAACACAAAGGTGTCCGTCCGAGAGTGGCTTCCCGCAGCAGCAAACAGCCTGGGGCTATCTCCGATCCAGGGTCCAAGACAGATGGAGTCCCCTTCCGTTTTTGAGCCGCACCAAAGCGATGCCGTGATCCGCGTGGCTGCATACCACCGTCGCGACTTCGAGCTGACCGTCATCCGTTCCAGTCCGGCCGAACACGACCCCGTCCGTCCTTCGGTAGTTGACCCCTTCCCCTCCGCCCCCATCACCGGTCTTGGCGCCCTCGAACGCCTACCCCTCGAGCTTCTCTCGTCTATTTGCTTCCTTCTGGACATTCGCTCCTGCTTCATCCTCCGCCAGGTGAACCGACGAGCCCGCGAGGTCGTGTCGAGCCTGTACAACTATCGCGCTGTTGCCAAGCACGGGCTGGAGACTCTCCGCGCAGTGCTCCGGACTGGCGTTGCGCGCTATCTCACCATCTCGGACCTCTACCGTCCGCTTTGCCTCGGCGGTTGTCGCCTGTGTGGCAGTGAGTTTGGCGGGTTCTTGTTCCTGCCGACGGTCACGCGGTGCTGCTTCGCCTGTGTCAGGGAGTCGCCGCGCCTGTGGCTCGTCACCCTCTCGGCCCTCCGACGGCGCTCGGGCATGACCCGCCAGCGCCTGACCCAGATGATGCCCGTCATGCGCAGCCTTCCGGGCAGGTATATGATGGAGCAGAAGCGCCAGACGCAGCGGTGGGAGTTACTGGTCCGAGAGCAGTCCCTTGAGGCGCTTGGTTTCGCGATCACGACCAGGCGGCGCTCGGGGGTGCCGATGATTTCGCCTAATACCGCTATCTGGAGGTACATGGTGTCGACGCCGCTGCCGCTGCTCAATCCTACGACGGGTGAAGTGCAACATGGCCTGTCCTGCAAGGGATGCCAAATCGCGCTCGAAATCGCAGACGCTCACGGCGCGAGGTCTGCTGGTCTGTCAGAGAACCGAGACCGAGTCTATTCGAGGGAGGGGTATCTCGAACACTTTCCAACTTGCGCCGAGTCTATCACGCTCTGGCAAGAGAGCGAGGCAGGAACCGTCAGTATCCGCGAGCCAGAGTTTACGAGGAGGGGCGGGTACTTGAAGGATCCTTTTTCTTGATGAAATTCTGCCGCTCGAAAACGAATCACAACTGAGAACCATGAGCGGCACTAGATGTGTGGCTAACCGCTGACAAGTTTTGTGGTTGATTGGTAATAGGACAGGAACAAGGGCCGCAAGAACAAGGATCCCTAAAGAACAAAACTGGAGGACGATGTAGTGGATTTGGTTTGTTGGTGCGGTGGTATTATGATCTGAGGTTTCCCGAGCTCCCTGACTCTTCTTTTTGGATCCCCTCTTCTTTGGAGTGGTATATCTGCGGGGCACCGGGGTTGACTAAATGCCTGTCGCAATAGCTGGGTGAGTGCTTGGCCACATTGCTAGCTGCAAGAGGCTTGCACTTGACCGTGGTGCCCCGTCTCTCCTGGCACTGGGAAAACTCCATCTTCTTGGTGCAGCCACATGCATAGTGGATCAGATCCCAGTGGCACATCTTGTCTAGGGCAGGGAGATGTCAGTATCAGCGTGTGCTGCCCACGGAATTGCTCGATCGGCAGCACCCCGCGTGCCTACCTACCTACCAGGTAGCTACGTGATAAGCCGAGGAGGTTTTGGGCTGTGTGAGGTTTGGACTTGTGTGTATGAGTTCTTTCGTGGAATTTGAGCAAAATCCGAGGGCTGGCGGTGAAGAGGGTGATGGGGAGAATTAGTCAAGAAGAGGGCAAGTCAGAATCTTATTATCATTGGTGAAACAGGTATGGAAACCTGGAAACTAACTACCAGGTTGGATTGAAAGATTATGAAGTTATGATCATCAACTAATCTAGTTATATGGCCTGTCCTCAGACGAGAGGGGTTGGCACGGCTTATATGTTGTACAAGTCGGTGATGACAGGTCAGTTCCAAAGCGCGCGCTTAACCCGTCAGCTACATTACATATAAGTGGAGGAAACGCCAGCTTGGTAGCATGTAAGTCGCCGTGAGGGTAGACGGTGAATGGCCCAGCAGCCAACCATGGACATCTTTTTGGGGCCGCTCTCCTTTATGTGTTGGGTTTTATGATATCTTTAGAGACATTGTAGAAGGTAAAATATGGAGGCATTTATTCTTTCACAACGCTGATTTATACCAGACAGTCTTCTCCACCTTCGTATTACACGGTGAGGCTTCGATGTGTAGAAGCACGGACCATGTAGTAGGTACAGTTATCGATAGCCGATAAGACTGGGCCAAACTTCTTAGCTGTGACCCGTAATAAACATGGATGGCGGCGCCCGCATCCATCTCACATCGCATCGCATTGCATCGCATTCCCCGCCGCCCGCCCGCGGTAGGCACCTTGGCGGATTTATTTACATTCTCCCCCGAGTATTTACTCTCTATCCAACCCAACTTCAAACCAACAAATCCTCATCCGCCCCAGCGACACCACGAAAGACCCAAACTCCACAATCCGTCATAACGAACATACGAGCAAAAAACGGAAACCATCAACTTTCACTAGCCAACCAACCGAAAACCAAAATCCCAAACCGGGGCGGGAGATAAAAAAGATGGACTCATCCTCGGCCCAGCACCGGCCGATCGAGCTGCAGTCGCCCGAGGACTTTGCCTACCTGATCAACAACGTGCGCCGCGCAGCAGCCGACAGCATCAACGCGGCCTTCCCGCCGATGGCGGACGGGGGACCCGACGACCACGAAGACGAGCTGCGCGTGCGCATCGAGCAGATGGTCAACGACGTAACATTCTCCCCCATGCCCCTCCCTTTCTTACACCAACCTACCAAAAAACCAAATAAAACAAACCCCAGCTAACTCCCCCCCTCTCTTTAATAGTATATAATCAAAACATTCACCCTCGCAGCCCCCTCGCTAACCATAAACGGCCTCCCCGTCGACCCCTCCCACTTCCTCTCCTCCAACAAATACAACACAGACCAACTCTACACGCCGCACGAACAGCACGAACCCTTCGACCCCCGCCTGCGCCAGCGCGTCGAAGACCTAGCCCGCGAGGAAGAAGACCTCCTCCGCTCGATCGCGAGTCTAAAGCGCCGCGTCCCGCACGCGACGGCAACAGCTTGGGCGGTCGCTACCAAGGCCGGGATCGCGGCCGACGAGGCGGCGCTGGAGGTTGCGAGGGCGCGCGCGGTGGGTGATGGTGAGGCAGCGGGACATAGAGCGCTTGAGGGCGTGGGATCCTTGGAACGGCAGGCGGATGTTGAAGGTGGGTTTAGTCGGGCTGTTGATGGGTTGGGGCGGTTGAAGAGGGATATGCCCAGCACGGTGGCCAAGATGGAGAGGGCGAGGGTTGCGGGGGGTTATGTTGTTACTGGGCGGTAGGTTTCGGAATGGGGATAGGAGGGGGGGGGCTTTCTTGGGCTGTTTGGTGTATGGATAGGTGTTTATACCCGTGGGAAATGGGATGGCGAGGCGAGGCGAGGGTGTCTAGGTTTGGATACATTGTCTCGCCACGGTGGGTTATCGGCGTTCATGGTTGATTGGGTTGGGTGGACGGTGTTATGAGGATGAAAGTGCAGCGCAATCGCTATGGCGGCGCTGGTGTGTTTTTACATAGTAAACCAAGACCGCAAATATGGGTATGGGCCGTCTAACAAGGCATGGAACGACGCATGCATTGCTCAACACCACTAACACAGTCATTCTACAGCGTGCGCGCCCCGTTCTAAAACATGGGTAGGAGGTAATAAAGGAATCTATTTTATAGTTTCATGCGGGCGAAAACAAACTATCTTGAGAGACGCAGAAGCACAAGAAAAAGCTCTCTGGGCTGGCGCAAAAGGAAAACCGCACGACAAACACAAAGCGCGACCGAGCAGACGCCCAACTCGTCTCCTTGTGAACTTGGAACAACACACACAACCCCAGTCAAGGCCCGACTAGTGCTGCTGAGCCGCCGGCCGCTGTAGTCTCAATGCTTAGGTATCTGCTACTCCCTCTCGACTCGCAGCTCAGTGCGCTCATTGGGAGTTTCTTCGTGAACAACCACACTTCGTGCGTGGACAAACACAGTTTGCGACATCCAGCGCATCTACCGCATCTACCGCATCCACAGCCCCTGCCGCAGCTACCGGATCCTTCTTCAGACGGCCCCCAATCCGTGGTTTACCCAACGAGGCCTTCAGGACTTGGATTCGCGCTTTCTATGCGGCGGCGGGCGCAGGAGCCTTGACCTCGGGAGCCTCGACGGCAACGGGTGCCGGCGCAGGGGCGGCGGCAGCGGCGTCCTTGATCTCGCCGGGTGCGTCGTTTACGATCGTAGTCGCCTCGGCGGGCTTCGCAGCGGCGGCCTCCTCCCACTTAGCCGGGCGGGCCCACTGCTCCTCGCGCCAGGGGCCCATGTCGCTGAGCTGGCATCCGCCCTGGCATGTGCAGGTACCACCAAACTCCTTAGGCAGGTTCTCGACGGGTACCTGGGCAAGGAGCTCCTTCTGGTAGCTGCCTCCAAGCACATGGATCTTCTGCACCGTGACGGGGTCGAGCCAGCCCTTCATGACGCCCCAGACACTGCTGAATCCCCACGGGGCGTTGATCAGGTACAGGCGGCCTAGGCGCTCGGGGTAGTAGTTCTGCGAGATGCCGCTGACCAGCTTGACGTAGCTGTAGACCTGGGGGATCTTGGTGATGCCCACGCCCTTGAGGTCCATGATGGTGCAGCACGTCTCGAGGAGGGTGCCAGCCTTGCGGCTGCATGCCGGCAGGCGGGGATCTGCAAGGCGCTCGTACTCGACGGCCAGGTTGGTCAACATACGGTCGGCGGTGGTGATCTTGTACATAGCCGTCAGGTCGATTCCACCGAGCTGCTCGATGTAAACGGGGCGGCCATCCTGTGTGTTGGTTGGTCGGTCAGTACGGTCAACCCTCCTGTTCCGGCGGCCGAAGAGAAGGAAATCGAGCCAGCGGGAATATCCATCCACCATAGGCACATACCTTGTCGGTCTTGTGGTAGTACTGGGGGTAGTACTTGAACATGGCCTCCTTCTCAGGGTACTCCCATGTCGGCACAACGTCGTCAAGCTTGGTCTCTTCCCTCCACTTCTCGCACTCGACGAACCTGTAGAAGCAGCGGTCAGCAACTACTCGCTCGTCCCCTGGCCACCCCTCATTCTCTTTGGGCTGCTCGGTCGGGTGTGTTCTCACATCTTGTGGGCGAGGGTCACGTCGAACTTGCGAGCACGGAGAAAGCGCAGCTGCCAAGCCAGTGTCAGCGGTCCGTCCATATCGTCTCTGTCCCCTCTTCTCTCTCCACCGCCAAGCTCAGCTCGTCTCAGCCCACTCACCAGAGTCAGCGTGTCGAGACGCTTGGTGTGACCCTCCGACTCGAGCAGCAGACGAAGCTGGTGCACCTGTGCCTGCTGCTCCGACGTCAGATAGCCGGGATGCCCGCTCTGGGCGACGGGAGACGTGGTCGGGTAGTCATAGTGGTCGTATTTGGCGTCGAGCTCCATGGGCGTTGCTACGGCGGTGGCGGCCATTTTGCAGTCGGGTTGAGTATGTAAAGTCGGAAGCCGCTCTTCGTTTGGAGAACAAGCTGCTACCCAAGGAAGGGCAAATTATTGCGGGGAAATATGGGGGGTACCAGCGGCGGTCGGTTCGAGGATGGAGGGAAGAAGGAGGCTCGGTTGCAGACAGAATACACAGAGCTGCGTTGGAGAGGGTCAACGAAGCAAACAACTAGTCAGTCGGGTTGTTCGTGGCAAAAAAGAAAAAAAGAAAGAAAAAAAAATGTAAAGAGTTGAGGAAAGGGGAGGAGGGTCGAGCCTGCGCAAGGTAGACGGGTTGGGAGACGTTTAATTGAGGTGCCTTCCTATTGCGCTGTTGCGGGTACGGTACGGTACATGTTAGAAGTACTGGGGGGTGCCTGACTGTCGAAAATTCGTCATGGCAGCCAGATTGTCGGTTGTGCAGAACCGCGCCAGCCTGTCGCGGCGCCCCCCATGGCCAGCTGCTCCACGCCCCGCAGCCAGTTAATTTGCTATGGATCTTGCCATGTCCCGTAAATTATAGCGGCTTGATTACCATCGTATTTGGCGAAGCACCGGCGGGTTCCCCTGAGCCGGATCAAACGCCTCCAGATTTAGAATACCAGGTATCCCCTAACAGAGGCATGATTCACGATGTCTCGGCCGACAACCGTTCCAGGCCGGCAGTCGAGAACGAAAACGAGAACGCGAGTCCTTGTTCAACAAATCCCATCGACTATTGGGACGCCATCTGAAGGTAATGCGCGACTGAGGTGCATCCGGATTCCAATGAGCCAAACTTGCGCTTTCGTCATACGGCATGCGCTGCTGTCACCGTGCCATGCCTCCCATCAGTGCCATCCAACCGACCGACAGACCAACCAAATGACGTTGTTCACATGACGATTCAGCTGACCTTGCCATTGTGTTTCCCGTCCGGCAGGCAACTCATGATTTTGGTGATTACAAGAGCGAGATGACCCTCTGTGCTGTGGTGCATTTGCCATCTTTCAGCAAATGACCCAGGCTGGGCACATGCGCGGCCCCTCGGGGTCCGTCCTGAATCGTGCATTCCCTTATCCCGTACACTCACTCAACTCAACCACCAGGAGGCTTCTCTTTCTCCTTTTGTTTGCCTGACGCCTTCTGTGCCTTCTCTTCCTCTTCCTTCTCCTTGCGTTTCTGTACCACGTCCCAGTTATACACTCTTGCGAGCGCTACCTCCATCGTCTAGAACAAAGCAAGTTAGCAACGCAACTTGGAGGCCGCCGACAGACGGGGATAACGGTCCGCTTTGGACAATAACCACCCCTACTCACCGTGATCTGTTCTCTCAGGAAATCCAAGTCCTCCTCGCAGTTGTTCAAGCTCTTCGTCGCCGCCTGAAATTTAGTGTCGAGCAGCTCCTCGGCCTCATCGATGGGGTACGACAGCATGACGTTGGCCTAGTAAACAAGGTCGCGCATTAGTTTGCCGACACAGACAAACATGTATATCCGCCTGGAGGGGGATTCTTACACCCAGCCATATGTAGACCTCGTCCGTCGGCGGTATCTCGGCCTTTGCGTAAAGCGTCTCGTTGAGCTCGAAGGTCGTTTCTATCGGGTCGGGCGCGTCCTGGTGAACAAGCAACAAGGGCCCATTAGCGTCCTATGTCCTTCTTCCCGTGCGGTGCTGCTCCCTCGTCCAGAGTAAATCCCAGCCATCGTACCTTTCTCAGCTTCAAGAACCGAACCGTATCCAGCGTCTTCTGAATATCAGGCATCTTGTCTTTCAGGCCCGCGACACGCCGTTGGAGGTTCTGCTCCATGAACTGGTATTTCCTGCCACACAGAACAAAGCCGCTCGTTAGGTCTGGTGCCCGTGGAGAATGGGGTCGAGGATCATTTATGTTTCCCAGCCATTTCCTGTATCGGCTCGAGGATGCTAGAATGGGTAGGGGTGTAGGGAGTCGTTCGTAGCGTCGTGCGTCTGTGGATTGAAGAGATGGAGGAGAGCAACAAGTTGCCAGCTGCCGCTCCCGCAATGGAAACTCACGCAATCATCTCCTGGAAACTCCTCAACGTAGGCTCGACATCTGCGCGTGTCGTCACATAGTCCTCGACCTTGTCGACAAACGGCGCGTACGGTATTCCGCGTGGGTTGGAGGCGGGCTCCTTGCTACCCGCACGAAAAGGGAAAAAGTCAGGACGAACGCCACACATGCACTTCCAAGCCGGCACTTACCGGGTCGCCGCCGCTGTTTCTTTGCCTTTGCTTGCCATTTCCGGGTGGACCTGCCTCACATGCTGCGAGGGTGGAAGATTGGGAGAAAAGGTCGGGCGCTTTTTCGAGCAAAACCCAGTGGCGGGCAGGTGTTTGGAGAAATCGCGAGCTACCGGCAGGTGTGGTGGGAGGCTGCGTCTGTCACCGCGCCTTGGCAAAGCTGGAGGTGGGGTTTGGGCGCCGCCCCTCCCCAGATTAAGGTACCTCCAGTAAGTACCTAGTAGGCCAGCGAGCACCTAGGCGAGCTAGGGCAGTGGGGCAATAGCAACGGGTTGCCATTCCCTTCACTGAGGATTGAATCGGGGCATAAAACCATAATTTTTTTTTATAGAATCGTCGACAAGCATTCAAGTTGGAACCTTCAAATAATTGAACTTCTAGAACGAGACGTCCATTTTCATATATAATGTCAAGTTTATGGGGTGAAATAGAAGTGCGTAATCGTAAATTGGGAACCCGTAGTTCCTCGACTTTCACTTAACATAACCATTCAGCCCCATACAGGTTACTAGACGCTGTGTCACAGCTTACAACACAACCACCGCTCTTCAAAGTCACAGGACGCCTCCCAATCTAACAGAACTGCCCTGTCCACAAGGCTACCTATGTACTTGGAAATTCTCATAGTGTCGCAAATCAGACGCCCAACAATGCTTAGCCTCCGATGGTATCAATACGCTTCCCAATAAACTCATTGAGAATAAGAAATCCCAGCACCTAGGTGCTCCCTAGAGGTCTCATACATCATGAGCCAAGTCCATCAAATTCAACAGCCTCTCTTGACCTTCCTATCCCTTGGCATATACAAAAACGGCCGACCCTTCAGCTTCTCCAGCCAAGATCTAAAGCGCATCGTCCTCCATTGAACTACTATAGCCACTTTCTGCACCGCCGGCAGTAGCAACGGAGCTCCCTGTACGCGGCAAGTGTTCAACTTTCCCAGACACGCCTGTGCTCCCAGTTGCAAGTTCCTCCTCTCGCACGAAGAGATGCGCCCGGCTTTCGACAAAGCTTCCCTCCGCATTATCGGCCTCGTGACTAGACTGCACGTCTTCATTTACTGCAGAGTTTTTGACCGAGTGATGAGGATTGGCGCGCAGGGATATCAACTCTCCCGAAGACGAGTTTTCGGAGAAATCATCCAAATCCTCCGAGTCGGTCTCCTCCGAGTCATCGTCACTATCGTCATCGGTGCTAAAGGGAGGAAAGAAAATGCCCGGAGGTGGCAGAGTAACCGGCATGAGTTGCTCGAACTTGGATCGCAAATACTCGATCCGAACAGGCCGGTCCATGACCACGGTGCAACGCTGCGGTCCAGGCGATGAAGCCCGTATTGATGCCAATCGACGGGCGACAACCTCGGCAATGTCTTCAGAGGCTGATCGATCAGCTCTGTCACGCAAAATGGGACGCCGGGTCGTCACCACTACTGCAAAGTGGTCTTCTGGGAGGACACCTCCAAGGCCGCAAGGCTCTAGGACAGGCACGGCTTCACAGGGGCTAACGCTGTCTGGTTCATCGCACCACGGGAACTCGATGTCGTCATCGTTGGTCGAGTCCTCATCGTCAACCATAAGGTCGGGTAAGTTGTCAAGGTCCATATCTAGCGCCTCGGAGACAATGGCGCGGGGATCGCTGAGTGGCCGGATGGCAAGAGAAGATCCAGATGAGGTTCGGTGCATCAAGAGTCGAGGCGCCGTCTGGATAGACTCCAGCTCCCGGCCAGTAGAAGTCATGTAAGTTGTCGGCGATATGTCGCCAGGATCTCCAGATAGGTCGATGCAAAACGGAGCACCACTATAATAAACAATGGCGCCGTCGCGACGATGCTTCTTCGACCCTGTTCCGCTATAGTTCCATTGTGAATAGCCGGCGTTCCCAGGGTTGCTCTCGTCTCCTCCACCGCCTGAACCCGGGGACCCTGTCCCCTCTAACGAGCTTTCGATTGACGATGATGAGCGGTGTACAAACAGAGGTTTGTAGTGGAAGCTCTCCCCAGAGTTCGATACTAGAGGCTTGAACTTGGAGTCATTACTCGGTGAGCCAGAGAGCATTTGCCCCGCCATCGATTGTGTCTTCTGCTTCTTTCTTTGGCCATCCTCCTTGTTGGAATCGGACTCTTCGGTCGAGGGGCTTTTCAGCGAATTCTCACCACTATCGCTGCTGAACTTTGTCCCATCGGTTCCCCCGCGCCAGCGTATCTTTCGACCGTCCGGTGACAGCTGAAACTTTTTGCTCTTCTCGGTGACAGCTGACCGGATGAAGCTTGGTGTCACATTGATGATGTGCAATTGTGCCAGGTTGCAGAGAAGGTTTAGATAAACCCAGCCATCGGCGTCTGGCGATACGTTTTGATAGTCGGTCTTCTCCCCGACCAGAAACTCCTGCGTGACCAATCCGAGGTGGCGGATATAATCCATGTTCTCGGACGGGATTTGTACACGGTCAGGGTCCAGGTCGCGAGGTCTGGTGGGACGTTGCTCCGGCAGAGCCGCAGCCGGTGGGGAGGCGTGTGGTCCATTTCTACCACCACTTCCATTGCCGTCACCGCTTCCCATTCCATTTCCACCACTCTCAGTCTGGTCCCCATTCGAGTTTGTTGACAAATTGTCACGAGAACGCGGCTTCTTCTGGAGAGGGTCTTGAGGCTGTATGCAAGCCTCGCGGGCTGCTTCAGGATTGCGTGGAGGGGCCATGGCTGGCGCGTCCACCGAGGCCTTCACACCCCGAGGTGACAGAGATTGGCTTCGGTGTATGCCTCTCCCGCCGATCTTCCCAGTGAAGAGATGTTCCAAGCGCCGAACTACCAGCTTTTTTCTCTCTTTATCCGTCATCACCACATGCCGAGGAAAAAGCCCGTCGGGCGTATCTCTTAGATAGCTCTGGACCTTCTGCTCTGCCGAGCTTTTGCCCCGCGACAAAGCTGGTCGTCCTAGCGATGGTCCGGACGATTGCGGCCCGTTCGAGCCCGGCCCTATAGACATGGATGCGTAGGCCGAATCAACGGGACGAGAATGCGATGAAGATGACGAGGCGTGTTTGGAGATGGACTCTCCCGAATAGTACATGTTGCTCCCGTGATTTCCAACCTTCCGGCGCTGCGAAGGCGGTTCACTGGAGCCCTCGAGACCGGCAGCAAAGTCGCGAAGAGTTGCCTCTAGCTCACGCTTCTTCCGCTGTGGTAACCCATGAACCTTGATCTCGAATAGTTTGTCTTTTCTCATAATGTCAGGCCCAAACTGCTTGTAGCGCTTCAACTCCTCCTTGAGACGCTTGTTCTCGATCGTCAAATCGTCAATGACGCTTCGGTAGTCGTCCGCGCTACTGCTCTGAGTACGGCGCAGGAATCCGGCTTGGTGAGGACCCTGTGAATAGGCATGTGCTGGGTTTCGGAAAGCAGCGCCCGTTGCCCTCGACTCTTCGTTGGATGAATCCGTCTCTTTCTGGAAGAATGGAGGATCCACGTCCATCGTGTTTGCATCGTACGCAGTGATGCCATTGTTATTGGAGCGATCGAACCATCTCTTGGGGTCACTGTTGCGGGTGTCGAGACTTTCCCCGGATGAGTTTCGTCGAGGAGAGCTGGCAGACGGGACGGCGGGAGCTTTCAGCAGTGAAGACTTCCTGGTGGCTTCGCGCGCCAGTCGATGATGCTGTAAGGTCACGGATTTCTCTGGCGTGGCTCGTCGGGGCATGGGATGTCCTCGATCAGACGGCGGCTGCATGCCCTGTGATTCATGTCTTTGACCCGCCATTTCCTCAACATGTCAAGCGCCGAACTGGATCGTGTTGCGACTCTGGCCTGTGTGTTTACTGTTGAGTCATGGTCGGGGACGGGACGCGCCCCGCGAGAGTCGAATTGGATAGGACGCCGTATATGTCTGAAAACAAGGGCGTCAGAAGGCGAGGAGAAGGTCGGATGATGTTCTGGAGGGAAGACAGGTCAGAAGAATGCGCATGGTTATGCCTGAAGCGGAAGTTCTGTAAAGCTGGCAACGTCGACCGCCACGAGGACGGCAAGCAATCCACGACCAGATAGAGGGCAACAGTTTCATGGTGGGGTTGGGTTATTCAAGCTGAAGTGAGAAGGTTCAGGTATCATTGTCGCGTCCATGAGCATCTCTAATTTGCCTTAGCAGGGCTAGGAGAGAAACAAACCTTGGCACAACCTCTAGGCCGAGGGCGGCTTGGAGAGTGCATGGCAAAACCGAAACGCACAGAGGTGAGAGCTCAGGTGAAGGAAACTCGGCAGTGCGTGAGGTAAGGCGATCTAGAAAAGAAAAGCAAGTGGTTGTTACCTTGGTATAGGACGTGACGTAAGATATCCCGTATGTACCGTAAGTTGGACTGGTAATTCGGTGGTTTGGAGATAGAGAGAGGGGAACCGCCCAGTGAAGGAAGCCAGGCAAGTTGCAGGGTGCCGGATCGTCAATCAATACTTTGCGCGTCTGGGGCGTGGTCGTGGTGCTTCCGCTCCAGCTTCAACTTTCAGCTTCAGCGTCGCCTTCAACTTTTATCTCGTTGGCGGTGTAGGCTTGGACGAGCAGGGTCGGGTTCCCTCTGGATGTGAAACAAATCGGCAGCCACGTCGATATATACCTGGCTAAGCACCGATTTGCCAGCAGAGGGCAGGAAGGAGGCGGGGGGGATGGGCAGAGGTGGGAGGTGATGGCGGAGGGGTGGGCTGGTTTGGTCTGCGTGTCTCTCTCGTCACTTCGTGCTGTCTTCTCCGGTCTTCCTCCTGTGCCCAGTGCCCAGTGCCCGCTGCGCACTGAGATGCTCGACAATCGTTCGTGGCTCCTCCCGCAGGAGTGGCTGGCTGCACTGCACGGCACTGGGCTGGACGCGCGCATCAAAAAGGAATGCACCTCCCCCAAAAGCAAACGCAATCGAGATTGGTGCTGTGCATCAGCGTGGATTGGCTCTTGAGGCCATGGTGCTGTTTCGCATGAAAATTGACTTGGGTTCGCGAAAGTCCAGAGTCGAGACGACTCGAGAAGACTCTCGCCCGCTCCCTCGATTTCGCAGATGCCACAGGAAACGCGCCGATCCTCACAGGGTGCCAACAGGAAAATGGATCGGGATCGAAAAATCCAGGGTCCTGTTCGCCTGCTGATCATTGGTCGGTGGATCCTGCCCAAGTCCACGGCAACAGTAGTACTTTCCTCCCCCGTTCCTGCCAAAGTGAACAGCCTCTGTTCGCTCGCCTCAAACAATAAATTCCGAATGGCAACTTGGTTTCCCCTTGCGCAACGACTTGCAGTTATCAATTGCCACTTTCTCCTTGCATTTGCCCTCCTCAAGACGGTCGAGATCTTCGACATCAAATCGCCAAACCCCGGGTCAACCGTGCCGCTGTTACCACGATACAGGCCTAGGGTCTCTCTTCGTTGACGCCGCTGGGGTCGGGTAAACGGCTTTCCAGTTTCGATTGCCTCTCGATGCCCGACTAGCACAGCACTACCTGTACCTACTACCTACGTAACTTACACTGGCAACTCCACGCATCGGTATCCGCTTTGCCGTTCCAGTAGTGTTCGGCTACCAGACCACTTTCAACTTCGACAGATGATATGTATTGCTGATCAGTCGATGGTGAGGACGAGGTGGGGTCTGAAATCTCGTGATGAGCTTGGTTGGGTCAGCTTCCCACAAAACCAGAACTGGTCTTAGTACATGGAGATCAGACGACGCATTACCCTCTCCGATACTCCTATTGAAACCAAAACATCTCACATCGCTTACACACTACACGTACAGTATAGTGAAAGAGTTATAGAATACATGTTGGATACATGTACTTATACACTGCAATACAGGTAGCTTTCATGGTTTACCATCCATGCGTTAGGGGTCCCGAAAACAACCAGAGACACCTCGAACAGCGACTTCGTCCAGCGAGCTCCCTTGGATACCTTACCTCGAGCCGTTCACGGTAATGTCCGTTCCCCGCACGCACGGGGGTTATGGCTTTTCCAAAGGAGCAATACCACCTTACCTGACCATTCGGCTTCTGTTCACTTCCACGCGATACCTTTACCTGCCCTTGCCTTCCTCCTGTGTAACTTGGTTGGCAATTTGTCGCGACATTTCAAGCCCATTCTGGAACCGGGCGGCGGTTGGGTGGACAGAGTGGGCGGTGTGCCCTTAGTGAACGGGTTCCTGTTGGCAACCCCCTCGTCCCTTTCCCACCTTCCCGCACCGCACGCTAACGTCATAGTAACTTGCAGGGTCCTCGTCCATGGGTCGCCCTGGTCACGAAACCGGTAGCACATCAGCGACAAAGTCGTTAGCGATCACTCTTTTTGCCCTGCCATCGGCGAGGTGCCCGAACGGCAAGAGTCAGCCCTGACTCTTCAATGCACAGGAAGCCCCGACGACAGGATAGAACACCTCTAACCCGCACACCAGGGCACGAAATTATATTTTAGTCAAAACATCAGGAAGGAAGAAGGACGATTGAAAGGAGGGGACGGCGATGCGATCGGTGAGGCCCTTCGCACCACAACACGGACCAGGCTGCAGAGTGATCATGGTGGGTTGGGCAAATGCACTTTGTCTCTCGTCGACTCCATAGTGTTGTGCCACCAGTGCTTCCATCCACGGGCTTGGATTACCTTCTTGGCGCCCCCTGGTCTGGGTTGCGTGCCTTCCACCTGGCAGGTGCTGGCTACAGCGAAGTCGGTGACTGTCTACAAACAGGCCAAAGATGGAAGTGAAACAATGACGTGGTTATTACATCGAGACGTTGTTTACTTTTCAAGCCATTCGCGAAGCTCGGAATAGCTTCACTAGGTCTTCGATGCAGGCGGTCCCCTCTTGAGAGTGATGGGGAGTTCGAAACTCCTTGGAACTTGAGCACTTGGAAGAAAACTAGAAGCTAAGAAATAACCGCCCAGCTCACATTTACATATACTAGGCTACGGCTTCATCAAATTTTACAAGTAGTTCGGCATTGCGAGACATGCAAATGTTATTTCCTTTCAAGTTTGTTCAACCCATACCTATTGTCAATGATCACCTGTCAGCAGCATTGCGGCAACGTCTGCCCCTCTTTTAATGGATTTTGCGCTAACAAAACAAACCAATTGTTGTTGGGAGCATGGGTTCGGTGTGACGATCAGCCCTGCAGGGTCCTCTCCTCCCCCCGGTTTCTTCTGACGTCAATTTCATGATACCAAGTGTCAAGGAAATCCCGCGATACAAATCACCACGGGCAAAGCAAAGACATCCATCCCTAATTCATACCTGCATCGGCCTACACGTACACCACATCTCTCAACTTTCCAACATTCACCCCTCCCCCATCTTTCCCGCTGTGGTTCTCCATTGGAGGCTCGGCAAGACATATTGGAGACTCACTCTCAACATAATTCCAATCAGAGCTCCCAACTTCCTGCCGCTTTCTTATTTTCGTGGTTATGTCTAATCCGAATACATGCAGGGTGGTGTGTGTCGATAGGCTGTCAACCATCCCCTCGGGCGGCGCCCCCGAGTCCGAAAGACCCCGCACAGCAAACAGGCCGCTCACAAGATGGAAAGCCATGGATGATTATTGGAAGCCGGGCAGACTTGATTCTACCGGCAGGCATCTGTCCTTTCTTTGATACAAGTGTGCAATGAATATGAACAAGTAAAAGAAATAGCGGTTGGTCTATTTGAAAGTGCCCGTTTACTCTTTTTGCGGATATCTTGTCAATTTAAGCGCTGTCCGGGATCCGGGTAAGCCGGCGTGATGTGTTGGATACCGAATACCAGCGACTTGTGCTTGCGCGGTTCTTCTAGTGTTCTGGGTTCCAGGTTGGCATTGCGACAGGTCAGTTATGTGGACTGCAGTCCGAAAAACATGAAGACATTTTAATTGAATGCTTCGAGGTTGTTGACGCCACTGCGGATGTTTCAACATCGTGTTAGGGGCCTTTGGCGTGAGAAAACAGTAAACAACCGAATCAATAAATAAATACATGGTTGATAAAAGACACGGGGAACCGCGCAAGCAACGACTGCCAGGTCTGAGAGGGGGCTGAACACATTACTACGAGGGTGCTTGAAACCCATGCCACGCATGAGTGAGTAGGTCGTGCCTTATACTGTACAGCTCCCGCTTCACGCCGCTACATGGATAGTTAATGGTACTGCACAAGTCGGTTGTTGACCTGCCGTCCAGCCATTCATATTTATATGTCGCGGTGTAAGAGGAGGCGGGAGATGGAAGTTGAAGCCATTATATCTTCCCCGTACCCAGATGATCACGACGCCCGACACGGTGTAATAGGTGCAATACTACCAGGTACTAAACGACAGGTTCATTACAATACTTGTCCTCTCCCGCCTGGAGGAGAAGCATGTACAGCTATGGCTATTCCCAACTACATACAGCAAGCAACAACCTTCCATTCCGCCCTCACTCACTTCTTGAACGTCGCGCTCTTCGGCCCCGCCTTGACGTGGTTGACCTTCTTCGCGCCGACAGGCGCATTCCCGCTCTTCTTCGAGTACGGGTTGAACGCCTTCGTTTCCTTTCCACTCCTGCCTCTGCTCGTGGCACCACCAGCACCGGTCTTCTCCTTCGGCGCATGCAACACCGGTGCGGCCTTGGTGTAGTCGAACGGTGTCTGGTCATCCTCGGTTTCCTTCTCCTCGCTAGCAGAAGACTGGGATTTCTCCTTGGGGGCAGCCTTGGCGGCTTTGAGGGCAGCCTTAGCTTCCTTCTTCTCTTTCCGCTCAGCGACTTGCTTAGCCTTCTTGCGCTCGGCTTTCCGGGCTGCCTTGGCGGCTTTGTACTCCGGGGTTTGTCTGAGGGCTGCGCGAGCGGCCTTCTTGGATGCTTTGGACTCGCTGGCGCTTGCTTCCTCCTCGTCCTCCGCCTCGTCCTCGTCCTCCACCTCAGCCTCCGCCTCCGCCTCCTGTTGCGGTGCTTCCTCTTCGTCGTCGACCGCCATGGGCTCCGCAGAATCGCTAGGTTCAGCGTCTGCGTCTTCCATCTCGGAGTCGGATCCCTCCTCCTCGGCATCTGATTCGGATTCGTCATTCGTCTCCTCGATCTTGCGCTTCCGACTTCCTTTCAGAGTGAACTCCCGGTCCGCAGCCTCGGCTTCGGCTTCGGGTTCAACTTCTGCGGCAGCCTTCGTAACCTTCTGTGACTCTGCCGGCGCATCTTCAAAGGCCGCTTGCTGGATGTATTGATAGTAAGGAAGCACAATCTCCGTCTGGTCGTCCAACTTCTTCGCAGATCCATCCCATATCGTACTTATCGGTATGTCGCCCCAGAACTGAGAGCGTTCACTCTTGAGTTCCTTGATGTCAGGGACAGCGATATCTGGAGTGATGACTGTTTTTGCTGGCCGTTCTCCAAAGAAGCCCTTTTGTGCGGCAGAGCTAGGTGATTCGCGGAAGATATCCATCATCTTGGGGCCGTTCAGGCCCTTGGCCTTGGCGTCTTGGACAAGGTCAAAGAGTTCGTCAAGGTAGGGCTTGAGCGTCCTGGCATTGCTGTCGAGTATGCTCCAGAGGGCCTTCTTGTCAACCGGAAGGATTCGCGCCACGTCTGCAAGAACCTGCTGGGTCATGAAGAAGACCGGGCTTTCATCCTCACGGCGAGCTAGCTCATCTCGCCACTGGTGAAGTGCCTTGTACACCGCGAACTGTTCGCTATCGTAAAGTGTCGCCGATTTGGAGAGAGCGTTATACCATCCACGAGGGCCGAAGCCGGTTTCGGGCTCGTAGGATGGGTTTTCGTATCGCAAGAGGGAGACCTCCTTGGACTTCTGTACGACCTGTCCGATCAGGTCTTTCTCGGGGTTGCTGCGGTCAGAGTTCTCGACAAGCTCGTTCCGTACCATATCATAGATATATAGCAGATAGTGAGTGTCAGACCGAGCATAGTAAAGCATTTCCTGAGGGAGTGGTCTGGAATATTGTTAGCTTAGAGCGCACACCGGATGGAAATCGGACGTACCTGATCCGCCAATCGGCCAACTGGTATTTCTTGTCTGCATCGAAATCTACAAACTTCTTGAGCAGGAATGCCAGACTTCTGCCGGGGTATCCCAGAGGGCCACAAGCATGGTGAGTGTCAAAGAGTCCAACAACGTATAGACCGAGATCTCTCTGAAGCCAGATCGCATCCATGAACGCGCCGTGGAGAACCTGTGGTGGTATATGTCAGCAACGTCAACAGTCATGCTCTGCGGGAACCCTTACCTTCACGATCTTCGGGTCAGCAAACACCTCGTTAAGGACCTCAAGCTTGTGTCTCCAAGGCACGAGTGTGTCGACTATCCAGTCCTTTTCCCGTGTGCTGATCTGCATTAGGGACAGCAAGCCCGTAAAGGTCCTAAAGTCGTGATGCTCGAGATCAAGGGCGATCTCCTTTGCCTGCTTCAGCTCCTCCAGCATCTCCAGTACACCTTCGTACGTGTCAACCCATATTGCTGCGGTTCCCTCTACGGGTAGGTATTTCTGGGGCTCTCGTGTCTCGTAGACGGTTTGTGGGTATTGCAGGTCGACTATCTCCTTCTCATAAGGATGCTTGTATCTGGACCACCTGTTAGTGTTCTTGCTTCTTCTTCTTTCTCCTTTCCTTCATTTCCTCTTCTCGTGCTGGGAGGAATGAAATTGGCGGGGCCATACTGTGTGGTGTTGTTTTCTGGGTTCGTAAATGTGACCAGGCTCTCCTCCAGAGAGACCTTCGCGTGGGGCTTGCTGGTAAGCAACGGCTTCCACGGGCCAGAGTCGAAGTTGTCGATCCTCTTCTCGAAGGCATTCTGGGGTTTGAGAATATTTGCTCGCTTCATCGCCCAGTTGAGGCGATCGCCATTGGATTTCGGCCGCTTGGGAGCTCGACCCTGGGCAGCGTTAGTAGAAGCGACAGAATGAGGCGGGGCGGGTTGTACATACGGGGTCGGCGACGGGCGCATCCTTTCTCTTGATCAGGCCGGTGTATTCGTCCAGGCAGGTATCTGCTTTCTCGAGGAGCGAATCGATCACATCCACAATGCCCCTCCAGTGGATATCGACATCATCGGCTTCGTCGAGCGCGGGAAGTTTGTGGCCCGTCGCATTCCCGGCCGACCTGAGCAGCCCGCTCGCGAGGCGCAAGAGGCGCTCGCTCTTGTCGTCAAGCTGGCTGCCGATGGAAGGATTCGCGGTGCGCTGGAACTGCAGGTCTTCGTTGGCGAGCCCGTTGACGGATCGGGTTGTCGAGACCAAGGCAGCCTGCACAGAGGCTCGGAGAGTGCTGAAGCCTTGCGAAGAATCCATTGCGGCTGCGGCTGTGGTGTGCGGGATGTCTTGCGAAGTTGGGGCGCGTTTACGCCGGGGCCTTCTCCAAGTCCAAAAATCAGGATCGGATTTCCTGAACTTTTCCTGCATGGGCCCGATGCCCGCTAAGAGCAACATCAATGTGGGGAAACACGAGCTGATTTTCAGTGGACGTGCGGTGGGCTGCACGGTACCGGTACCTTTTCCCGGTGAGAGACTGCCACCGTTTCCGCTCAGTAGGCTGGTAGCTGTACCTGACGCGCTGAAGTTGCTCTCAGCGCGATAAGATAAGCGAGGAAACCTGGAGTTACCCCTGGCGCATTCCTTGGAACTCTTGAGTTGACTGGTTCCATTCTGAGGTTCCAGGCACGAGACTAGGTGTCGTCAGTTCCTTTGCCTCCGCCGCCGCCACTGCCTGCAACGAGGTTCCCTTCTCAAACTTACACATAAATACACATTTTTCTCTAGTGCAACCAATACCGCAAAATAGTTGCAACCTGCAAGACCAGATCAAAACTAGCAACCAAACTACCCACTTGACGGACCTGGGCCAAGTCTTACGCCGGTGCTGCCGAGACTTGAATGACACGAAGAAACGGGGCGTTGCTTGAAGATTTATAACAGAGGCGCACAGCGAAAGAAAGGCGCTCAGGATGTCACAATCACTCGCGAAGAAGTGCAACGAGGTGAAGGAGTAAGCATTTTCGATGTTCTTCTGCCGAGATATCAGGAATGCTGATTGCAATTAGGCGCTACGACACATGCTTCTTGAAATGGTACAGCGAAAGTTCGTCTCACTTCCTCAACGCGATTGCCGATGGTGGACTTGTCGGCTCATGACTACTGTGACAGAATACCTCCGAGGCATTGGGGCCGTAGACAACAATGAGTGTTCCGCGCTGTTCAAGGAGTACAGCAGTTGCCTGCAGGTAAGCAAGGGGAGGAGACAAAAGCTGGAGATGGAGCAGCTGGGGACTCCTAGTTGGAGTAGGGCTGATATTATGACTAGGTGGCTCTCAAGGAGCGTGGCATCGATAAGCTATTAGAGGACGCGCGAGAGGACAACAAGGAGAATGACGCGGTATACCTGGGGAGAAAGAAATGTGAGCGAGCCGATCCTCCACCGTCTCTATTCGTTTTTTCTGACTTGGGCCTCGCTGCCTTCCTCTCTTTAGGATCTGAGCCCTTAAGCTGGCGTTTCTCTAAGCAATCATGATACCATTTACCTTGGATAACTGACCTTATCCCTCTTTCATGTTTGACCCGGAGCATTAGGCGTCTGGCGTCCCCCTATTCCAGTAAATGACTGGTCGTGTAAATGTGTTTGTCTTCCATATTGTACATACTCCATAATTATTAGAAAACCCACTCTTGTCATTTCCGACGGAAGAACTCCTCGCTCAAAACCCAACATCAATCACGTTGTCTTCTGTTGGCTGCTAGGTACTATCAGCAGCTTAATTCGTCGGTTGCATCTCAGAAAAAGTCTTGGCAGCAGTTCCCAGCCAGCGTCTTTGCTCACCCACATAGAAAAGGCTGACTAACAGTCCTTCACCGAAACAAGCTTTACGTCTGTTAGGGGAACGCGTTTTCGGGCCACCATCCGGATGTCAGCAGCAGGGGCCCAGGTACCTGAAGTAAGCACCTTCCCGCCGATCGGCGACTGTCCCGTTCCAGATGCAAGTGGATCAACGGGACGCGGGCTGTCGCCATTGGCTCTCGATGTTCTGGAAATGCAACACTGGATGAATTACCGACGGCGCTCCACCCAGCATTCGTCACCCCAACGCTCAAGTTCGACCTGACGCTTCCATGGATTATTGCTTGGGGCAAGCAAATTCTCCCCGTCGCCAGTGACCGCCAAACTCCGAGCAATTGACGACGGCTTCGTGCAGCTTTTGCGTCACCTCCCCCCTGTTGCCCGTTCGCGGTCTCTCGATCTCCGACACCCGGCTCCCGACTTCCAGGTTCCGAAACAAACCACCGTAACCTTTTCGAAGGCCTAATTCGCCGTTGCCAGCATTGCCAGCATTCCCACCCAAAAAACCCCCGCCAGCCACCACGCGCAGCCACGCGCAGCTAGCATCATCTCATCTACCCGAGGACACGCATATCTAGCTCCATCTTCAAGCTGGCTCGACCTCGCCTTCGCATCACACCTAGGTACCGGCATGCTCAACCCGTAGGAGGCACCGCGCTTCTATGCACCCCTTTTCCACCCTCACACTCGGCATCTTCGTAGCTGGCTACATCACTGCTCGATGGGATCTTGTGACCCGCCTCTATGAGCTTGCCATCTTTGCCTGGGATTACGGAGTGGTTGTGAGTGTCCAGCCCCTGCCCATGTCCTCCCTGCCTCCAACCACCACCACCACCACACCATGCCACACCATACCATGCCTTAGCATAGCATACCCCACGCGCGCCCCAATGAAGGATATAAATTCTGACCTGTGTCTTATGTTTTTGCAGTCTCGCGCCGCCAAAGGCTTTGCCGTGCTCACCTTTGTGTTCCTCGCCGTCTTCATCCCTGTGCAACGCCTTGCGACCCTCGAGGCGAACCTGGTACGACCATATCTCCCCCTAACATCTCGATCCCGCGCTGATAGCGATTTTCAAGCATCCGCGATCACCAGGGTCCGGTATATCTGCCCGAGAGCAATTGAGAAGAAGGGGATCTTTCTAGTTGATTGGCCACGCCTCCGCTATCTGTCATGCCAGAGCATGATGGCTTGATGCGCGTATTCTGGCCGGCCGACCTTCCACGATCGAACCTCAAGGGAGTGGTGGTAGGATGGAGGAACTCAGCCCTGGACGTCTTTGTGGTGGCCATACTCGACGAGGTTGAAGTGTGTTCCCCCTTGTCTTGACCAAAACAAGAAGAGTTTGGGCCACTGACACGTTGCCAGCCTCGAAATGTCGAGAGCGCCCTCAAGCTTGGCACTCTCTTCCGCAACGCACCTCACCCCGTGAGCCGCATCTACGAATTATGCGGGCAGTCCTCCCTGTACGTCCTGGGACTGTCAAACACGCCGGAGACGGTCGAGATCGATCCGTCATGGGTGCGTGTCACGACAGGTCCAGGTCACCGAGTCCCGTCGGTTTCCTGTGCCCGCGCATCGAGTATCCAGATAATCCTCTTTGAACGGCCGTTGCCTGGGCGCATGCAGTATATTTCACTGAACCCAATCGCGCTGGCCCTGGGGGACAAGCAGGACAGCTTCAGGAACGACTTTTCCGAGAGCGGGGAGGAAGAGGAGGAGAAACAAGAACGTCTCAACAAGAAGAAGAAGCAACAATTGGTTGAGAAGCTCAAGGACCACTCGGTTATCAAACACGTCCCGTCGGCCAAGGAAAGGGCGCTTGCGAAGATTGTGAACCAGATGAACTGGGCATGGGAGCTTGAGAAGCTGATCCAGAAGAACGTGTCGCGCATCGGCACCCGTCCCAAAAGGAGCCTGAGTGTTTCGGAAAGGGTGGTTGAATCGGCGACAACAATGCGGGATATGGCACTGGTGTGGCTTTGGGACCTGATGGTCGTCTATGTCTTGCCCATTATAAGGAGGATATTTGTCCTGGGGTTGATGTGCCACCGAATCGCCGCCGAGATGATGCTACGAGTCCTGGAGTGGCGCGCGCGACCGAGATATGCGGCGCTGAAGGACATATCTGCCACGGCTCAGCAAGTCGAAATCCGGCTTCAGCAATTTTGTTACTGGCCGATGCAATACGTTACTCTACGACTCCGCAAAAACGATTGGGAAAGCGTGACGACAAGTCACCCCGACTATATCCGGTTCTACAACAGCTTATGGCTCGTTGCCAATGATGTCATCATTGGGATTGCGCTTGGATCCTATATTATCGACAACTCGGACTGGGTAGCTGAGGAGATCAGTCGCCTGCTTAGCACATACACGGTCGACGCACTGCAGAGCAGCATATCATGGCTCATGGGATGGCCTGCAGGCTTGAAGCTGAACACCGAGCTTGCGGAATTTCTAGGAGATCTGTTCCTTTGGGTGATTGATTACTGGTCTAGTAAGTATCAAGCCTTCGAGTTACGTTGATGAGACCTGCTGACTTTGAACGAGGCTGTATTGAAACCCTCCATCCAGCTTTGCCACACATCGTGTCCATCATCGGCTTCTCTAGCTTTGCCGGAGCGAGCATGCCGATTGCGCTGCTGTCGGATCTCCTCTCCATCTTGACGATTCACATATACTCGTTCTATCTCGCCTCGGCCCGCATATTCCACTGGCAGTTGAACATCCTGATCTCGCTCTTCCACCTGTTCCGTGGCAAAAAGCACAACGTACTCCGGAACCGTATAGATTCGTGCGACTACGACCTCGATCAGCTCCTCGTCGGCACCATATTATTCACGCTTCTCTTCTACCTGCTACCGACGGTAGTGGTGTTTTACCTAAACTTTGCGATTGCCCGCATGGCCATCATATCGCTCAAGGCCGTTTTTGATACCATGCTTTCTTGCTTGAACCATTTTCCCCTTTTCGCGCTCATGCTTCGGATCAAGGACCCGAGGAGGTTGCCAGGTTTGTTGGATCCCTCGACGCATCTTTAGGAGACAGGCCTAACCGAATTTTAGGAGGTATTCGTTTTGAACTTCGAGATACCCAAGATTTTAGAATTGCTTTTAGAGACCCGCCAAGGCAATTGCCTTCGACTTCTGTCATTTACTTGAAGGTAGGTCGACCATCAACACCCCGTCTTCCAATGCAGCTGAAACTAACGTCCGTCCAGTCAACCCCCTTAAACTTCAAGGCCATGTTCCACCAATACTTTCAGATGGGTAACAGGATCAGGAAGCATTACCTCTCTCCACGGGTTCTGCTTTGTCTATTGACAGGCGAATTTGTTCCACCGTTAAACAGAAAAAACCTGTACAGCCTCCAATACAGCATGCTCCCGGCGCGGAGAGCCGGAGTGATGGAGATGTGGGACGCGGTGAACTCGTTGCCGGGGCCCAAGAGACGCGCCATGCCTATCTATGTACCGGCTCTGGCGAATGGGAAGAGGTTACCGAGCAATTATGCAGGAGGGAGATCACGAAGTTATGCCTAGACAACAAAGCCGTGGAGAGTACATATGGGGAACGGTTGGCTATCTGCCTTGGGTGTATGATTGGGATTTACAGGTAATTACAGGTACCTACCTACGTATAAGGTAGCAGACACCTTTGGCGGCCACAGTGCAGTGGCTGAATGATGCGTATATATTAATAAATATTTCCTGTTGAGCTTCGGATGGTGCTCGTCTAAAACTCGCAGTTAAGGACGCATGCTTTGAGTCTTTTTCAAGTGCTTCCTACCCTCAGGTAGCTGACCTGGTACGGATACCGGCGTGGTTAAGAGTCGTGATACCTGCAATTGAAGTCTGAAAGCTAATCTCGGGCTCCACTCGCCGTCCGGAAATAAATTCAGGGGCTATTTGCTCCTGTCAGCATCTTCTTTCGTGAAAGTGCACCACGACGTCACTCATGCATATTGTGCGGGGATGCTAATGTTGTTTGTGGGTTCCGCGCCCTCTTGTCTTCCAACCTGCAAAGTTGGTGCCTGTCAAACCACCCCGTGCCTGACCTACAAACCCCAGGCTAAATCATATCGGATTACAAGAACCGGCAATACCTGGCAGTCACAACCCGTAGGTGCCCGGTAATCACCTGAGGTTGGAGGCAGCAGCTGGTATGCAGACCTAAGGTTCCATTCAAAAGCCTGCCTAATTCCATGAATTACCATACATCATGTACCAGGTACCGGGTAACATGGACAAGTTTGCTATTGCCATCCAAAGGTCGGGCAAGTGCATGCAGTGTTGGGCTGGAACCTTGGAAACCACACTCCACCCCACTCATCGGCACCTGCCCACTCAACCGCATGTGGGGGATGTGTAGGCGGGGATAGATTATTAGTGTAACCGCGTCTCACGATCCCAAACTTCCATGTTGTTATGACTTCCATCTTTTCTTGAAGAACGTCTCGTCCCAACATATTCAAGCACTCAGAGTTTCACTTTTCTTTCTTTCTGAGGAGGAAAAACGAACAGTCTCAGGTTAACCCGCACGGATCTAGGTGGCGGATATATCGACCTTCAAAATGGATCCCACTCAGGGCTTTCACCGGCGTTTTCAAGCATCAGCAACCAGTAAGCACCAACAACACCTCCCTGGCTCTCATGACAATCAGAGCACTAAACTAAAATCGAAACCCTGAAGCAATCCAAGAACAAATCGCCCACCTTCCCAACATCTCGTCTGTGGGCGGCGAGCGCCAGGACGCAGTTGACCACGTCCTATCCGGCATCTCACGTCTCTCCTACGAGGTGGCAGACGCAGCCGACTATGTGCCCGCCTACGACCGCCGCATGTACGACAAGGCCCTCAAGGCCCTGCAGGAGCAGCTTGACGAGACGAAAGCAAAGTTCGCCCCCAAGAGCCGCTTCCAATTCAAACCCCGGAGGGGCCAGGCCACCACGGCCGGCGGCGTTGACCCCCGACATTTCGTCCCCGCCGGTAGCAGCAGCCCGGCTAGCGTAGAGACAACCTCGACCTCAGCAACGACACCACCACAAACCACGCCGTCCCTGGACAGCTCAGAGAAGGGTGACAGCACCACTTCGCCCCCCACCATCACTACCACCCCGCCCGCCGCCGCCCCAGCCAAGAACTACAACGAGGAAATCGCCCGCCCCAGTCTCAAAATCCAAGGCGAAGTCCGTAGGCCGAGCTTCTCCTCCGCCCGAGACATCAACATATCCGGCCACCGCGGCCTGCACATCCTGCTGCCCAGCTCCGCGTCACGAGCCACGTCGTCGGGCGTGCTGATGGACCTGGCGGGTTGCGTCGTCGACATGTCGATCCCGACGTTGCCGGGAAAGGCGCCGTTCGCCAGCCTGGCGCTACGGGACATGGACCGGTGCCTGATCGTGGCCGGCCACGTCAACGGTCCAGTGCATCTGACGAACCTGAAGAACTGCGTGCTGGTGGTGGTGGCACGGCAGGTCCGCATCCACGAGTGCGAGAACGTCGATTTGTATCTGCATTGTGCTAGCCGCCCAATTATAGAGTTCTGCAAGGGGATGCGGTTTGCACCTGCGCCGCCGAGTTATACCACCAAGGAGGACGAGCAGAACACGAACCAGTGGGACCAGGTTGATGACTTCAAGTGGCTGAAGGCGGATCACTCGCCGAACTGGAGCGTGCTTCCGGAGGAGGATCGGGTCCCGGACCAGGTCTGGTCGGACACGGTCACGGGACGAACCGGGTTTGTTGGGGTGAATGATATCCTGGCCAAGGTCGGCATACGGTCGAAGTGAGGGGCGTTCAGGAGTTTAAATCGAGACAAGAGGAGCTTCTTGGACGGGTCGCGTGGGCGAATGTAATATGTATTATGGAAGATAGAGGGTGCCCGGCCAAAGCAACGCTCTGATAATAATGGCTGGGCTGATCCGGTGTTGGCACCATGCATGAATAGGGGTAATGGAACAGGAATATAATAGGGGCAAGAACTGTATTAAAAGACACAATAGGTAGTCTAGGGGTATCCGATTCTTATTGACCCCAACCATTATGCGCCAAAAACTCCTTGCATGTAATCCCTCGGAGCTCATCGTAATCGCTATGACCGTCTACATGACTTCCATGGCTGCCGTGAGAAGCATGCTTCTTTGGATGGCCATATCGGTATGGAGGTAAGCGTGATATCCCAGCGCCGTGGGCCAGCTGTTCGTTATGTAAAACAACCTCAGGCATGCCTCGACTGAGCGAGAAACGGCCTGGTTTCTTCGCGTGAGCTGTGCCGTGTAGTGGTTGGCGATATGTCCAAGTATAACCATAGACGTAAAGCCTCGTAAGCGGGTAGCGAGTGGGTGGCCAGGCCATCGTCGACCGCGCCGTGACGAGGAAGGACATCGCTTCCCCCGACGTCCGCCAAATGGTGATAGTAGCAGTAGTTAGCAACGCTAAACAGCATCACCACCGCCTTCCTCTTCGCTCTACTCGACCATCCGCTCCCCCTCGTCCTTACTCCTCTGCTCCAGCATGCCGAACTGCAGCCCCTCCTCCTTCAATCCCCGCAGCATCTCAACTTGCTTGCGCCGCCGCGCCTCCAGCTCCGCGATCTCTGCCTCCTGCTGCGCAATGGTCCGCCCGACGTCCGGCAGCGTCTTGACTGCTGCCCGTGCCCGCTGCAACTTGTGCTTCAAGTTGTCTGTCGCGCCAGGGAGCTCCTTGACGCTGAGCAGCTGGCCGCCAATGCCACTGCTACCGCTTGCGAGGGGGTAGTACCCGTTACGGGCCCGGGGAGGGACGGCGCGCTGTTGGGGTGGTGGTTGTTTGCGGATGCGGCGGTGGGCGGGTTGGGGAGGTTGGTGAGTGATGGAGGTTGTTGCGATGCGCGCAGCTTGATTATGATCGAGGTCAATTCGGTCAGGGTGTCGACTGCGTCGGGGGAGAGGCCGTCGGGGAGGTGGGAGGCCATTTTTTCGGGTTTTGTTTCTGGGTTGGTTGGTTTGAGGTGTTGACCCTGGGAGCCTGGCACGCCTGGATTACGGTTCAGCCTTGTGGATTCTCAGTGACGTTCTGTTTTTGATGGATGTGACAGGCCTTTGGTCTGGCCAATTGGGGGCTCTTTCCATCCCGTCCAGGGCGGGAGGGATGCGAGGGATTGATTGACTGCAGGCCCGCCCGCTCGCTCCACCAGTCTTCGACGTCAGCTAGCCTCTGGGTGGTGGGGGGTGCTCGTTTGGTAGGCCTAGACTGCAGCGGGACAGGCGACGGCGCAGGCGCAGGACATGGAACCCCACCATCAAATCTCTCAACAGGATCTCGGAGTCGGGAGCTTACAGTTCCAGGTCCCATCCTCTCTTGCACTTCTTATATCCCGCACTCTGCAGTCCTGTTTGCCCTGCCGTTTCCCATAGATCAATTGCAATTTTGTGATTTTTCTACCAACCGCTCTTGGTCTGTTATATCGGCCGCTGCATCATCACCGTCCCTACGAAGCCACCTGCTTCCCCCCGACCAACCCCGCCATCCGATACAAACACAGACCAAAACCCAACCCCTACCTATAGACCTACCTACACCATGGCTCCCGACCACAAGGCCTGCCTGAGTACGTCCAGACGCCCCGAATATCTCCTCGTGGCATGTTACATGCTCCTGTACCTCGAGGCTGGGTGGCTGATTCTGATGCTCATCCGGTCGCATAGTCGTGATTGACGGCTGGGGCATCCCCTCCGAGGACTCTCCCAAGAATGGCGATGCTATTGCCGCTGCCAAGACCCCGGTGATGGACGAGCTCTCCCAAAGCCCCACCGGGTTCACCGAGCTCGACGCCTCGTCCCTCGCTGTCGGTCTCCCTGAGGGCCTTATGGGCAACTCCGAAGTCGGCCATCTCAACATCGGCGCCGGCCGCGTTGTCTGGCAAGACGTGGTCCGCATCGACTTGGCCATCAAGAAGAACGAGTTCAGCAAGAACGATGTGATCGCTAAGACCATGAAATCGGCTGCTGCCGGCAACGGCCGCCTCCACCTCTGTGGTCTTATCTCTGACGGCGGCGTGGTCAGTACTCGGCCCGAAGACCCCGAATCGCGAGACACTCGCTAACGATGTTTGCCACAGCACGCGAAGCAAACCCACCTCACTGCCCTGCTCAAGGCAGCAAAGGAGTACGGTGTTCCCCATGTATACATCCATTTCTTCGCCGACGGCCGTGACACCGACCCCAAGTCCGGCGCTGGCTACATGGAAGAGCTCCTGGCAACCATCCAGGAGATCGGCACTGGCCAGATTGCCACGGTTGTTGGCCGTTACTATGCCATGGACCGCGACAAGAGATGGGAGCGAGTCGAGCTTGCCCTGAAGGGCCTGGTTCTGGGCGAAGGCGAGGAGAGCAGCGACCCCGTCAAGACTATCAGGGAACGATACGAGATTGGAGAGAACGACGAGTTCCTCAAGCCCATCATTGTTGGCGGCAAGGAGGCCCGAATCCAAGGTCCGTACTTGTCCCTTCTCCTTGATTTCTTTGGGCCCAAAAACGAGACCCGCGTATTTTAGAGCTAAGGACTGACTTCTAACAGATGATGATACCGTCTTCTTCTTCAACTACCGGTCTGACCGCGTCCGCCAAATCACCCAGCTTCTGGGCGGCGTCGACCGGTCACCCAGGCCCGACTTCCCGTACCCCAAGACCAACCTGGTCACCATGACCCAGTACAAGCTCGATTACCCCTTCGAGATTGCTTTCAAGCCCCAGCACATGGGCAATGTGCTCGCCGAGTGGCTCGGCAAGCAGAACGTCGAGCAGGTACACATCGCCGAGACGGAGAAGTACGCCCACGTTACCTTCTTCTTCAACGGTGGTGTCGAGAAGGTATTCCACCTCGAGACCCGTGATGAGTCGCAGGATCTCGTGCCCTCCAACAAGAGCGTTGCGACCTACGACAAGGCACCCGAGATGAGCGCGGATGGCGTCGCTGACCAGGTTGTCAAGCGTTTGGGAGAGCAGAAGTTCCCCTTCGTCATGAACAACTTTGCTCCTCCTGACATGGTTGGCCACACCGGCGTGTACGAGGCTGCCATCATTGGCTGCGAGGCCACCGACAAGGCCATTGGCAAGATCTACGAGGGCTGCAAGAAGGAGGGATACATCCTCTTCATCACTTCGGACCACGGAAATGCCGAGGAGATGAAGTTCCCCGATGGCAAGCCCAAGACGTCGCACACGGTGAACAAGGTCCCCTTCATCATGGCCAACGCCCCCGAGGGCTGGAGCCTGAAGAAGGAGGACGGCGTCCTTGGAGATGTGGCGCCGACTATCCTGGCGGCCATGGGCCTGCCGCAGCCCGAGGAGATGACGGGTGCGAACTTGTTGGTCAAGGCATAATTACTCCGCAAAGACATGGGAGAAGAGAACAGGACGAAGTCATGAATCAAAGTGTCAAATAGATGATAGACCGGTATAGCAAAGTTATGATTATGTGAAGGTTTATCGGCGCTTGAGAGTCTCGTTACCTGTGATTGCCATTGTTGGTTTATACCGCCGTATGTGCCTTGGAGGATGGCTCACTGAACCTCATGTATAAGCGGTGTTGTTGGCTGGAGGGAATTCGCGAGAGGGAGGCTGTAAACGCGGCAGTTTCCACAAACAATGGAAGAATTGAATGGACAAATGTATCGACTAAGAACGCCTTACTCATGTCTCTAGTCTGATCATCCCCCAACTCCCAATTCTGCCATTTGCTCGTCCAGTATACGACGTGACGACCAGAGTTGGTTGCCCGTTCAAATGCGGGGAAGTGCCTCCAATCCAGCCACTTCTTGCGGGACAAACGGCAAGCCGAGAAAGAGTTTTTACGAACCCCAAGATACATTGGTTCACACCGAATCACATGACGGCGTCGTGAGGGGAAGCTGCCGGTGTGCCGTTGTTGTTACCAAAAACCTTGTTGCAGGCGGCAGGTGCAGCCGCAGGAGCTGGTTGCAGGCAGGCAAAGCAAGGAGAGGAGGAGGCTCCGGGTTAATTTCAACTTCATCCCTTCCCCTCACTTGCTCTTCTTCTCTTCCCTTTCTTCTTTCTCAAAGTTCAATCACCGAAAAAAACCAAAAAAGTAAAACACCAAGAGACACCAAAACCACCGCAACGACGCTCAAGATATATAATCGACGATACTGAATCGCTCACCTTACGACCCCAGACTTTACTTATCGCGTTACATGCGACCCGATACGATAAACGACCCAGTTTCCGTGCGTGTGGTTGGGCGGCCAGCTAGTGCTTTGTGGGGAACATCGATGCATCGGTTCGTGCTATCGCCCTTGCGGACTGACGCTCCGCCCAAGTGGAGCTTGGAGCTGATAGATGATTGATGATGGGGCCGATTCAATCGATTGGAATTCCATGGATGGCCAACAACAGCGCAGCCGCGTCTTTGAAGTCAGAGAACAGCAGGTGCCCGACCTTCGCCCATCCCTCGCTGTTGCAAGATGCGGATCACGAAATCAAGGTTCGAGCTATCCCCGCTTTTGCGCAAGACGTCAGCAAGACGTTTCGTTCGTTTGCCCGATCTCTTCTGCTGTTTGAACCATGGAGTTTCCAGGCTGCACTAGACACATCAGGGTCGTTTCCCTTCCCCCGCAATTGACAGTTTCAAGCACGAACCGTCCCCCCCTGATGGCATGTCAAATCCCGGCGCCAGCGAGGGCAGCCTTCCCAGCATCTAGCTACAAGCTGTTTGCGGGGAAAAGGAACCGCACAGCCCGATCGATCAAAAGCCAGGGAAGCACCAGGATGAAACCGCGAGGATGAAGAGTCGAGATGTTTTTAGGTCATCGACGACAAAGGAAGTCATTTTTTGTGTGGATTGATTGGCCAAACGAATCCCTTGACAACGAGGAAAAGAATCGCCTTGGGCTATGTTACAGGTCTGTTGGCAGTGTACCAACAGACGGACGGATCTCCTTTTTTTTGTGAAAAGTTCTCCCCGGTCTAAGGTCTAATATGGCCGTCTCCCGTCTATGATGCGATTCTATGCCATTATTTAATGCACACGCCCGGCCCGCCTCGCTAGTATATGCGAGGTGGTGGTGTGGCATTTGACCATAAACCTTCTCTTACACGCCATCTTGTTCCCCTACCCAGTATGTACAGGCGATCACTCAAGCTGGGCATCGCCGCGAGTCTCGTCTGAAGTCGGATGAGGTATTTAAGTCTGGCAGGCTGTGTTAGGATGGTCCCGCGGGCGAGTGGGTGGCACGCTGCTGGGCTGCGACTTACGAACTTGGCCATGAGGGCAACCATGAGGTCGAAGAGACCAATGGCCTCGACGAAGGCGAAACCCAGAATGGCGTAGGAGAAGAGCTGTCCGCGGAGGGCAGGGTTGCGGGCAACGGCGTTGAGGAGGGCGGCGAAGACGAGACCGATACCGATACCAGCACCGGTCAGACCAATGGCGGCAGCACCCATACCCAAGTTCTTGGAGACCTCGACCATGGCGTTGGCGATCTCGGAAGAGTAGGCACGACGCTGGACGGTGAAGGCGTTGCGGGAGGTGGCGCTGATGATGGAAGACATCTGCTGGCGCTTCAGGGCCTGGAGAGGAGTGGCCTTGGTGAAGCCTGCACACACGAAAAAAACGCTTGTCAGATCTGGGTCCCCATTGATCGATTCACCATCATCATCATCGCCGACACTCGCAATGCCTTATGGCACCGCGTCGCCGTCTAGATTCTTGTGGGAAAATTTTCGAGATTATATCATCTCGAGAGGACGCTGCTTCTTACCAGACATGGCGCGCTGCTGGACGCGAGCGACGGGGCGAGCGACCTTGGAGGCCGAGGCCATCTGGCTAGCCAGTCTGGAGGCGATACGGGTGGAGGCCATTGTGTCTGAGGGAGGGGAGATTCTGGAGAAGAGAATATGGAGATGACGGAAAGGCTGACGAGGAAGGAGGAAAAAAAGAAGTACTGGAAGGACGAAAGATGCCGGACAGCTGGACTGCTGAGTGAGAGAGAGAAAAGAGGAGGGAAGAGGGCAAGAGAAGAACAAGTGGCGAGCGGAGCGATGGAAAGCTCGGGCTGGTCCGGGCAACGGCTCTAACGCGCCCATGCCAGAGATATCACTGGTCAATTGCGCCCGGAGGAGGCATTTTCTGCTGTTCCAGCTCCACTGCTGT
This sequence comes from Cercophora scortea, assembly GCA_033439705.1. Lineage (NCBI taxonomy): Eukaryota > Fungi > Ascomycota > Sordariomycetes > Sordariales > Lasiosphaeriaceae > Cercophora > Cercophora scortea. Next base: position 2,114,859 of record JAUEPO010000007.1, read on the forward strand.
GGGTCGTCCGAGCTTGTCAAAGAAGGGAAAGAAAATTGTTGTGGCACAGGGGAGCTGTTCAGCCTTCAGGGGAGGGTGTCGGGCAATCTCGGAAGCTGTCAGCCGCCGTTGCTTTTTTATCTATCGTGTCTCGACCTCCCCTTTCCGCCCTCGCTTTTCCCATCGCGATATCTTGTCAGGAACTGGCAAGCTTGCGTCGACATCTTTTTTCCCTCGACGAGCGGATCCTGGGGGGAGACACACATTTGTGAGGCATTCCCTAGCGGATCATGGACTGTGGCTCTTGTTTGTGCCCGTTAAAAATTTTCATCGCCGCTGTTGGTCTGAGGTAATGAGGCTCGATGATGGAAACAGGGGTAGGCCTGGCTGCCCCCACTCAGCCCCCACCCACACGGCGATATTGCGAGCTGCCATTCGCTAAGACAGCAGACTGAGGCCACAGTGCCTGCGCCTAGGTCAGCGGCACTGGGACATACTACAAGGGTGCTAGGAGATGACGACAGATCGAGGAGAGCTTCAAAAAGGCCGCACTCGGTGCGGTGCGGTGAGCACTGAGCAGAGGCCTGTCCAGAATAATTACAGGGAGCTACACGATACGATACAGGCCACCAATACCTAAGCTGCTGCTACGAACTGGTTTGGTTACCTTGACAACGAGGCGCTTGAGTTGCAAAGAGAGAATTGAGTTGTCTGCTTCTCCAAGCTTGATTTTGGCAGGACAACTCCCAGCTGGGAGGATCGACTCCTGCAGTGAGCTGTTTTGAGAGCTGTTTCGATCCGATCGAGCGAAAGAGCTCGGGAGTGGTGTGACCCTGCTTACGTAGCTCGGCAGCCCTGCCGGCGGAAGTGGCTGCAGGTTTTTCATGTGAATGTTTGGTTGTTGATTGCATCGCAAGTTGACATTGAGAAAGTATTCGAGATCAATTCAAAAGCTTGCCCGTTGAAAGACTCTAGCAAGCAAGCAAGCAACTTCTGGGCTGCATTGTTGTCTGACAGCCCCAGTTTGCTTGAACTCAAAGTCGCGACCAGGCAGTAAGCCAGGTTCCTAGGTGCCTGCCCGTGAGGTAAGCTCCTGGGTACCATGGATACCAGGTACCTTCGGTTTTTATGGCGCAAGTTTCAGCATGCAACACCTTCCAGAACCCAAGGCTAGCAAACAGGACTCCCTGAACGTATGGACGGATCTGGCGACCTCCTATATGCCCTGTCGGGACTCAGAATACACTGCTTATTGTGGTATTCCACAGCGACGTGCAAGGTCGCGTCCCTGAGTCACAAGGAGCTCCCGGAGTATCCGTTCCAAAAACCTTCGACGGTGGAAGCCACACCTGGAAATAACAACAACATCAACAACGGCGCCCAAACTGCTATAACTCACGGAAGAACTATCCATCACTGCAAGTTACAGTCTCTGCTGCTGCAGTTACTGGCAGCTGCGCTGTTGCAATAACAAATCCGTGCTACCCGATGCGATGCACCGTTCCAGCGCCCGTCTTCGGAGAGAAGGAGTTTCCGGAAGGATGGTCAGACGAGACGAATCCGTAGCCGAGGGCTGTTGTCGCGCACTGTACGGTACGGGATGGGTTGCAGGGCTTCTCTCACGCCGCGCGCAGCGCAGTGCAGCTGGGCAAGGTTCGGTCCCAAGGGCTTAGGGGACAAAAGGGAAAACATGAAAATGGATGAATGGAACTTACTTGCTATGACAGATAATTAATACCCAACGAACGAACGAACGATTGGACGATATTCTCGGTCATCGCGGGGTGGTCATAGCTTTTATCACTTCACTGCAGGACGGACGGGTTACTGTGGTACTGGTAGGTGCTCTGTTGGGCACGGATCACTGCGATGCTCTCGCTGATGCTGTACGTACTGTGCTGTTGGAGCTGTTCCACGGATGAATGGGCGACACGTGCAAAAGGGGAGCCTCAAGATTCGCGCGCGCGTTGTCTGTGCGTATTCAAATTCCGAAGACCGGTTGATTGCTTCAACGGATCACACAGTTAAATCCAAACATACATCCAATTACTAAAATGTCGTCCTCGGTATTTACAGCAGCGGTGGGCGGGTTAAATCAAGTTAGAAGATGAATGAAGAAGAAAGAAATAGCATTGCGTTTGTAACCTTGGTGTCCTATCATGGAGGTAGCAACCAGGTACTTCTTCGGGAGGTTTTACCAAAGCCGCGGATGGATCGCGCTCGCGCAGCGGGAGAGCTTCATCAGCCTTCCGGGTGGTCCTAGGCCTGAGCTCGGGCGAGAATTGCCGAAAACCGGACAACTCCCATTGGGCTCCCAACCCATCGGCGCCCTTGCGGGTTTGTTGGGGCTTCGCCCAGCCACAACACCAACCTGGGAACGGCATTGGCCTGTATTTCGAGAGATTTTTCCTGCGCAGTATCCCGTACATATTCTGTAGCTCGCTATCTTCTCCTAAATCAAAGCACCTTTACCCCCGACACTTCCAGAACTCCTCGCGTGGTTGGGGAGGAGAGGGTTCAGGATCAAAACATCACCTTGCGGATTAAACTGCGTATCAAACCTACCGTGTAGAACAGGGACCTAGCTTATTGTGCAATGGAATCGCGAATGGACCATGGTCATCGAAACATGGTGCAAGTAGCGGATGAAAATCATCAAGATCTGGATAATGCAGCTATATTGTTTATGTGTTGTTTATTGATCAACCCCACCGTGTAACCACCCAACCCTCGGCCGTTTTTTTGTTTTTCCAAACCGCATATACGGCGGCGTGTTTGGTCGAGAGGAGCGGGTATCCAATGCTTCATGCATTCGGGTTCGGTTTTCCCCTTTTTTGTTTTCTTCTTCTTTCGTTAATCGTTCATCATTATACCTGGCATTGCGGAAGCCGTCAACGGCCGGGCTCGGGCTCAATGTGATCGGCCGGGCCTCCGTTGCTATTACAAGCTGCGAGCCGATGCCGTGAACTTATTGGAGGTGACAACGGCGTGGCATGGGGAATCAGTACCAATGCAGTGTGCGGCTGTCATTCCAAGATAATCCGCAAAAAGCTTTGCGATCATGGTCATGAATATGTGCCGTGACTATGTGGACTGTCGGGGTTGCTCTACGCCGCGGCGATTACCCGGTCGTCAAGGTGCCAAATTACCATCGCAATGTGTCGTGTGTCGGCATAAGCGGTAGGCAGTGGCACACAGCACAGGAGGACTGGTGTTGCCGTGGCTGTAAACGCCACCTCGGCGCCAGCCATCGGTCTTCTCGGTCGCGCAATGTGCAGGGGTACGCCGAGTCGAAGTGGCCTTTCGTGACCAAACTGCCATGTGAGCAACATACACATACGCTTGATTGTTCAGCCAAGGCTGGTCTCAGCTCGCCTCTTCCGATAGGGCTGGTGGTTTCATAGCGTAGCCGTCGACAAATCCGTCCGGATCGCAGGGCTTGTCGAGGTTAACCCGGTTTGCCGTCACCCATGATAACACCGCTCGCTGGGAGATTCGAATTCGTTGCACCAGCTCCTCCGGTGCTTCTGGGTCTTCGTGCTCCTCGCTTTTCGGCTCCTGCACGCGTGGTGGGCCCTTTCCTGCGTCTTCGGCGACACCCATATCCTTGAGGACAAGCAAGCAATCGTCAGGCGCGATCCACGTCGCTCTGCTGCATTCCCTGACATCGACGACCGTCTCCTCCGGGGCGCTCTTGGTCTCAAGGGTGAGGATCCAGCGGGCTATCTCGCCGGCCCAGAAGCGCTTATATCCCTTCTTTCCCAGGTCCGAGATGGGCTTCTCGGGGCCCCCAATCACGCCCTCCCGTCGAGATATTTCGTACGAAATGCCCATAAGAAGAGCACCGAGTCCCTTGCGTTGCCAAGGAGGAAAGATCAAGATGCAGGCCAGGTTGTTGTTATCCCACGACATCTTCTCCTTGGAGAAAAAGCCGACAACACGGCCTCGTGGTTGCACCACTTCGGCGACCTCAAGGTCCGGGTCCGTCGGCAGAGCTGGAGGAGTGTGAACGAGCAAAAAATAGTTGAAGCCCGTGACGTCGAAAAAAACCGACTTGTTGTCAAGGAACAGCTTTGCGAACAGTGAGAGGTTCTGGCAAAAGAGCTGCCGAGGAGAATCAGTGGCCGTCAACAGGGAGCCAGTGTTGATGAAGGGGGCTCACCATGTCCTTCTCGCCATCCACCTCCCATATACTCCACTCGCCCTCATCCTGGATCACCTCCTCGACCATCTTCTGCCCGACGCTGCCACGCTTGCCCCTGGCGGGCTTTGGGGCAGGGCCCGACGGCACGAGGATGGTCCGACGGCCCTTGGGATGTACGTAGATCTTGTTTCCCGGGATGAAGCCGCGCCTCTCGCACACGCTGACATGCTCCCACCACGTGACCAACTCTTTCGAGTACTTGAAGCATGATGGGCAGACGTACAGCCGATCGAGCATGGGCGGGCTGTCACGCCGTAGGTTCGCCTTGGCTCCGCTGGCGTCATCCTTGCAGTCCCCCACACCATTCGCTGTGAAGCTACCATTCTTGCTGCCTTCTTTCTCGCCGCCCTTTGTGTCGTTGCCGGCATGGCCGGAGAAGTCGCCCAGGACCTCCTTGCCATAATAGGAGGGGTACCAGGCACGGAAGCAGATGTTCCCCAACACGACCTTATCAATGTTGCGATCCGGCTGTTCCCCGGGCCCTCGCTCGGACCGACCCGTTGTGCGGCCGGAGGCAGATGCGATGGCGGCAATGTGATTGGGTTGCGGCGTCGATGTGGCCATGGTAATGGGCTTGGTGAGACCCACAGTGTGTGCCAGCACCAGCGGCTGCTGCTGCTGCTGCTGCTGCTGCTGCTGCGGCGGCGGCGGCCCCGCATCTGAACGGCCAGCATACCGTGTTGATGCTCCAGTCCCAGCTCTAGCTCCAGTACCGGCTCCGGCTACGAGCCCCGCAGCGCGCGTCGGTGGCCGAGCCATACCCACTACCGGCATCACCGTAGCGGCTGGATCAGGAGTAGCCCGGGGTATCCCGTTCGGATTGATGCTACTGGTATTGGCGCTGGTAGGGGGCGTTGCGCGAGAGAGTTGGGCGTTGTGACGCGTCGAGCGCGTTAGTTTGGGTTGTTGCTTTTGCTCAAGAGGGGTCGGGACGTTTTCCTTCCCCTGGGCTTGTCGAGGTTGGCGGCCAATCGGATGTGGATGAGGGATGGTATCGATGGGGGGCTGGATCGACCTAGGACGGCCTCGACGTCGTCTTGGAGGCTGCTCCTCCGCGGCATCGGGTAGGACAGGGAGCGGGGCGATTGAAGTTTGGCGCGTTGCTCGGCGCGCCGCCGCTGGATCGGATGCATGTGCTGGTGCTGATGCTGGGCCGGGTGCGGGTGCTGATGCTGGGGCGGCGGGTGCGGCTGCGGCTGCTGTTCCTGCTGCAGGGGCTGGGCCCGTAACTTCTGCGCTTTCGGGTGGCCGTTTTCGCTTGAGAGGGGCCATTGTTTCGGGCTTGTCTGTCGGCGGGGGCTGATCTGTTTCTTTTGAACTTCACATTGAGAGCAAGAAGCCACCTCGGAATCCTTGAAGTGCTAGCCGATCTGACCTTTAGCTTGGCTCAGGTACCATACCTAGGTGGGCAGCACCACCAACCTGTTGAGGCGTGTTGAGTGCGATGGCGGTGCTGCAGCGGGTGCACGAGCGCACGTGAGTGGGTACCAGGTAAAAACTGTCGCTACATGTACCTACCAACCAGAAGCGGCCAAACGCGGCCCCCGCGCGACTCGGTAGCCGGATAGGCACTCCAGGGTTAATCAACGGTTCAAGTTCTTACTACCTGAGGTACGTAGTACAAGGTTCTTAGTGCAAGGCACCACGAGCCAGCGCGGCAGCCGGTCAGCGCGGGTCGGACCCATTCGAGTCTCCCAAGAACAGAAAATAGGGGAGAAAAAAAAGTCTTGGCACAGAAACACGGCCGCCGACGTCCACTTGCCAACGCGACATTCCTAATCGCACCGCCCGCCTGGCATGAACAAATGTGCCTCTGTGCAGTCCAGAGTCAGCCGAGCAGTGTAGGATGCTGTCACGATGATTGATTGTCCCATTCAATGCTCAGCGCTCGATTTGCCGTCCTGAGAGGCGTTGGGAAGGGAAATGGACTGCCCCGGCTGGTCAGTGACAATGAAACTCCAACTTCTTCCCCCTCTCTCCCCTTGGTGCGTCGTTTTTGGACCAACTTCGGCTGACCGAGTCCGTCGTGACAGCAGCCGTTCGTCCCGCCCGTTCGACACGCTGTTCCCGCGCGCCAACTCTCGGCCGTTCCCGCTCGCAAACTCCGGGCCACTCCCAAGCCTGCCCCACGAGGACGCCGAACTCCTTGGTCCGGAAGCCGATCAACGCGACCGCACGGGAAAGCGCACTTGGGGGGAAATAATATTTCCCGCCTTGTCCCACCGCCCCGTCTCCCACTGCCCAGCCTCCCACCGCCCGCTACAACCGAGCAAGTCCGAAAGCAAGCTGGTCTTTTCGCAGAACGGGCCTTGCCCTGGGATTCCCTATACCGTCGTCTTGTCAAGGTTGCTTACAAGGATAAGTCGTTCTTGGCTGAGACGACGGCGCAATTGCTTGCCAGACTACTTGCAGAGCTGAACCCGACTATTCCCCACGAGCGCCACCTGGAAAGCGAAGACAAATGGGCACGCCGGCTGAAACTGCTGGCCTTAAACGGCATCAGTCATGAAGACCTCGCTACATGGCTTTGGATCCTGACTGCGGACGGGACCGATTCGATGGTCAAGAGGTTTGTCTCGAGCGGTTGCCATAAGCCGAGCTTCCTCCTCCGTATGGTACTGGACGTCAACCAGCAATACAACAGGGCTGAGATGCTATCATTGATGATATCCTATGTCCGAGACACGTTCGTCGGACCTCCACGCGGCATGGAACAGCGGAAACCCTTGCTAGAGCATGGAGTTGACACCACCGCGCCGCCGGCTTTTAGATTGGTCCTACGCCGGCTTGTTCACCACTGCCTACGGTTATCGTCTGCCGATCTCGTCCCTCTAGCGCACCTCGTCGCCGCCTATATCGAGGCAATTCCCCTCACACCCCCGACGGCCAAAAAGAGGAGCGGGTACGGAGAGCGCTGCCGCACGTTCAACTGGGCTCTAGAGCTGTTTTCCCGCTATGCCTCTGTAGCGCCCATCAAGAGCGCCAGGCACAACTGGCAAGCGCAAAAAGTGCTTTTAGTACTGTCGGCTGGGCTCAAGCCACATTTGATCGTCAACCGAAATGGCTACCGCTCATTGAGGATAGTGTTGCTTGCTCTGAAGAAAAACCAGGCCGAGAGGCTGACCGCGGAACGAGGAGCCAAAACCTGGCCCCCCTATCGCCAAGCTTGGGATGGCACTGATGAGCGGCGCAACCCTGAGGATGACATGAGCAGAAGCGTCAAGGCCGGACAGCTGATGGTCGAGGCTGGTTATCCGCCTACTCATTACGATGAGATGTTGACGATATTGGGCGGATCAGGCCGCGGCCGTTCTCCCACCATACGAATGAGAGCCCAGATGCCGGTTCCGAGTCACCGCAAGAAAGATGTGAACACGCACGTGGTCTGGGCAACGTTGGTTCAAGCGACCAGGAATGAGAGGGAGGCTTGGATGGCCTTCCAGTCACCACCGGTCCCTGGCCTCACCCCGGACCAGAATGTTTACGCGGAAATGTTCGATAAGCTCTTCGCACGCGAGGTGACCAACTCGCCACCAGTACTTCCAGGCGATACTCCGTCGGTTTTCCCGCTTCACAATGGCAATCTCAGCCCTTTCGAGATAACAAGGCTCACACCTCCAAGTCCCGATGAGCTGTACCATCAGATGCGGCAGGACGGGATCCAGCCCACGGGCCAATGTCTGGCGGTGCTGCTTCGAAACACGACGAACTTTGACACTGGTTTGGGTTATTTTAATGACAGCCCATACAATCGCTGCCTTCCGTCGCTGCTTACGCCGTTGTTTGTCACGGAAGACGTTGAGAATATTAAGAACATGCCAAACAAAGTATTGAATGCCTGGATCAAGTTCTTATGCAACACTCATACTCGCCCAAGAAAGTCAAGAGAACCCCGAATAAGCCCCGGAATCGAGCAAGCCATCAAGATCGTCAGGCTCGTGCAGTTGGCAGATTCGACAATCTCTCCGCACCTCGCGGGGTCGTTGAACTATAAAACACCATGGTACAGCATCCTCCGCGCCTTAGCGACCACAAAGCTCATTTACAGCCCACACAACTCGCGACACAATACTTATTTAACAGTAAGCACCTTTTTGTGCTGCTTTTCGCACGTGGTGAACCTCACAGACCTTGATGTGGAGCTATTCGAATCCCTCTGCCTCATGGTGGGTAAGGCGAGAAGGCTGCCCGCCAGCCATGAAGCCCCCCTGAGCTGGAGCGCTTTGCGCATGATCAGAAAAAGCCAAAAGAGGCTTCTGAAAACAGGGCGCGAGTTTTTTGGACCTGCTGGGCTTCAAGACGCCGACGAGACCGCCGACGCGCGACCCCAGGAGCCAGAGGTCCGGAGACTGGAGCAGCAGGTCGACGCACAAACCGTCTTCCTATACATGCAGGCTTTGGCGTTATGTGACGAAGCAGACGAGATGGTCCGCCTAATGGAGTGGATCTTGAACGCGTGGGAAGATAAGTCTCTTTTGGACGATGCAAAGGCATCGTGGGAGCTGGGGTTTCACTACGTGATAAAGACATTTGCATATTTCTGCACCATGGCACATCAGCTAGTTGAGCACGAGGTGACGCGGAGGCTACGGGATAGGCTGCAGGAGCTGAGGGACGAAAAGTTCTGCACGTGGTACTGGCCCAGTCCTTCAGATGCCGACTGGGAAGAGTCGCATCAGCATCTGGCGACCTTGAGGTGGTGGCGAATGGAACAAGGTAGTCCCAGACCCAGAGGCGGGTGATGCTTCAAGTTAGTTTTGGTCATGTATACTTTGGAATGTAAACACGTACGGACGCAAATATACCTATCTCAGCTCGACATATCTATATTCGGAAGCTTGAGGGCTCCCTGGATGATCAAGGCGATTTATCAACCTAGAAGTACTGTGTAAAAATCCGTCCCACATTTTAGGTACCACCGTACGGTAGTGGCCCGTTTCACGCGCCGTTCCTTCCAAGGCTGCGAGAGCTGCATGCCCAGCCCCCGGCGCATGCGAGTGTTGCGTCCCCCGGTTGGTCAAAGAAGCTTGGGCCTCCGGGGTTCTCGCTCGTCTCATTCGTCAAAGACCCTCAAACCTGCAGCAGTTGCTCGCAGGAAGCGACAGGAAGGAGCCATGGAATGAAAGGGCCTTCTTCACTGGTGCTCGGGCACCTAGTAGGTACACAGTACGTAGTCCTGTCCCTTCCAGTGGCTTGGCTTGGGTCGCACGTTGCGCTGGGCCTTGGCGGGCGTCTATCTCCTCTCGCCGTCAAATCCCCGTAAGTGAGGCGGGGCGGGGGATTAAGCGCTGCCGCCCACCACAGACAAGCCGACAAAGGACTGGACGCTGGAACCTGGAAGAGCCCAGGCGGCTCAGCCCACGGGCTACCACCATCCCTAACACCACCCACCACCGCCACCAGCAGCACCACCTCACCACCACCACCACCACCACCACCACCACCACCACCACCACCAACTCCTCGTCGCCGGTCCTCCTCAAAGGGTCGGACTTGATCGAAACGTCCTTCCTACCAATGCTCGCATTCCAGGGTCCAGCTTCCTGTCCAACATGCGATCCGTCCCATGACAGCGCACTCAGCATTAGGTAGCCTTGCGCCAGCGTTTGTTTGTTTCAAAGTTCTTACAGAGGTTTGTTAGCATAGAAGCTCGGTAAGGTACCTACTGCACCTGAGGTAGGTTGGATCACTCGATCAAGTCGGACAACCACGACACGGCTACAAACGAGAACCACAAACGAGAACAGCGCCGAAGCAAGCACGACGCCGACCAAGAACGAACACTCCCAAACCCACACCCACCACCCACCACCCACCACCCGCCACCTATAACCACACCCACACCCACGCGCCGGCGCCGGCGAGATACGCCCCGCCCGCCATGTACCAAGCCGGGCAGAGGGACGCATCGCGGCCCTTCCAGGTGCCGCCGCCTCCGCCGCCCATGTCGCCCCCACCGTCGGTGGGTGTCGGAGGCATTAACAATGTCCTGTCCATCCCGCCTCCGCCGCCTCGCTATCCAGGCGCACCGGGGACAGCCGGCGGGGTCATGCTGCCTCCACCTCCCGGGCCACCGCCCAACGGCGCATACCCGTCGAGCGCCTTGCCGCCGCCGAGCGCCCTGGGCTCTGCGCCGTGGCACGGTGCATGGGGCCGCACCTACGATGGGCGGACGGCATTCAACATACCCCCGCCCCCTCCCGGCGGCGCCGGGGGTCCGGGTATACAATCATACAATCCCAAGCTCCATGGGCAGTTCATCGCCGCCGCCGCCGCCGCCGCAGGCCCCTCGTCGGGTGCCACCCTCTCGATCCCCCGCCGCCGCCCCCGAGCGAGCAGATGAGCGCAACATACATACCGCAGGGGGACACATACGGCGAGGGCGTGGGCATCCCCGGGCTAGGCCTCGCTGAGGAGAACGGCCTCGGCGGTTGGCACTTTGGCAGCCAGCTGGACCTGTCTCTCAACACGCCCCAGGACGACACCCCGGGGCGGGGCGACAGACTGTTTGTGAATGCCATGTCCAACAGAGTCTCGTCGACGACAAGCAACGCGACCACGTCGGCGATCCCGCCCGAGCTGGCAGCCCAGTGGCCGCTCGACAAGGTCTTGAAATGGCTGCAGGCCAACCAGTTCTCCAAAGACTGGCAGGAGACGTTCAAGTCCCTCAACCTGTACGGGTCCCAGTTCCTGGAGCTCGGCAGCGGCCATGGCGGCCGCGGCAATTTCGGCATGATGCATCAGCAGGTGTACCCGGAGCTCGCCGCGCAGTGTTCCAAGAGCATGACGGGCTGGGAGCAGCCCAAGGAGAGGGAAGAGGGCAAGCGGATGCGGCGGCTGATCCGGAGCATTGTGACGGGACGGCCAGCGGACCCCAGCAAGCTGTCGGTTGGCCACTCCCGCAAGGAGTCTGCCAACGGTGGCGGCGGCGGCGGCGGCGGCAACGGCACCAGCAACAACAACAACAACAACAACAACAACAGCAACAATAACAGCAGCAGTAGCAACATCAACAACAACAATAACAGTAACAGCAACAGCAATAACAACAACAACGGCAACATGCCGGCAAGCGCAGGGCCCGACTCTGCAGACTCGCCAAACACGCCGATCAAGGCCCCAGGCCCCGGGTTCAGCGGGCGGCGGTTCTCGCAGTCGCGGTCGACGACGATGCCGACGCTCAGCAACACGATGAGCTCCGACTCGAACCACCGGACCATCATGAAGAACCTCGAGGTCGACAGCTCGCGCCGGCACAGCCCCAGCGCCAGCGAGTCGGGCGAGCCGGGCACGTCCTTTCGGGGGGCGACGCCAATAGGGCGTGACAGCCCGAGCGGCAGCCCTAACCCTTCGTCGGCGCTCTTTCCGTCCTCCACCATGGGCAATCTCTCGGCATCTCCACATAGCAGCAGGTTCGGCCACCGCTCGCGCAACAGCACCGACTCGGTCTCCTCCAATGCAGCCATCTACGGGTCTGGTGTGCCCGCCGACGCCGCCGTCATGCTGAAGAGCGGCATGAACATTGCCGAAATGATGGGCGCCACCCGCGCCGGCGACCCGAGCAGCAACAGCAACAGCAACAGCCGTCGCTTTGCCCACGACGGCGGTAGGCCCTCCCCGCAAGATGCGGGCGCGGGCGCGGGCGCGGGCGACCGAAGCGCAGGCACCGACCCGCCGGGGAGCGCAAAGGGCACCAACTCGTTCCTGTCGTTTCTGTCGCGCAAGAAGCGGAAGGAGGATGGCGGGTTCCCCTCGCCTGATGAGCAGGACTCGCCGACTAGCCCGGCAATTAGCTTCAAGCCACACTCCCTCGGGAGTCGCACGGGCAACACGAGCGAGACGTCGCTGGAGCGTCCTGGGTCGGGCTTCTCTGTCTTTGATCACCTCCACGCCTCCTCTGCCCGCCCGAAGCGGACTGGCGCCCCCAGGACCTATATCTTGATCACGGCCGACTGCTGGAACTACCGCATGCTGGATGTCACCGATGTCGAGGCGGCATCGGACCTCCGCCAACTGATCTGCATTAACCTCAGCCTGCCCGATAGCGATGGCGCCCAGATCTACGTGACCGAGCTGGGCAAGTTTGAGCACGAAGAGCCCCTGGATGACGGCAAGCTCCTGGCACACAAGAAAGCAAAGGCCGACGCAGCCGGGGCGCTCAAGCTCTTTGTGCGCCCCACCGCCTTCCTGCAGCCCGGGGGCAACCAGGGAACCCGAGCAGGCGTCCCGTCCTTGCTGAACCCGGCCGGCGCGCCAATGGACGACGAAACTTATGCCAGGCTCAACGGGCAGCGACAGCGGTCGAGCTCGTCGCCGCCGACGTCGAGGCAGAACACCATGTCGAGCAAGGAGCCGGACGACAAGGCTGTGGAAGCAGCCGGGGTCGAGTACCACGCGGACCAGTTGAAGAAGCAGCAAGACTACCTCGCCAAGCGCAAGCAGGCCTTGGCCAAGGAGTCGAGCCCCACGACGTCGGAAGGATTCGGCATCGTCGGCAGGAATGTCGACTTTGACCAGCCTCGACACTCTCCGTTCGAGGACAAGAAACCGGACACGCTGTTCCCTCAGCGCAAACCACCCGCACCGCCGAGCGACCCGTCGGCCACGCTGATCAAGGCGAACTCGCTGAGCAAGAAGACGGGCCAGGGCATGGGCATGGGCATGCGTGTGCCCCATGTCAACGTGGAGATGGGACATCAGAAGCGAGTATCATCCGACATGCGCGACATGCGCGACGACACCGTGTTTGAAAAGCAACGGAGACAGCCCGCCAGGCCGACCCCGACGGGAGGTATCCACGGACTGCTGGTTGGCATGGCCGGACGCATGGGCGGAATCGGGCACCCAGCAGCGGGCGGCTCCTCTCGCGGGCTGTCTCCCAACCGCGTGGCCACCGCGCCGGTGACCAACCGCGAACTCAATGACCGAGGTAAGGGTGCGATCGCAACAGTTGACTTTGGGCAGCGCGCGAGATCTGGCTCCGGCGGAAGTAGTCCGAGGACGGGAGGCGTGCCTGGATCACCAGGCTCTACCACGTGGAGCTTGAAGAACGTTCCCTTCGTCGTCCCCGACTACTCGCCGGGCGGAACCCCGGTGCTGGCGCCCCGGAGACTCGGTGATGAGGAGCTAGGCGGTGCGGTCTCCGGTGCGGGTGCGGGTGCGGGTGCGGGTTCGGGTGCAGAGCGGCCCAAGCAAGGAACAGTAGCTAAAATGCGTCAAATAGCACGCGCGCCATCCCCCGGGAACGTTAGTCCCATCTCCGGCAGGCGGCCGAGCGAGGCGCTCCAGAGCCAGCCGAACCGGCGCAAGTCACACGGCCCCGATGTGGACTTTATGGAGAACGAGGTAAGGTTCTCCCAGAGCTCGACCCTAGTCAGCAAAGCTGTCGCAGCCGACGACTCGGGCGGCGACGACGACGACGACGACTCAGACGACGGCCTCTTCGCCATCCCCATCTCGTCACGCGGGAACGCTGCCGCCAAGGGCAAGGCTACCGTCACGTCCAAGTTTGACGGCGACAGCGGCGGGTCAGACGACAATGCTAAGCGGCCGAGCCTGACGGTAAACACCAAGCGGTCAAAGAACCTTTCTGTGGCCTTCACTTCGCCGCAGTCGAGCGGCGGCGTCAACACGCCGGCCGAGGACGAGGAGGACGGCGTCAGCAACAGGAGCTCCAAGTCCTCCCAGCGACGGACGCCAGGTACACCAGGATCCGAAGGCTGGGATTCCGAAGAGCGCGAGGCCAAGCTCAACCGGCGCAAGTCCTTCATCGAGAAGGACGTGTGGGCCAACCGCCCGCCAACCGACGCGCTCATCAACAATCTCGAGGACTTCTTCCCCAACCTGGACGTTGACCAGCCGGTGCTGGAGGAAGGCGAGCAGGAGGTGCCGCCCTCCCCCATCGCCGAGGTGGACGAGGGCCAGTCAGACCAGAACGTGGCGAGCAGCCGCCCGCCCTCGCTGCCCCCACTGCCGAGTCTGCCCTCCAACCGGCTCTCGTCCGTCTACGGCGAGAGCGACACTCTCGGGTCGGACGAGTCTACGCTCAAGGCGCTCGAATCGCGCCCCGTATCGATGCAGTCCCTTGCGCACCGCAGTATCCGCCGCTCCGGCGGTCTCGGCCGCATGAAGTCGATCAGAGAGGTCGCTCGGGGCGCACACGAGGCCAACAAGCGCTTCACCCAGACGCCCGCGCAGCTCAGCCAAGAGACAGCCTCGGCGTCGGCCTCCAACGGCAACGGTAGCGGCAGCGGCAGCGGCAGCAGGAACAGCGGCAGCAACCTGATGCGCCGCAAGAGCACAAAGATGTTCAACGCCAACATTGTGCAGATCCGCCCCGAGCGCGGCTCCCTCAACATGGCGGCCATGGGCCTGACGACAATCCCGCAGGACAGCCTGCCCACGCTCGACCGGCGCGACTCGGACAGCATGCCCAAGCGGCAGACGACCTTCCGGTGGTTCAAAGGCCAGCTGATCGGCAAGGGCACCTTTGGGCGCGTGTACCTGGGCATGAACGCCACCACGGGAGAGTTCCTGGCCGTCAAGGAGGTCGAGGTGAACCCCAAGGCGGCGCAGGGCGACAAGAAGAAGATGCAGGAGCTGGTGGCCGCGCTGGACCAGGAGATCGACACCATGCAGCACCTGGACCACGTCAACATTGTGCAGTATCTGGGCTGCGAGCGCAAGGAGACGAGCATCAGCATCTTTCTCGAGTACATCTCGGGTGGCAGCATCGGGAGCTGCCTGCGCAAGCACGGCAAGTTCGAGGAGCCCGTCGTGGCCAGCCTGACGCGGCAGACGCTGAGCGGGCTGGCGTACCTGCACCGCGAGGGCATCCTGCACCGCGATCTCAAGGCGGACAACATCCTGCTCGACCTGGACGGCACGTGCAAGATCAGCGACTTTGGCATCAGCAAGAAGACGGACAACATCTACGGCAACGACAAGACCAACTCGATGCAGGGCAGCGTCTTCTGGATGGCCCCCGAGGTCATCCGCAGCCAGGGCGAGGGCTACAGCGCAAAAGTCGACATCTGGAGTCTGGGATGCGTCGTGCTCGAGATGTTTGCGGGTCGCAGGCCGTGGAGCAAGGAGGAGGCTGTGGGTGCCATCTACAAGATTGCTAATGGGGAGACGCCGCCCATCCCTGAGGAGATTCGCGAGGTGATTAGTCCGATTGCGATTGCGTTTATGCTGGATTGTTTCACGGTGTAAGTTTCCCCCTCCTTTCATTTTCCTTTTTTTTTTTTTCGTTGCTGTCTTTCTCTTCCAGTCTCACTTAATTCTTTTTTACTGACGGTGGATGTGATGGACATAGGAGCCCGTCTGAGCGCCCGACGGCAGATGTCCTGCTCTCGCAACATCCGTTCTGCGAGCTGGAGCCAAACTATAGCTTTCTCGATACGGACCTGCATGCTAAGATTAGGGGGACCTATTAGACGTAGCTGGCTACGCGGAGGGTGCGGGCGGACGGCGGGTTGGTTGGTGTTTTCTATGCGTTTTGTGATTCATGGGATGTGTGCTGCTTTACGAAGCTGTCTGCTGTTCGGGCTGGAGGAAAGGATCTGGATGGGTGGATGGGATGGGTTTTGTTGGTTGATGGATGGATGGATGGGTGGGTTCATTGAGTGTTTGTTTGAGCGAGCGAGTTGAACGGTTATGGCTACAACTACCAGGTACTATTGTAGAAATGAGGGCCGGAGAAAATGTGAGAAGACGCTGTTTATGGCAATGGTATTTTCTTTCTCTCTTCCTTTTTCGTTTCCTTTTTCCTTGTTATACTCGGTGCTAGTGATGTTTTGACGTACATGGTGTTCATCTTGTTTTCTTATCGTTCGGGATTTGTCACGGCTGCGAAGTGTAGTAGGCGTTTCGAAGTGATAGTATTGGAATGAATTTGATTGACTCCCAAATTGCGAGGATGGTTTTTTGTTTATTAATCACTAGTAACAGTAACCCTCTGTTCTCACGCGAGTACCTGAATGCATGCGTGGTATTACAAGTATGTTATTACGATGGGCTTTAAGCAACACCATTTCTTGATATTTCCATCCCGGCCAGCTCGTCCATCTCCCAAAACATTTATCGCCATACCATGAAAAGCAATAAGCGAGGGATAGTTCAGCCACTATATTACTTGATGATTATATGATTATCGAGTGGCTGTCTTACCTAAGTCGCTGAATGCAGACTAGAAAAGGGGAACAGGTAAAAAAAGAAGAAGAAGAAGAATAAGAAGAAAAGATTGATATTGATTCGGAATGTTGACGGTTGGGATTCTGATACCCAGACGAGGTTGGCTGGGCCGGATCCGGACCGGGGAGACCGGCTTGGTCTCAACTTCCGGGATGTTTTTCTGTGGGATGGGGAAACGTCGCCGGCCCAGAATACTGCTTGTGGTCGTGTGACCCCCCGCCCGACCGTCGCCTGCCCGTCCGGATGAATCGATGCACAAGTGTCGCCCCGTATACTTCGAGTTACATTCAACTTCGCGCCTCTGTGCTACTGACCTACCCGTATTTAATACCCGGTAGTTGATTGTCTTCCGGTAGTGGCTATGTACCTACCCTACTCAATAAAGTGCCGGGTGAATTAGGAATGAGGGGGGAATGGTGGTTGGATGGCTCGATGGGTGAGGGTTTATGAGCTTGTGGAATGGACCTGAACGGGAGATCCAATCGATCTGGTAATCGCCGGATGGCGGGATTTGTACTACACTACTGTACATGAATTTAGCTTGTCGGACGGGTTTCGAATGTCTGGCGGTGGCTTTGGGGATCGAGACCCTTAGGATCATCACTGCCTATCTGGGCTTCCTGTGTCGATGCATCACTTGATGGAGGTCGTGATGCACTACCGGAATGTAGTGTATTATACTGTAACTGTGACGGTGCACCAAGTGTAGCGTCCGGGTCACGGCACTGCCTTTGTTCCGTTTTCCATGCCATCCAGTGTCATGTCACGCTCGGCAGGGTCGCACCAGCACGGTCTTTTACTACAGGCAGGTACGTATAAGTTGGGCAGGTAACATCTCGACTTGCAGGCTCCTCGGTGCGGGTGGGTGCATGAGCGCCCGGGCACCGGCTCAGTCCGTCGTTCTGTCCCGCTTGTGCGTCTGTCTGTCTCCCTTTCTTCGTCTTACCGTCTCAGCGCAAGGTCGGCTCTTTTCTTTCTTTTTTATTCATTCTTTTCTTACCATGAAGGAAAGAATGGGTTCCGTCCCCGGCTGGTCGATCAAGGCAGGGGGGTTCTTCCAGGCGCAGGGCTCCGCTCCATGGCCTTTGAGCGTGCAACTCGTCGATGGAATGGCGGATGCGATTGTCAGAAAAGACGCTCTGGAACGGCTGAACCCACCACGCTAGAAGCTTGGCCCACCCCTGCGATCTCAGGGCGGGCATCGAACATCGGAACAATGAACAAAGTTGACATCCCTCCGCACTTTCACCCGCATTATCAAAAGCATCTGCGGGCAATCAGGTTGCAAAGCTGGACCCGAAACTCCGGACCAACCAAACCTTCAGCTCATGCCGCTTCTTCCGGCTTGGAACTCACCAACGGGTAGGCATTGAATTCTGCCGTCTTTTTGAACGCCACCTTCTTCCAGGTTGCGAGAAATCCACCGTCGGCCGGCTTCTCGTGCTGTTTTTTCGCCGTGATACATGCCAAGAAGTCCACACATCCCATTCGGCCAGAGAGTCCGCACATGGCGGTCTTGGCAAACCACCTAGGGAAGGCAGCAGGCACCGACCTCAGTCATTCGCCCCTGCGTCCCTGCCTTCAGGGAGACCTGCCTGCCACCCACCAAAAGGTCTGGGCGGTGGCTCCCAATCCAATCCAATCCCATCCAAATGGACTGGCCTCGGTCTCGGCGCCTCTGACCTCCTGGCCGTTCTTGCCGTTCCTGTCTCGTGTCTGCCGTTGGGTAAGGCAGGTCCCTACCGATCCTCCGTGCCTGTAGCTTGTAGCTTGTAGGGCAATTTCATTTCACTTCCAAGTTGTATGAAAAATACCACCGTTGATTTTACTGCCACCATCCTGCGAACTGCTTGGTTCTGTCGCTGGCTTTTGCTTGGCGATGCTGTTGACCCGTGGCCCGTCGTGAACCACCTCGCCCTCATCTACACCCCCAAGAAGAGCTTGGATTGGATTGCCGCCAGACACTCCCTTCCTCTCCTCTGTTCGTCTCGTTCGATAGGGTAGGGGTTCGGTTTGCCAGTGCCCAGCCATGTTACAATTTGAGTTTCGCTGAAGAAGTTTCCCTCGTTCTGGTCGCGCACCTCTCGCCGCCGACCTCCACCCCCCTCGATCGGCCCTCGGCCTCCTCCAAGAGCGCGCCGCTCCCTAATACCAACTCCCTCCACGATGCTGCGCTTTAGACGATACCGCGTCTTTATAATATGCGCCATTGTCATCACCATTCTGCTGTATCACGTCTCGAAGAACTCGCAATGGGAGGGTTTGCAACCGTCGACGGACTACGAGAAGGTGGTGGACCCACGCCCCAAAACGAGTCCCCCGAAGAAGGGCGCCGTCGACAAAGCACCCAAAAAGCCACCGACCACCACCACCTCCACCAGGCACCGCGAAACCACTGTCGCCGCGTATATCCCGAAGAAGGAGCCGACTGTTAAGATACCCCAGCTGAAGACGAGCAACGAAGTCAAGGGAGGATTTGTGCTGCCCACAGCTGCACCGACGACCACAAAAGCAAACTACGCCGATGCCGCCAACGCGCAAACCCACACCCAGACAACAGCCGCAGCCGCCGTGAAGCCCACAGAACCGGAGGACATCCATGCGTGGCACCCGCCTGCCAAGAATCAAGGCCCCTCGGCCACCAGCACGATACATTGGCGGAAGCCGCACGAGTGGTTTCCCATCCCCACGGAGTCGCTCATCCCGCTGCCTTCTGGCAAACCAAAGGCCCTCCCCTCAGTACAGTTTGCGTTCGGCGAGGAATCGCCAGAGAGAAAGGAGAAGCGTGAGCGGCGACTGGCAAAGGTCAAGGCCGAGGCGGAGCGAGCTTGGTCGGGCTACAAGAAATATGCCTGGGGACACGATGAGCTTACCCCTGTTTCGAAGACGGCTAAGGACCCGTTTTGTGGATGGGCTGCCACGCTCGTTGATGCCATGGACACTCTCTGGATTATGGGGATGAAGGATGAGTTCGACGACGCCGTCCTTGCTCTCAAGAACATCGACTTTACCACAACCCCTTACCGCACCGATATCCCTGTTTTTGAGACCATCATTCGCTACCTCGGAGGTCTCCTTGGTGCCTATGATGTCAGTGGTGGCGCCGCGGGCAAGTATCGCGTGCTACTCGACAAGGCAGTTGAGCTGGCCGAGGTCCTGATGAGCGTCTTCGACACCCCGAACCGCATGCCCATGCTCTACTACCAGTGGCAACCCGCATACAATGAAAATCCGAGGCTGGCGCCGGTCAATTCCGGCATAGCTGAAATGGGCTCCATGGGCCTGGAGTTTACGCGCCTGGCTCAGCTGACGGGCGAGACAAAATACTACGATGCTATCGCTCGTATCACAAATGCGCTTGAGGAGTTCCAGAACCGCGAGGGCGCAAGCGCGATTCCAGGAATATTCCCCCAGCAGATTGATGCTTCGGGCTGCAACACCACTGAGGCCGCGCTTGCGACCCTGAAAATCAGCAGCGATTCTGTCAAGAAACAAGCCGAGGACGCCGCTGATCTCTCAAGTGAACCGAAGGGGTATAGTCCAAACACACTCAATGGTGATTATACCCCGGCGCCCAGCAAGGACCATGAGAAGGACATCGAGTTTCGCGTTACACCGGGCAGCCGCGCAGGCGATGCTGGTACCGGCTCATTCCACAAAATTGAGAAGGAAGTCGGGGGTCGAGCGGCCACGGAAGGGAATCTCGATTCAACCGCCGGCACCAACAACTCATCTCCATCCCAAGGAACAATGCAGAAGCGAGACGGGCAATCGGCGGTGACTCCAGCACCCCTTTCGGCAAAAGGTCTCCCGGTCGACTGGAAGTGCGTCCCTCAGAACCTCACAGCCGGGGGCTGGGGGACAGACCATTACAGCATGGGTGGTAGTCAAGATTCTGCATACGAATATTTTCCGAAATTGTACGCTCTCCTGGGCGGCTTGGAACCGAAATATAAAACAATGCACGAGAAGACTGTCGACGCGGTCAAGAAGCATCTTCTCTTCCGGCCGATGGCCGAGGGCGACCCAGACGTCCTTTTCTCCGGCAAGGCGACAAAGTCGAGCCGTAGCGACCACATACGCTATGAGTATGAGGTAACTCATCTGACGTGCTTTTTGGGAGGCATGTTTGGGCTTGGTGGAAAGCTCTTCGACAGCCCTCAAGATGTCGAGATTGGCAAGAGGCTCGCCGACGGCTGCGCTTGGGCGTATGAGGTGATGCCCACTGGCATCATGCCGGAATATGCAATGGCCCTGCCCTGCGAAGCCGCGGACGATTGTCATTGGAATAGAACAGCGTGGTACGATCGCCTCGACCCTAACGCAAGTTTCAGAGCTACGCAGATGGAGGAGTACTATGCCAACAAAGCCGAGTGGGAACTGCAGGTGGAGAAGCTGAAGAAACAGGAGGCTTACCGACTCGAGACCGAAGAAAAGGAACGGCGAAAGCAAGCTGCGATAAAGCAAGCCGAGGAGGAAGACCGGAGGCTTCGACCCGTAAATAGTACTCTCCCGGGAGAGGAGGCGCCGAGCGTCCCCTCACAGAATGGCGGTCACGACCTCAAAGAGAGGGATGCCGTGGCGTCGCCCATTGGGAAGCGCGATCTCCCGAGCACAACAAACAACGAGAAGATCGATCAGAAGGTTAAAAGTCTCGAAAATGAGCTCGACCTCAATTCCAACAGCGGCCGGCAAAGCAGCAACGCGGATGCTGCAGATCAGAAGCCGATCATCTACGAAACCATTTACCCTCCTGAGCCGCAAAAGCCCGTCACCCACGAGGAATATGTCCAGCAGCGTCTCAAGGACGAGAAGATCCCACCTGGATTCGTGTCCTTGAACGATCCCCGGTACATTCTCAGGTAAGCAAGCTCCCACATGGGCTGGTGTCTCCCGCTTTGTGTAACGAGTAACTAACGCCTGCCCAACGACATCAGACCCGAAGCCATCGAGTCAGTCTGGATCATGTACCGCATTACGGGCGACCCTTCCTGGCAGGAGAAGGGCTGGCGTATGTTCGAGGCCGTCATCCGCGCCACGCAAACCGACGTAGGACACAGCGCCATCGCCGATGTCACGGTCGCAGCCCCCACGAAACCAACCATGCTAGACAGCATGGAGAGCTTCTGGCTTGCGGAGACGCTCAAGTATTTTTACCTGCTTTTTAGTACGCCCGATGTCATCAGTCTGGATGACTGGGTATTCAACACCGAGGCTCATCCTCTGAGGAGGCCGCGCTGAGGCCGAGGATTGGAGGAGACTAGATTATACGGGTTTGAACGGGGGGAATGATGGGCTCTGGAGTGATTCCTTAACCCCCCCGAGACCTGTCTTTGTCACGCATATGTATAGCGACAGCCGCGGTATATGGCTCGATTAGGTACTGATACGGATACATCCTGCTTGGATAATACGAGACGTCGTGGGGCTTGGAAAGACTACGACTTTAGTCTCGCAGTGGATATGGGATATGGACAGTGGTGTGAACGGAAGAGAGGCAAAGGCAAGCCGTGATATGTTTATGGCGCGGGCCGGGAAGAAGGGACGCGCCGAGTGTGTGGGATGGTTCGTGTGATTAACAACACAAGTAGGCGTCTTTGGGAGTGTTTGAACTGGGTCTTTTTCTCTTGTAGGGCTCCTTTATTGTTATCATTATCCTTAGCATTTGGGACCAGAATCTCAAAATTACGGGAGGCGTTTTGAACACAACAAACGGTTTTGGGCAAGAAGAGCAGCAGAAGTAGTTCTAGTGCGTTTTGACATTATGTTTTGTCTGGTGAATTGGACGACCGGGCTTTAGCTAGTTCAGTAGATGTGTGTGTCCTTACCGTGATGTTGATATGTTTCCTGCTGGTTGTGTTCTTTCTTGTATTTATGTTGTGCCATAATCTCTGAACTGGAAAAACTTCACCATTCTTACTCAATATACGTTCCAGTACACAGCACATCTAGATCACCGTGACAGAAGTGACGATCAATATTTTTACCATCCAAGGAAGAAATATAAGCACAGCCAGGTATGGTATCTTCAGAAGATGTTATAACGAAAAGTAAACAACCACGGTTTTTAGGCGTCTCTTTTTAATTTCCGGTTAATATCTGAAGACTTAAAAGGTCCTGGTCATCATAACACATCCCAGCCACTATGACAGATCGATGACTATCCTACAAGTTATTCCAAAAATATTCCAATCTCGATCACATTCAAGTAGGAGGGACTTATTTCCGAGCCCGAGCATGCAACCAAGAAACCTCCTTTTTCAACAAAAAAACATTTCAACCACTTCAAGTATCTATCTACAAACCATCATTCTCGGAAATTCCCCAACCTGTGAGGAGCGGAAAGACGCACGATGAGGAGGCTGAGGAACGCAAAAACCGATGATGTTATTTATAATTTCGCCTGCTCATGGAAATGAGTTGAGTACGTGTGTGCTATTTATATATCAGGACCTAAAACAGAAGACCGACCCGAAAGCAGACACGCGAAGTCAAATAACCACCTAGCCAGGCAGACAACTCAAGGCAAACATCTCCACAAGAATATGCTTCTTCCCTTCCCTCGCCTTTACCGGCCCCAGTGATATAAACCGCAGTCAATTCTTTTTGTTCTCGGCCACTACGTAGGTAGCGAGATAGATAACCCGATGCATGTAGGTAGATGCGCCAGGTCGGTTACCGCACCCTTTATTCATGCCCACTGTTCCTTTCCTTCTTTCTTCCCTTCTTTCCCAGATCCGCGCGTTCTCCCTCTCTGTCCGCGCTCGCGTTCAAAAGGCGGCGTCGTCCTGTCGTGTCCACTGCACGCAGAGCTTTCGTCATACAGCGTAGCCACCGCCGGCCTCCTTCGTAGCCTAGCCTCCGTGTCCTACAGCAACTCGGCTCGACTCGACTCGACTTGGCTCGGCTTGGTCCGGCATCGCCACCTCGTATGTACTTGCTCTCTCCACCTCCTTTCTTCATCTCGCTCTCTCCCTTTGTCGCGTTCCGCTTTCCGCTTCCATCATCCCGGTCGTTCGCATTATATACATCATCAGACAATCTTTCCACTGTAAAAAAAAGCCAAAGCAAAAAAAAACAAAACGCAGCGCAAATCAACATCAAAAACATAAGCCAAATGATCCCTTCCCCGCCCCGCCGCAGCTGACATCCATACATCCATCCATTTGTCGACACAAAATAGCAGGCACTAGGCGGAGGCGAGCCGAGGAGGCGGCAAGATCCCCATTTCAACCCGGTTAGGTCAGTCAGTCAGGCCATTCCCTCGACGGGAGAAGCCGAAAAAGGAAAAACGAGTTGAAAAAAAATCCATCATCATCAGTCCATGATCTGCGCCAGCACCCTGATACTCAATATCATGACCAGCAAGCCAATCGTGACGATAATCAGCAGCGTAAAACTGAACCAGCCCATGACCATGGCAGAGGACCCGACGCCCGACAGGACGCTCCCGTTGCCAAAGTCCTGGGCGATGATACTGGCTGCCACCGACGCCGTGTGCTGCCACAGGACCGACACGAGGATGAAGATGGAGGCGATGAAGATGATGGCCAGCGCAATCTGGCTGACGGGTCGGCTGGGGAACGGCTTGATCTCGCGCTCGGAGCCCTCGCTGTCCTCCTCCTCGTGCCAGCCTGGGAAGGTGGCTAGTAGGAGGAGGCAGATGAAGGCGAAGATGATGGCGATGATTCTGCGAAACATGGTTAGCAAACGTCACTTGATGAGTGAACGAGTCAGTGAGGGAGGGGAGAACACGCACATGAGATAGGGGAAGACAATCATGTCTTTGAACTGGCTGGCCAGCCAGATGAGGTTGAGCGGGTCCTCGTCCACGCTGGCCTGGTCGGCTAGTGCTGTAGCGTTATTACCGCAAATCCACGACCCGCCATCTGAGTTGATGCAGATGCCAAAGTAGCCGACGCGGGCCTGGAGCCGCGCGCCGCCTACAATGTTGCTGATGGCCGCGTAGCCGTTGTAGTCGACCTGCGCCGTGTCGGGGACGGCCGTGTAGTGCTGGTAGTATATCGAGAGGAGGAAGATGTCGGGCATTAGCGGGGAGGACGAAGAGCAGCCTGCTAGGAGGAGGGCTTTTGGGGAGGGCATGGCGAGTTAGTGAGGAGGACATGGGTGAGTTGTGCGGGGAAGGAGGAGGCGGAGGCTTACAGAGTAGTATTATTGTGATCATGATCAGGATCATGAGGACGTGGTGGTAACCGAGGAATGGTACCCATCCTGTGTTGGCAGCCGTGTCAGTAAGTGACTCGGGAGTTGGTCGTGGGTGTGTGGTCTCGGGATAACTCACGGTACCATCCTACTTGGAATCTCTCCGCCATCTGTGAGTTGGGTTTGGTGCGATGCCAGGTGGCGTTGTCTGCTTGATGCGCTCGTGGAGCCCACAGCCGCCCTCCGCTGGTGCCAGAGGGACGGTTGGACCGGGCGTCGCTTTCAGGGACCGACGATCAGGTCGGGGGGCGGAGATGTTTGGGCTGAGAAGTTGTTCAGCTGGTGGGGATAGACTGTCCTCGCCCCGCGTGTGTGGTGCGGGCGACTGGAATGCGGCTGCTGGCGAGTCCCGTGTCTTGTCTCGTCTTGGAGTGTGGCCCGGGGCGGCGCTCGAACCGGATCGCAGGCGCACGCCGTGTGGTTTGAGGTGTGAGGTATGCGATGTGGTATGAGTGAAGTCGTCGACAGCGACCTAGACAACAATGGTTAAGGACGGTGTTCTCTCTATCGATTGATGTTCACCTTGAACGTCTGATGTGCTGCTGCAAAGGTAGCGACAGCAGTAAGGCTTGCAGGAATCTCGGATGGCTGCAATGGACGGAGACAGACGTCAGAGAGAGAGAATGAGAGAAGGTTGGAAAGAAGGAATGAATGCGAGGGACGGAATGCGCAAGAGAGTAGAATGCGCCAACTGACGTACGAGCTGCAAAAGTAAATATTGGTGGTCCCAGTATCAGTGTCCGTCTTCCGGCATATGAAGGTAAAAGGTGATGGTTGGTCTAGGACGGATGCGATGTATGCAGAGTTTGGGATAGCAACAAGTGCAAAGGGTGGGAAGGCGAAAAAGGTGACAGACAATTCTCGGCGACGGCTTGCTTTGCTTGCTTGCTTTGCTTGCTGGTGCTGTGATTACGTTGTCTGATTCTGTACGAGTGCGCTTCCAGGTTCCTGCCATTCGGTTTTCCGGTGTGCTGCTGCCAATGCGACTGGTGCTCCAGCTCCAATGCGTTGTCCCAACCACCAGTTTTATTTACTTTGGCGCCGTTGTCAGGGCAGTGGGTGACAGGGGCCGTTGCAGGATGGGGGGGAAAGAGGGGCCTTGGCAGGAGAGTGGCAGGGGTCCTGGGACTCCTGGCCAGTCAGCTACACCGCGCTTAACCTTGATGTGGAGACCTCCGAGAGGCTGGCAGCCAGGCTGGGCTTGGGCTGGTGGGCTGCAGGGCTCCGCCTCGCGCTTTGCAGCTGAGCATCAGTGCACAGTGACGCAGCTTTGTTTGTTCGGGCGATTTTGGATTGCGGGTAATCCTTGGGTTCCGGGTTGTTTGGTTTCCCCCTGTGTCCATTGTTTGAAAAGGCATCGGAAATAACCTGGAACCCGTATGCACGAGACAATGCTGTTCTTTACCGTATCTCAGAACGTCGCGACTGGAATGCAACGGTTTTGGCATCAGCACACAAGTTAACCAGGAAGCTCTGTCGCCAGTTTTTTGCGATCGTATGTATCGCCCAGCAACCGATGGGGGGTCATGGATAATTGCACCAGATCACATTTTCCTTGACAGGGTGCAAAACCTGGAGCCTTGAATGCTTAGCTGGTCAATTAAGGTCAACATGGAACACGAATGTCAGACGAGGAGCCACCTCTGCTTGCAATACCTCGTGCTGTGTTCTGTGTACAGTTCGTGTTGCGGTTCCCCCGCCCCTTTCCAAGAGTTCCGTCCCAGGAAGTTGGTTTATCTCCGGTCGAATTGCATGCGGGTGTTCTACGGGCGGACGCGCGGGAGGGAGGAGGATGGAACAAACGACGGGAATCAAGAATCAATGCCCTTGTCAGGACGGCGACGGAATGCATCACAGTCCCACCATCTGGCGCATTTTTGGTAACCCGTATGTGATTTGTCAGCCTCGAACCTGTGTTGGTCCGTCTGGCGGGGGAGGGGTCGTCGCTACAGGTTGCGACATCTCGCCCCCATTCGCGACTTATAAGGTAGAGCATCTATTTTGAATGAAGCGCGCCCGACTCTCTTGACTACAACCGCCCGTATACACGTATAGAATTTTTGATCATATCAATAACTTAAAGCCCCTGGCTGCATCCGCGAATCCTAAAAATTTCCGCCAGCATGACCAACTTCACTATCAAGATCGTCTCTGACGCTATCTGCCCCTGGGTAAGTCCTCCGTCCAGGCACAAAATCATTCGCGGGTTCCTCGGCTGTTGCTGACACGTGAGTTGCCAGTGCTACATCGGCAAGAAACGCCTCGAGACCGCCATCCGCACCTACAAGAAGGAAGTCCCGGGTGGAGAAAACGATACCTTCACTGTAACATGGCACCCCTTCTATCTCGATCCCACGCTTGCCAACGTCGGCGTCGATCGCAGGGTCCATCTGTCCAAGAAATTCCCTAATCCCCAGCACCTGGAGATGGTCTTTGCGCGCCTCCAGTCCCTGGGTGAAGCCGAGGGAATCGACTTTTCCAAAGGCGGCAAGATCGGCAACACGCGTGATGCCCACCGCCTCGTCCAGCTGGCCAAGACCAAGGGCAACGAGACCGAGAACAAAGTCGTCGCAGAGCTGTTCAAGGCTCACTTCGAGGAGGGTGGCGATATCACATCCCAGGACATGCTCGTTGCTGCTGCTGCCAAGGCGGGCCTGGATAAGGCTGAGGCCAAGAGCTGGCTCGAGACCGGAAAGGGAGGCGATGAGGTTGATCTCGAGGTTGAGCAGGCGTACGCGAAGGGCATCTCAGGTGTTCCTAACTTCACAATCAACGGTCGCTATGAGCTAGGTGGGGCCCAAGATCCGAGGACATTTGTAGCGGAGTTTGAGCGGGCGAAGAAGGCTTCTCCAAAAGATGTCAGCACAAAATCGTCCGATGGCGTTAGCTGCTAGCTGAGGGTAAGACAGACCTTTGGCGCCGAGTTGACATATCAATGGATAACATAACATCCGTCATGATGGTCGCGGTCAGAATTGGAATCAATCTGGACCTGGTCGCAGGAGTTGCGCGATTGTATAGCCCGTTCTGCCACCCTCAATCATCGATAGGACGAGCGGCCAAATGGACCTTCCTATAGGCTCATGAGGCCCCCAAGGTCTCTTTCCATTGCACGCAGCCTCTCCTGTAGCATCCGCTTCTTCCTGTCCAGCAGCCGTGTCTCCTCCTCTTCCCTTCTCAGATCCTCCTCCGTCATCACATCAGCTGCCTGCTCGGCGCCGTCGTCGAAGCCCCCTTCCTCTTCTTCCTCCTCCTCGTCGACCCACCTCTCTTGGTTCATCCTCTCGAGCGCTTCCTGCTGCTCGGCCACTTTCGCCTCGTAGTAAGCCAGCGTGTTGGTCAGCTGTGCGTACCGTTGCCGCTGGGCCGGAATCCGCTCTAGCGCCCCCGGGAGAGGGTAGACGGTGCATAGCTTCTCAGCACCGCCTAGAAGCACCTCGATGTCGACATCGCCCCGGCCATCGCCTCCGTGCCCGTGTCCATGGGCCCCACCGCGCCGCACAATCTGGGCATGTAGATCGCCGCCTAGCACGGCGGCCACGGCGGTGTTACGGCGTGCCGGCCCGCTGCGCGTCGAGTTTGGAGGCGGTCCAGTCGTCACCTCGCCGGCTGCGACATTGAAGACTGTCTGCCGCCGGGACGAGGGTTTTGGGGGGTCGGGGTTCTGGCTCGTGGCTGCCGGGGGTGGTGGAGGGACTGAAAAAAGCGCGCGCTCATGGGCCTCGGTGTCCCGGATCAGGGAGGTGATGTCGTGGTTCGAGAGGAGAGCGTTTGTGAAGATCTTTGGAGGCGGAAATCTGCGTGCGTGGCAACGCGCTTGTCTCAGTCGCGTGGTTGACGCTTGACGTGGGGTTGGCTTGGTGGGACTCACGGGAGACTGTCAATGGTTTGGCACGACATGGAGATTTGCTCCAGGTGGGCTGCGAGAAGCGACATGGCTGGTTGAATGTAGGGCTATTGCTGGCGACAATCTGGGGACGAGCGTGTTGAGGTTGTGT
Source organism: Cercophora scortea (assembly GCA_033439705.1). Classification (NCBI taxonomy): domain Eukaryota; kingdom Fungi; phylum Ascomycota; class Sordariomycetes; order Sordariales; family Lasiosphaeriaceae; genus Cercophora; species Cercophora scortea. Next base: position 2,143,458 of record JAUEPO010000007.1, read on the forward strand.
TGTCATGTGTCGGTTTGATGGGCTGCCCGATTTCCAGCAACCTGAAAGATCCAATCTCCATTGCTCATGTACGCGACCGAGCAATTCATGGACGCGGGGTTGACGTCTGTGTTGACGGTTGGTTTCTTGGGTAAACACCCCACCTTCCCCTGGGAACCCCCGCACTTCAGCCCAGCCTGTGCCCAAAGGCTGCGAAGCACGGACGGGCAGGCCAGCCCTTTTGGAGTTTACCTCATCATTCATTTGCAAATCCCATCCAGTCAAACATTGCCATCATCTCACATTGCTCCAGAATCCATCCGCATGCTGTTATTTCGGCCTGTTTCCTCATTGTCTGATTTTCCCCTGGACTTCGGGCACTTCTATCTTTTCTCACCCGGCCTGAACTTGAAACACCAGGTCTTTGCGGCTTCCTCAACTTGGAAATTTCGGCCTAAGCTGGAGCTGGCCGACGCGTCCTCATAAGTTGCGGGTGAGGTGGAGATGATTCAACCTCATGGGTTGGGTTAGGATTCCCCAAGTTGAGACATATAAAGGCGCCGATTGCAGATCTCTGCAGCCTGGCTCCCCTCGGCAACGGCTTGCAAGCTTCACACACACACACACACACACACACACACACAGTACTCCTGCCACGCAGCTGAATGAATCGGGACAGCCACCGACTCTTGGAAGCCTCGACAGACTGACCAGAAGCGAATCGGAGGCCATACCACGACTTCGGGTTCTGGGATCTGGGATCTGGGATCTGGAATGCCCTCGAGAAAGTCTCCTGCGGCCTGACTGTTTTGGGTAGAGTCCGACTTCGGTCGATCGTTCATCGTTACTCACGGCGCTGCGATGCAAGGATGACACTCACGACTACCCACCTCCTTCACCAGCACGCTGCATGCATGTCTCTTGGGAGACTCCTGGGACGCCCTCCTGGGGACGGCTCAGTTTGTGCCTCACCTAGTGCAACGCTAGCAATTAGGCCCAATTCACAGGCCCACCGATTCTCGCACCGCGGCGGCGGCCCGCTCACAGCTACCTCTGGCTTCGTCGACAGTCTTCCATCCGGGTTTCTCATCGAGGCAGCACGGAAACTGCAGAGTGTTGGGAGGAGTTGAGGCATTCATCAGGAAGTTCCACGGTCTCTTCGGCGCCTTCTACTTCTCCACATCCGCTGCAGTGTTAGGTGCATTTTGGCGATAAGCCGCCGAGTCTCGTGACGGTTTCGCATTGGGGGTTGCTCAAGTGAGCGTCCAGATGGCCCAAATGCGAACTCGCACAAATATTCCCGCGAAAAAACAATCTGCGCGGATGCGATGCGAAGTTGCGTGCGCTTTTGCGTACCTAGGTAGCGTTACGGCATGCGCATACACCACAAGTTACAACCTAGATGTCCGGGATAGAGAGCGCTACGCTAACAGCTGCTCAGCGAGAGATGCAGGCCCCTGACTGATGTACATTCGACTTTTCACCCCTCCACATTTTTTTCATCTCCACACACGCTCGGCATGCCACTCGCAGTGGGCTGTGTGGGTGTGGTGCAGCCGGCACTACGGTTTTCTTCCGCTCATTGGGCACGACTGCCGCTCTCTTGATGCCAGGCCTATTTTTGACGAGTTTCTCTGAAATTCCTGTGTACAGCTATTCGCCCCCATAGCCCCATTCCTCCCCTCCGCCTAGGTACTCGGCTGCTCTGATACGTCGCCGTGGCCGCCATGAGCAGCATACAGCCTTGAGCCTTACACTTGTATGGGCAGGCGAAACCCCGGCGCTGCCCTCTTGCTTTTCCAGGTTGTGCTCTTTTGCGCCATTGCTGGCCGGCACGACTGACAACTCACAGTCGGCTTCGGATTGCTCCATCCTGTCACAGCAGGAAGCCAGTAGCCGAAGAGCCACTATGGGCTTCTGTCTCATGCCGGCCGTTGGCCTTCTTGCTACCTGTCATGATGTCGCTGGCTTGACTTGCTGAGCGGGCCCCGTTTCCCCCCTGACCGCCATGAAAATTCATCTGGAAGTCCAGGGGTTCCGGGAGCATTGCTGCCCAAGATGCCCGCTACTGTGAAGGTACCTCCTCCACAAAGCCCACAACTTCACACAACCACCAACAAACACCGCCATCAGAGGCCGACGGGACCAGGTCTGGCAGCATGGCAGCGGGTGCAAACCGTCGCTCGCAGCCGCTGGCGGCTCTTCACCTCTGCTGCCTCCTTCCCGGAGACCCGCAAGCTTCCATGGAAGCAGGTCATTGGCATATGGGAAAAAGCTAAAATATATACCTGTATACTGGCAAAACTATAAGATGGGTCCTCGGTCCAGTGCCCGACACATGTAGTTTACCGACCTGCTTGAATATTCGCCCAGTCAGTCTCGGACCTCGGACGGCAGGAACGACAAAAACAGCCAAAAAAACGGCGTGTCCTGTCAGACGATACTTTGAAACCGCCTTGGATCTTGCTCGTTTGATCCTGCCACCGCTGCCGTGCTCTTTTCTTTTTTCCCCTTTTTTTGCAAGGCACAAGACAAGACTGGAAAAGAGCCCACATACGCAACCCGCACGCGCGCACACAGACGGGCTCAGACGCACCACACCACATCACACGCACTTTTCTTTTTTTCTTCTTCAGGCCGCCCCCAAGCTGTCGGCATCCTTCCTTATCGGCAGCTCTTGAACAAGCATTGGACTTGTTTGCTCAGCGGCGCAACGCAGCGCAGTCATCTCGTCCTATCCTTCGTCTGTTGCTCAACAGCGCGGAGTACTTGGCCGCAGATCTGACATCTGCCAGCGGCCTTACCTTCTTCTGCTCTCTCTCTCCACGCTCCTGCGGACTACTTCTCCCGTTCGCCCCCCCGCTCTCAATCGCTTGATCCTTCCCAGACTTCTCCCACCCATTGGGACGGATTGGGAATCAGCCTGTGCTGCACCAAGCCTGCACCTAGATTTGGCAGATACTATCATGACAGCCAACCCAGACCCTCTATCTTCTCCTTGCTGGAGGTTCATTCTTTGGGTCCTGACGCCTTGACTCCCCGCCATTTCTCTACCCCACACCGATCGCAATCGATAAGGCCATCCCGGTCACACCCCCGCGGATTACAGATTGCCCCCCAGAACAGGGCCATTATTACGCCATTAGTTCTTATTGACGACCAGCGCAGCGCACCCGCTGAGCTCGCCCACTTACCTGCTTGGCTGTGCCCTGCTGCACCACAGCAGACTCGCCAGACAATGCGGCCCGCGACGCCGAATTTGAAAGTCGCTCGCAGCAGCGTGGGGCCGTCGTACTCGTCTCCGCCACAGAGTCCCACGAGTCCCACGAGTCCCACGACTCCATCATCCCCGGGCTTTGGCCGCAAGACCAGTCCCAAGTCGCGGCCAATGCCACCGCACAACCCTCAACATCCGATGGCGCCCTTGGCCAGCTTCCGGCTGGCGGGCAGCCGACCGGATTTCAGCTATGCGCAGGTGTTTCGCCACGACCAGCTCTCGCCGCAGTCGTCGAGCGAGTCCGAGTCTTCAGAATCCGACTCGGACGCCTCCGCCGTCAGCCCACCGCGCTCCGTCATTCCAGAGCAGCCCCCTCCTGCTCCTGCTCCGCCTGCTCCACAAGTCCGGACTGGGCGCACGGTGAACCTGGCCCAGGCGGCCTTTACCGTCGAGGAGCTGAGTGATTTTGCCGACAGCGACGAGGAGCGAGTCGGCGTGGTCCGCCCGCACGCAATTGAATATGCCGAATCCGACCGCAGCCGGTCAAGATCCCGGAACGCACACCCGCCCGAGATTGACCAAACCATCATGCACCACCTCGGAAACCTCAATTGCAGCGACGATTCGGACCAGACCGACATCGACGAGACCACCTACCGGGAGTTCATCATCAAACGCCGCGAGGCAAAAAGACGCCGACGCATGACTTCGGGCAGCATTGGCAAGCGCACCATCAGCGAAAGCATCGGCAGCGGGTCTGATCGGGAGGACCTCAAGCCGTTTCTCAACGCCGACGACATGGGCTCCAGTGCACGCCGTCTTCGCCGGAGAATTGGAAACCGCCATAGCCTGCAGTTTCAGGACCCTCCGCCGCCGAGGATAGATGAGCTTGAGGAGCCTGACTCGAGCGACGACGGGCTTCTCATCAGCGAGGCGCTTGCGAGGGAGCTCCCATACTATGAATATGTCAGTATGGAGATCGACTCCCCGTAAAGGCCGAGGTGGATTTTATATTTTACTTTTTTTATTACTGAGAACCGGTGAACCACACGTGGTCTACCGGTTTCTTGGTTTAATCTTCTTCTTAAGAGAGGATGATGATGACGACCGTCACGACAAAATTGATGACGCTTACGATATCCCTCCATATCTGCTCGGTGCAGGTGGCGTCTTTTCTGAAGACATACTTATTTCATGCATTGCTGCGACAATTGCATTTCCGACACACAAGCGTCAGGCGTGGATTGGCACGAGGGCCAAGTAGGGGACTAGATGTGGTCTCGGCTCTCCTTTCTCGTTCTCGACTGTTTCCCCCACCTTCGTTGCTCCTCGTCCAGCTCACTTTAGGTGTCACGGGTTCTGACAGCTAGATGGGCGGACGGCCTAAGATGGAAACGTCACGGGGATGATGTCGGGTCCAGCAAGACGTTTGGATCGTCCACATATTGTGTCTCTTCTTTTAGGGGCGTGGGACGGCGCGGTATTGTTTCAATGGCCAATGATACCTTGATAGACTTTGGGGATTTGTTGTTCCAGGGGGTCAACCTAACTTCACAGGGTTCGATGTGCTTGGTCCGGAACGGGAGAGGCGAAACCTGGGTTATTTTTGACGTGGCGATGTGTTCTTTTTATCTCATCAGCGATATCGACATAGACCTGGGCATGCTTTTCTATAGATGGGGCGCTTTCATGAGCTCAAATGTAACTGAAGTTGTGGGCTGTTAAATCTCCGCTGAAGTGTTGCCGTTGTGTGCCCGTGTGGAACTGAAACGACTCCCAATGGCCAGGGGTCTTGCATACGCCTACAAGATATTTCCTGGGCTTTTACTTTTCATTCACAAAGTATATCGTAATGGTTAGGCAGACACAGATTTATCGGTGGATTTAATCACCTTTATCCCACGTTGTTCATCGTTGACAAGAACAGCATTTCGTAGCTGACAATAGATCTGGGCAGGATTCGTTGCGTAGGTAGCGAGCGTATGTAGTACCGGTTCGTGACAGCTCGGACTGTGAATGGCCTTCATGCGATTAGGTAAGCAAAATTTACGGTGAGCCCCAGACCGAGCCACGACGCGACGCCCACCCTGACGTCTTGCCCCTTCAAGAGCGCCGGAAGACAGGCCGCGCCCCTCCTCCCGTCTCGACATCTCGACATCTCGTCCTTCGAGATTGGATATCATTATCCAACCCACACGTATCGTGGCGTTTTATTAAATCGACATATCCTGGGTTTCGACGGCGCCGTCCACATCGAAGTGTCGCCCTCCAGTTCCCTGTCTTGACCATCGTCAATCGTCAATCTTCAATAGCCGTCTAAGTCGACCAAACGCGAAAGAGCATCTCTACGTACCAGCTGACCATCGAACGCGACATCCTCTCGAGAGATTCCGAAGATATGAACCCAGCAGGTGGCCAGGGACCGCCAGGCCAGGGAAACCCCCAGGCTGGTGCGGCCCCGAACCGTCCAACACAGCCGCCCATGTACCGGCCAGAAATGATGCGCAACATCCAGCTCCTCACCGAAGAAGAGCGGGGGAAATATGAAAAGGGCCTTGCGCAGCTCTGGAAAATGCACGATGCGTCACCCCAGGGCTCAGCCGAGAACAACGAGGCCAAGAAAAAGATCATGGACTTTGGCAAGATGCTTCTCTCCAAGGTTCAACAACGGAGGGCAACTATCCTACAACAACAACAACAAGCTCAGCAGCAACAGGCCCAACAGCAGCCAGGTCAGCAGCCAGGTCAGCAGCTGGCCCCGAACCCACAGGCTGCTCAACAAACTCAGCCGCCACAGGCTGGCCAGACTGACTCCCCTCAAACTCAAATGGCACCTGGCGGCGCCGGCAACCCTAATGCCGGAGGTACCCCATCACAATCTTCGATACAAATGCCGACATTCACCTCTGCCGTTCCCGTCCCTATGCCACAAGCAAATCCAGCAATGTCTTCTGTTACAGCCGCCGCCGCCGCCGCTGCACAGCAACAGGCCAAGATATTCCCGAGCCATATCATTACCCATATCAACGAAATGTCCTTTCAAGCGCCCCAAAACATTCCTCAAAAGGACAGAGCCAAGTGGATAACCGATGTCAAGGCCAAATATGCCAAAGCGTTGCTGCAGATCGAAACCGCGCAAAACAGCACCGCTCGGCTTAACCAGATCATCAAGGAACGACAGGAGAAGGGCCCGCCCCTAACGCCCGAGGAGCTCAAGAATTTTACAGAGCGCAAGGCGCAGTTCCAGAAGTCTCATTCCGAAGCGATCACATTCGCAAATAATGTGCGGAAGCAATGTGGAACCGGAAATTCCCAGAAGCCTCTCCAGAGCGGAAGCGTGGCCGCAAACGCAGGTGGTCCAAATCCAAACCAAGGGCGCCCGCAACTTCCAGGCCAGCAAGGACCTCCTCAACCGAGCCAAGGAGGGGCAAATGCCCCTGTCAATGCAATTCAAACATCGGCAGCCACGGTGAGTGCTGCGTTTGAAGTTGCCAAAAACCAACAAATCGCAGCGGCCCGCGCTCAAGTGATTAATGGCATGCAGCAACAACAGCAGCAGCAGCAGCAGCAGCAGCAGCAGCAAGGGCCCGGATCTCAGATGCACCAAGCTCACGCACCAGGCACTCCTGTGCAATCACAACCGCCGGCCGTTTCTCAGCCTTCTGCTACCCACGCGCCCTCATTTCAGGCACCCGTAGCGCAATCACATCAACTGCAGCAGCAACAGCAACAGCAACAACAACTGCAGCAGCAACAACAGCAGCAACAGCAGCAGCAGCAACAGCAGCAACAACAACAGCAGCGGGAACAGCAGCAGCGGGAACAGCAACAGCGAGAGCAGCAGCAATCACAAGGCCAACCTCAACAGCAAACCCACCAACAAATCCACCCGCAACACCAACCACCACAGCAACAGCAACCCCACCAACAACAGCCACCGATCAAAATTGAGCCCGGCACCCAGACCCATGTTTTACCCGCCCCTCTGAACACGGCGATTGCTTCCAATTCTATGGCGATGGGAATGCAGTCCGCAGGCACCCCGACGCAGAACTCGGCTCGGATCCAAACCCCGCTATCAGCGACCCCTACCGGCGCCAATATTCGGCCCCTCACCCACGCCTCAGCTCTGAGTCTCGCCAACCAGCAGCCTCAGCGTGGTGGGTCTATCGCCGGACCCGGTGGTGTGGGCCAGGGAGGTACTCCGTCTTCTGCACCGGGCGTCATTGGTACGATTCAGCAGCAGGGACACCCTCATGCGCATCCGCCTTCTACGCAGACTGCGGGCCAGACCGTACAGTCCAAAATGCCGATTCCCAAGAACCTTCCAGAGAAGGCCGTCCAGATCCCAACTCCAGTCTTGCCCGTGGGCGGCGTTGCCGCGGGTAGACCCACCTACAGCGGTGGTAGTGGCGTTGGCGGCGGCGTCATGAACCAGCCCGCCCTCCCCAAGACGCCGGCCTTTCAACTCGAAGGAGAAGGTGAGCGCGTGCTCAACAAGAAGAAGCTCGACGAGCTGGTGCGACAGGTCTGTGGCGGCACGGCTGAAGGCCAGGATGGCAATCTTTTGACTCCCGAGGTGGAGGAAGTAAGTCTCCTCTTGGCGCATTGCGATGCCAATTTACCAACTAACATGTGTTTTTAGTCGGTTCTCAACCTTGCCGACGCCTTTGTTGACAGCGTGCTCAACACGGCGTGCCGCAACGCCAAGGAGCGAGGATCAAAGGTCCTCGAGATCCGTGACCTGCAGCTCGTGTTGGAGCGCACCTACAATATCCGCATTCCCGGCTACTCTAGCGAAGAGCTGCGGACGGTGAGAAAGGTGCAGCCCAACGCGCAATGGATCACAAAGATGAGTGCGGTCCAGGCTGCCAAGGTCATGCCGGGCAAGGGTGATTTGTGATGGAGGGATATGTCGTCTACGAGGTACAGCCAGCTTGGCCCTCAGCCGTGCTGCTCTCTGGGCTTCAGCCGGTTTGCATTGTGTAAATTTTGCTTTGGCTTTCATTTCCTTTGTTGTCTCTTCTGGCTCGGCATTTAGGCTGTGGAGACGGACAGCTGGGGATGGCTATGTGGTTTGGAGTTTGGTAGCGTCGGTCCAGGCACAGAAAGGGCAGAGGGGTAGAGGGCCTCGGCGGAAACGAAGAGCTAGTCTAGGTATGCCTCGAGGCTGAGGATGGAAGTTAGGCATGCTAGCCGCAAAATTTAGTAACCGAGATAGCTTTCACATAGCCTTTGTTACCCGTATCTATGGCGAGGGTTGAGCATGATGTGATTGTCGTGAGATGCATCATGGGGATTAGCTCACAACGTGCATATCCACAGATGTACCTCCGGGTAACCTGTACCTGCCTGGTAATCTCCAGACTTCACAAGTTCAAAAGTTAGGCTTGATTAGAATAGACACCTACATCAAAGAAACTGCCAAACGCGTGCTCCCCTTCAGGTATCAAATCAATCGACAAAGAGCCAGTGGGCGATGCATGAGGGTTTGGCTGGAGATAGAGCATGCAAACCACCTTTGTGTGATGATACTTGACGTATCATGTACGTACCTGGTAGAACTAGTAGCTCAACCTCACTGGGCGATTGTCAGCTAGAAAAATGGAGGGTTGGCGACGTCGGGCCAGTCGGGCCAGGTTTGGCTGGGGCAGGCAGGCCTGAGGTGGCAGACAGGCAGCAAATCGACAACGTCACAGAATGCAAAAAGCGCCCGACGAGCCCAGTTGGAGCTAAGCAGCTTTCGGCTTGCGGATTCCCCAGCCAAAAGCCAGAAGGCCAGGGAGACTTCCAGGTTGGACCAATCGCCCCTGCCGTTGTGTCGCCCAGGGAATCATTTTAGGTGTCAGCTGGTCCGAGCGCGGCCATCCCAGCGCGTGAAATCCACCGCAGCCAAGGCAAGGCAGCACGGCAGGTACTTGGGTACGCACTGCTTTCCGCTGCCTACGGCTAAGCCTGCGGCTTGGTTCGTGGGCCCGTGTCCACTCCGCTTGGCGAGGCGACTGCTGGCCTGGGCTGGGAGGTAGGGACTCAATCTCCGTCAACCCTTGAGCTCTCGAACCTTCTTGCATCACTCCAAACCACAACCACACGAACCTTCGAATCCCACGCCCGAAATCGTCCCCGGCGACCCGTGATTTGATTGCCACAGACGGCTCTGCAACACCACTTTTACCACGCCCGACATCCCTTTCCGCCTCTTTCAACCGCGTGCGCTGCATTCCGGACGGCCGGCCTGCCGCGTCACATCCGCCAGCTCGACCGTAGAGCGCGCCTCGCGCCATCGTACCATCGTCATCACCATCTTGCCCATCACCTGTCGCCCATCCTTCATCAGCCGTCTGGGACGGGTATCATCGCCACACCGCCGTCGAATCCGCCAGCATGCCCGGAAAGACGCCCGACAAAGAGCCCGTGGAGAACGGTGGTTACCGGGGAGGCAAAGACATTGACATGAAGGATAGCGACCTGAAGCCAAAGGGACAGAAATCCGCCAAGGAAGGTGACGACGAGATGACCGTTGTGGTACCGCCGTCAAAAGCTACCAAGCAATCGTCAGCTCCGCCACCAAATGATGCCGATGGAGATGTTGCCATGGATGACCCGAGCAAGGCAGAGGATGGCGAGGTCAAGGTCGACCCCATCGTTCAGACTATCAACGGTATGCAAACCTCCTCCAACCGATGAGTGTGACAGCCGGTGCTCGAAACTGACCAACCCGTCACACCGCAGATATCAAGAGCAATTTCGCCCTTCTAGACCGAGCCGTCGCCCTCTTCGACGCAAGATTCACCCTCAGAGCGCTCCGCTCCATCTCGTCCATCCGGAAACGGCTGACACCCGATATCCTTGCTCAAGTCATCTCGGAGACATTCCCCTCGTCTTCGTCCAGCAGTCAAATCGCAAAGCAGCTTTTGCTGGCAATCGGACGGCCCGGTGTGTCTCTGGGCCGCCAACCCGGCCCTGAGATGGAGGTCGACAGCGAGCCCAAGGCAAAGAACGGCGCCGCCAAGAAGGAGATCAAGGAAGTCATTCCTGAGATCGACATCTTCCTCGCTATTCTCACGCAGGTCTTGCTCCACGACTCGAAGCAGTTCCAGCTTGGGTTCGAGTTCTCACGCTACCTGGTCGCCCGTGTCCAGTCCCTCAACCGCCGGACATTAGACAGTCTGTCTGCCAAGGTCTACTTCTACTACTCGCTATTCGCCGAGCAGATTGGCCCCCTCCCGCCATCCCCACAGTCGCCCATCGTTTCTATCCGCCCTACCCTCCTCGCTGCTCTCCGGACCGCTGTTTTGCGAAAGGACATCGACACCCAGTCGTCGGTTATCGTTCTCCTGCTCCGGAGCTACCTGCTCACATCCCACATTGCGCAAGCCGATCTCCTGGTATCACACACGCAGTTCCCCGAGAACGCCGCCAACAACCAGGTTGCGCGCTTCCTATACTACCTGGGCCGCACCCGTGCTATCCAGCTCCGATATACCGAGGCTCACGAACACTTGACCGCTGCAACAAGGAAAGCTCCTTCGAGCGCCTGTGCGCTAGGATTCAGCCAGACGGCGACCAAGCTGTTACTCGTTGTAGAACTGCTCATGGGTGATATTCCCGATCGTGCGACCTTCCGACAGCCGACTATGGAGGCGGCTCTCCACCCATACTTCCTGCTCGTTCAAGCCGTTCGCGTTGGAAATCTGGAGGACTTCGAGATCACGATCGCTGACCATGCCGATACGTTCCGCCGCGACGGTACCTACAGCTTGATTCTTCGGCTGAGGCAGAACGTCATCAAGACGGGTATTCGTATGATGAGCTTGAGCTACAGCCGCATCTCGCTCCGCGACATTTGCATCCGCCTACATCTCGGTAGCGAGGAGAGCGCTGAGTACATCGTTGCCAAGGCGATCCGTGATGGCGTCATTGAAGCTACGCTAGACCGCGAGAGGGGGTTCATGAAGAGCAAGGAGGTCGGGGATGTCTATGCCACGCGTGAGCCGGGTGAGGCCTTCCACGACCGTATCCGTGCTTGCTTGGCGTTGCATGATGAAAGTGTCAAGGTTTGTTCTTCCATCTATCCCACCCATACAAAACAACAACCATTGCTAACTCGGGTTGTAGGCGATGCGATTCCCCATGAACCAGCACAGACTCGAGCTTAAGAATGCCCAGGAAGCACGTGAGCGCGAGCGCGAGATGGCTAAGGAGATCCAAGACGGTGACCTGGATGAGGATGATCTTGGCGGCGAGTTTGAGGGCATGTAACTGTTACCGTGTGTTTGTTGGCTTTGCATTCGTCCCATCCCGTGTAAACTTGTAACGGACGACGACGGGGACAGGGGCGGTGGGGGCGGGAGGCAAACAGATGACCGACGCCCTGATCCTCCTGGTTTAATTGGTTTCTCTAAAGCGTGGTGTGGCAGCCGTTTTCTTGCCCCTAGAGCATGAGATGAGGGTGACTTTACTGCTTGCTATAACGCAACGAATGCTTGGGGAGTGGAAGGGGGCTTGGGAAGTGAGGTCGGGGAAGAGAGAAGATGCCACAGATAGGAATTCAAAGCGGGAAGGGGGAAGAAGGAAGAAGGTCTGCAGAGGGGAAAGGCTTATTTTCTTTCTCTTTTTTTTTTATTCTTTTTTATTTGTCTGGGTGGGTGGAGGTGGAGGAGGAAGGGAGGTCCAGTGGGAACGGTGGGGAGGGAAGCGATTCATCTGTCTATCCGTCCGTCCAATCCGGCCATCCATCCATGCCTCCCGTGTACTAGATATTTGTTGGCACATCAGAAACATCATTAACATAATCGTGGACTTGTCGTTTTCGTGTCGTGGCCGGCGCTAGACTTGGTGGCGAGGGGCTTTCACTCATTCCTTCTTGTAGTCGTGATGGTTCCGGGTAGAGCGGGTGGGTTGGTATCTGCTGGCTCGCTGTGGGCTTGTATTGCAATGGATGCTGTGTTCAGTAGGTACTTGCTACCTGGTAGGTAGACTGGCTTTGCTTTTGTGCTGTACCTCGATGGGAAGCCTGACGTCTTATCAGAGTCCGGTACGGAAAACCAGCGCGTCTGCATTATTACCTGATGTTTACAATGAGCACTGTGATGTGATTGAAAGGGGTTTAAGGGGTTCGAAAGTGGACAAAGGTAAGGTGTTGGTTAATGTCACTTAGGATGTCACTTGAACGAGGCATGTGTTAAACTTGCTGGGCTTATATCTCTCCCGCTCTCACATGTTCTATAATACCATGCTATGGAGGTGACGCATCGTAATCTTTCACATTGTATTCCGTTCATAGGTATTCATTGCTTTGTTTCGAAGTCACCAAAACATGACTCTGCCGTTTGCATCTCGTCGTAGCTTGCTGACTTGCTCGAGCTTTCCGACTGAGCATTCATACTATATCCTAATCTTCTTGTCGAGCTCACGGCTTACATTTTGCCGTCTCCCGAGCCAATCGAGCCCGGCCGGGGCATGCCGACCGGGTTTACTCGCTGGTCCGGGAGATGCCCGCCGCTCCTCTATGATAAGCGGGAGGGAAGTTAAAGTAAGGGGAGTTTGACGGCGCATGTCAGGAAGACTGCGGGCGCGTCTTGTGCCCTTCACGGATGTCACCGTGGCCTGACGAGCCGGCTGCACACATCGGTGGCCGAGGCGTGTATTTCAGACTTGAGTTGGAATACGGGGCTCCCACCCGCGTCCCCATCCCTGTCATCGATCGAAGTCTCGGTCATGAGTGCGGGAAGATCTGTGCCGAGACCTTCTCCAATCGCTCTCCTCGCTGCCGCCCAACTCCCTGTGTCTCCGTTTCCTTCCGCCGCCACCGCCGTCATCTCGTCTCCAAGGAATTCTCTCGGGTTCCCTTCTCGCCGTGGAAGACTCGCTCTCACGCTCGTACTCGCCCAGACTCCGTTTCCGCTGCGCCTGGCAGACTACCTCGGGGTCGGGGTACTGTACCTCGCGATCCCACGCCGCCAGCGTCTGGCTTGGGCTCCGCAGCCAGCTGCGCAGCTCGTGTAGAAACAGGCGCGCATGCTCGCGGCCTAGGAAGTCGGAGAGCATGTCCTCGGCCTGGCCGGCGCTGCCCTGCATGTCGACGGTCTTGAGGATGGCGATGATGTACTCGAGGAGGAACTCGGCGTTGTTTCGGCGGCGGGTTTGTTCCTGGTTTTGTGCATGGGATGTGGATGTGGATGAGGAGGGGGTCGTGGGGGAGGCGAGGAAGGCAAATACTTGCAGCTCGCGGCGGATCCAGAGGCGGGCGCGCGAGACTAGGTGTGGTGTTGCGGCGAACTCGTCGGGAGTTGGGGGTTGTTTGTATTGGGAGTGTCGATTTGAGCCGACGTCTGTTGTTGTCATTGGGTGCAGAGGTTAGTCTCGTCTCTAGTTATAGGGGGTGTGCTGGGAGGTTCTGTAGGTGATGGCTTACGCAGCGAGTAGAGCTTGTGGCGGTAGATGTTCCGGCGACGTTGAATGGCCTCGTCTGGGGAGGGCGTCACCACTTCGGGACCACGGCGACGGTAGTGGTTGCTGTTGCGCGGCCGGAACCCCAGTCCCGTCGGGGCTGCTTCACCCCTCCATGAGGTCCTCACTGCTGCGGGCTCCCTGCTCTCGTCCTCCTTGCGCGTCCTTGGGGCATTTGGCACACGGTACACGCTGTCGCCTGCCTTCGTGTCTGTGTAGTTTACTTTGTAGACGGCGGACTGGCATAAGGGGCAGCTTGGCCGTTGCTGGAGCCTTAAGAGAAAGATGGATGGTTAGATAGCTGGTCGTTCCAGTGAAGAAATTAAAGAGGGGGGCAACACGTACCAGCTTAGGAGACATAGGAAGTCAAAGTGGGCGTGGGAGCAAGGCAGCGCTGTGCAGGGCTCCGAGATGGTGTCGAGACAGATGACGCAGCAGTCCGGTGCGGCGCCCACCACCTCGTCGTCGTTGCTGTCGTTTTCGTTGTGGCCGGCATGCTGTCGCAAGATCGAGACCTCGGCAAGGATGGTTTGTAGAACTTGGGCCTGGATTTCATTGGCATCGAAGTCGGCGTCGGCGCCGCTGGCCTCGTGGTTGGATGCCATGGCGCGGTTTGGAAGTCGCCGCGATGATGAAAGTGGTCCCTTGAAAATTACCATAGCGCGCGGGTGGGTATCTGAGAATCGGTCTCGGTTACGGCTTTGGCACTGGAAGGTAGTGCCTGGTACTTATTCCTGCCAAAATAATAAACCTACAAGATCCTCATAGATTAGACTGCCACGAGGAAAAGTAAACTGGGTAATAACTACCTGACAAGCACCTTCCATGATTGAATACTATCGTCTGGAAAATGGATTACTTGCTGGAAAATGAAGCAAAACAATCATTTCGACCAAATGTACCTGCTATAGTTGGAAGCCATTCATCAAAGACATGGTAGAAATTATGCCTTTGATCTTGCAAAATCCTTAGGCGCAAGTTTTCCGGAGGGACAGGTACTTATTAGGCCAAAAGTATACCTAGGATCAATTCTCAGATACCCGTTGGCGCGCTATGGTACCTGAGGTACCCAAGGTACCCAGTGCAGTTTGAAGCTCCCTGTATGCGTACAATGACCTGCGATACAGGGGCAACCTGGGCGCCATATGCACGACGGGAACGGCTTGGGCCTTTGTCCCTCCTTGAACCCCGCACTGTGGTGCGGTGCAAATAGCACCCCGCCAAGCAGGGAAGGGCCTACATACGTAATTCAGGCCGGTCTTGCGCTTTCGGATGCGGCGTGTTGCTTACGGGTTGCAGCTTCCAGGTTACAGCTTATAGCTCGCAGGTTACAGCCGAGCACTTCTGCTTCTAGGTGGTAGCTCTCGTCTTCAACCAACATTGTTGTCAAGAAACAAAATGGCTAGCTTCTTGCGCGGCAAACAGGCCGGCATACAGAATGACCTCTCTGGAGGCATTCTTCCTGGCTCGTTCGCCCCAGACGAACAATCTCGATACGGCATCAACTCCCAAGTGAGGTACGTGGGAATGCATGCTTCGGCTTCAAAAAAAGATGGCGCCCTAACCACATCACTTCTTGCAGCTGCATCGCCTACGAACCCGTGCAGTCCCTTCTCGCTGTCGGAACCAACGAGTCCAAGTTTGGCCCCGGCAAGATCTACGTCTTTGGCCAGTCTCGCGTCCACAAGTTCTTCACACCATCTCGCCCGACCTCGTTCCGCCAGCTCCATTTCGTCGCCAACCGGCTGGTCAGCCTCGACGCCCGCAATGACGTTGCCATCTGGGATCTCGACACGGCCAAGCAGCTGGCGCACTACACCTACCCGGGTACTTCATGTCTGGCAACCGACCCGATGCTGGACTGGGCCCTGATCGGCCTACACAACGGCGACATCTTTGCCTACGACCTCGATAGGGAGCGCCCGTCACCTTTCCGGATCCCTCACTTCTGGCAGGAACGGGACCCCAGGGCGAGGGACGTGGCCCTCATTGGCATGCAGCTCCACCCAAAGGACATCGGCCGCTTGTTGATCGCTTACAACTATGGCGCCGTCATATACAGTTTCAAACAGAATCTGCCCGTCAAGTTCTTCGAATACCAGCTTGCGCCCGGCGCCCCCGGTGGGAACTCGGAGGGTCTTGGCTCGCCGAGGAAGCCGAGGCTAACACACGCGGTGTGGCACCCGTCCGGGACATTCATCTTGACTGCCCATGAGGATGGCAGCCTCGTCTTCTGGGACGCCAAAGACGGCCGCCTTATCACAGCGAGATCGATATACGCTACCAAGGTTAATGAGCCTAGCGCGAGACCGAGCGAGCCCACCCCAGTGGCACCCATCACCAAGATATCATGGTGCTGCAAAGAGAATCCTGACGATACCGCGCTGCTGATTGCCGGCGGCCAGGCATTGGATGATCCGGAACAAGGGATGACCTTTATAGAGCTGGGCCCGACACCCATATATGCGACGTCCTCGTGGGAGATTCTGGCAGCCCACTTCGGCGGCAAGCGGCGGCTGACCTTACAGACACCGCCCGGGGCCAAGGTTCTCAACTACTGCCTCATCCCACGGACCTCGCCACATTTTGCGGGTGCCCAAGATCCGATCGCCGTATTAACCATGCTCACCTCTGGCGAGCTGATCACCCTGAGCTTTCCGTCCGGGTTCCCCATAAGCCCGACAGACATGCTTCACCCCAGCCTGTCCTTCGTGCACCCCTTTGTGCAGAAGGTGGCGGTTGCGACAGTGGCTCGCGGGCGTTGGCTAGGCATGGTAGAGAAACGAAACCAGGGAGATATAATACTCAAAGGCGGTGCCGAGGCTGCCAAAAGGAGGAGGAGATACGAAGCTCGAAACATCATCCAAGTCGCGCATGCTGACAGCACTATTCGAATGTGGGATGTCGGCCACGCAGATGAGATCGAGAATCCCACACAGCTGCAGGTCGACATTGCGCGGGCCGTCAATCGATATCAAGATGTCGAGATCACGGCCATGGACATGGCAGAGACGACCGGTGAATTCGCGGCAGGCACAATAGCTGGCGAGGTTGT
Source organism: Cercophora scortea (assembly GCA_033439705.1). Lineage (NCBI taxonomy): Eukaryota > Fungi > Ascomycota > Sordariomycetes > Sordariales > Lasiosphaeriaceae > Cercophora > Cercophora scortea. The sequence continues at coordinate 2,160,161 of JAUEPO010000007.1, forward strand.
CATATACCGATGGGGAGGCAACAAGTACTTTGGCCGCGACGAGCCGAAACCGATGGACCCCAATCCAGGGGGCATCTCAGATATAAGCTCAAGAGCAGAGCCTACGCTGAAGGAGGGTCTCCAGCCTTTCGTGCTCTATGAGATGATGCAGGGTCCCATCATCGTTGTCTCTGTCTCGGACGTCGGATTCGTCGCGGTCGGCTCGCAGAACGGGTTCATTAGCATTATCGACTTGCGCGGCCCCGCCGTTATCCTCCAAATGTCAACGGCAGAACTGACAAAGCACGAGAAGAAGTCGTTGTTTAAAGGCCACAGTTCCAGCTCCGGCTCAAAGGAGTGGCCCGTGGTCATAGAGTTTGGCGTCATGACGCTTGAAGGCGACAACTACTCTAGCATCGCCTGCTTCGTGGGTACGAATCTGGGCCATGTCGCTACCTTCAAGCTCCTACCGTCGGGACAAGGCTACTCTGCAAAGCTCGCTGGTGTGGTAAACCTGAGCGACAAGATCATCGCCATCTGCCCCATCAACGCCGACACCGGCCACGCCGCGGCCGCCACTGGTCCAGTCGTTGCAAGCCTGCGGGAGGGACAGCAGGTCAATGGCACACTTGTTGTCGGTGAGTGACAGGACGAACCTTGAGCCTTGGCTTGTCAACACGCACCACTAACACGCATCCTCTCTAGTAACCCAAACAGAGGCCCGGATCTTCAAGCCTGCAACGGCCAAGGGTGCATCCAAGTCCTTTGACAGTGCCCTCTGCGACGCAGCCTCAGTCACAGAGCTGGAGCTCTTCCCCGGGTTCGCCCTCGTAGCTGTCTTCAACGACCGATCCGCGCGTGCATACTCACTACCAGGCCTGAAGGAGCTGGGCCGCAAGACCCTCCCAATGCTCGACGCGAGCCGCACTACCTCCGCTATTGTCGCCAGGACAGGCGACGTCTTCGGCTGGACTGGGCCGTCAGAGCTGGTCATTCTCCCGGTCTGGGGCACGGGCAAGGGCCTGGAGAACTCCCTCGACACGATTATCAACCCCGAACTTGTGAGCCCGCCGAGACCAACGATTAGTAACCTGCAGTGGATCAGCGGGACACAGTATGTCAGCCCGACGGATTTGGATCTATTGATTGGCGGCGCGGATAGGCCGCCCAGCAGGAGGATGCTGGCTGCGGCGGCGGAGGAGCAGAGATCCGCGAGGGCCGCTGGTGCTGGTGGTGGCGCGGCCGCGGGCGGAAGCCAGGAAGGCTGGGGAGAGTATCTCACCAGGCAGCTGAATGAGAGGACGGAAAAGTTGAATCTGATGGGAGATAGCATGGATAACCTGCAGGCGTCGAGTCAGGGGTGGGCAGACGATGTGGGGAAGTTTGTGAAGCAGCAGAAGAGGGGGCTTTTGCTGGGAGGGATCAAGAAGTCGTTGTTTTGAGTTGGGGTAACCTTATGGAATCGGGAAGGCGGTTTGGATTTGGATAGGGAGTTGATATTTTGGTTTTGGTTTTTTGGTCTTTGGTCTCGGCGGTGGTTATTAGTGTTTGTGTTTTCGTATTCCTTCCACAGGGGTCACGGTAGGCGTTCAGGGGTTAAATGTGATTGAAGAGAACTTGGCTGGTTCTTGTTTACACCTGTGTATAACGGGGAAGTCTGGGTTATCCTCTTAATGGCTTTTCTGGCTATTTGATGGGAGATCGCTATAATCGCCCGCTCTTCAAAGCGTTCGGTAGGTCAATGTCTGGAGATGATCGATCCACGGCCGCTTCCCTGCTTCTCGGAGCCGAACCGCCACAGCCGGCACGGGTAATCAATCAGAAGACACACAGGCCCAAGACATACGACACCGATTGGAAATACAACGTTCGGGAGAAACACCTCGAGAATTTTTCCACCTGCGAGAGATTGACTCGCAACCGCACTATGGCTAATTTACTGCATCCCGCCTTGACGCGCTGGCTGCGGTTGTATCTTCGCGTGTCTCTCGGTATATTTCGACGCAAAGTGTCGGAGGATTGAGATGGGCGTGGGATGACGTGCATGGGTTGGTGGGCAGAAGAGAAGGAGATATTTCGTCTTGTTTAAAAGTCGGTCTGGTTTTCCTTATGTATATAGCAGGTAGAACTCTCACCGTCGTTCCTGCCAATCCTAACCCAGCCCTGGAAGGAACGGGGGCTTGAAGAGTACTTGCCTATAAGGTACACTTTCAGTTTGTTTGATTATCGATGCACTGCAGATAAACTCGCGTCTTCAAGGAACGCTCTTCTCCGAGGTTTCCAGCACTGCAACTCTTTCGTTCCTCATATCAGAGAGCGGGAACATCTGACAAGAACGGACCGGGACGCCAACATAAGAGGCTACCTACCTGAACAGCATGGCTCCATCACCTGCCCGCTTACTCTTACTAGTCGCTGCCCTCGCGGCGGCAACAGCTACCGGCTCTGTGGTCAACACGCCGTTCCCCGCCGGCTACCCTTCACCATGGGGAAGTGGCGCCTCGGAGGGATGGGAGGATGCCTACGCCCAAGCCAGGGAGTTTGTCGGTAAACTGACGCTGGTGGAGAAGGTTAACTTGACCACGGGCACCGGGTGGGAGGCCGATGTTTGTGTGGGCATGACGGGATCCGTCCCCCGGCTGGGGTTCCGTGGGTTCTGTCTCCAGGATGGACCGCTTGGGATTCGCTATAGTGAGTATTCTTGTTCTTTTTCTTCACTCCCGATTACATATCCGCCGGGGTTGAGAACGAGGTATAATCAAAGAATGGGAAAGCGTCATGTGTACTAATACTGCGGATAGCGGACCACAACTCGGCTTTCCCTGCCGGAGTCAACGTCGCAGCGACCTTCAGTCGGGATCTCATGCGACGACGGGGCCAGGCCATGGGCGAGGAATTTCGCGGCAAGGGCATTGACGTCCAGCTTGGACCCGTGGCCGGGCCGTTGGGACGAGTCCCTCAAGGAGGACGAAACTGGGAGGGCTTCAGGTTAGTCTTGGACTAATTAGGGGATGGAATGCTTTTGTTTGCTTTTTAGGGGGCTGAAGAAGCTAACAAACATGCAGTCCTGACCCGTATCTGACTGGCGTTGCGATGGCCGAAACCATACAGGGAATCCAGAGCCGCGGTGTTATTGCTTGTGCAAAGCACTACATCCTCAACGAGCAGGAACACTACCGCGGCAATGTCAACGTCAAGATTGACGACCGCACCATGCACGAGCTTTACCTGTGGCCCTTTGCTGATGCCGTGCGCGCTGGCGTGGGCTCTGTCATGTGTTCTTATAACAAGGTCAATGGCGAGTTTGCGTGCGAGAATGAGTGGTCGAACAACTACCTCCTGAAGAACGAGCTCAACTTTCAAGGGTTTGGTGAGTTGGGGTTTTCCCCCTCCCCTTCCGCTACATCTACAACGTGCTTTTACTGACTACCCGGTTCAACAAGTAATGTCTGATTGGGGTGCTCAGAAAACGACACTTGGTTCTGCGCTCGGCGGCTTAGACATGGCTATGCCGGGAGACGGAACCGGACCTCCATATTTTTCATTCTGGGGAGGGGCCCTGACAGAAGCAGTCCTGGCAGGCAAGGTTCCGGAATGGAGACTTGATGACATGGTGGTCCGAATCATGGCTGCCCACTTCAAAGTACATACCGGCAACTACACATCCCGGCCGGATATCAACTTTTCTGCGTGGACGAAGCAGGCAACTGGGCCCTTGCATCCGTCATCAAACCATACGTTCACCGTGGTCAACGAGTTTGTAGACGTCCAGGCTGATCATGCAAACCTAATCCGCGAGATTGGAGCAAAGTCGATTGTTTTGCTGAAGAACGAAAACAAGGCGTTACCCCTGAACAAGCCGAAGAGCATAGCAGTCATTGGCGATGATGCTCAGGACATACCCGGAGGGCCCAACGCCTGCCCCGAGCGAGGGTGTGTCAATGGTACACTGGCGATGGGGTACGGTTCCGGCACAGCTGAATTCCCCTACCTCATCTCCCCAGCCACGGCGCTTCGGCTCCAGGCATCGTCCGACAGGACCGCATTTACCAACACACCAAGCAACTGGGACCTGGACGCCGCACGTGCCGCAGCGAGCAAGGCCTCGGTGGCTATCGTCTTTGCCATGGCCACGTCGGGGGAGAACTTCGTCGTCATCGACGGCAACGCAGGCGACCGGAATAACCTGACGCTCTGGAACGGCGGCGACGACCTGATCAAGGCTGTGGCCTCGGTCAATCCCAACACCATCGTCGTCCTGCACACTGTCGGGCCCGTGATCATTGACTATGCCCAAGAGCACCCCAACATCACGGCCATTATTTGGGCTGGTCTGCCAGGCCAGGAATCAGGCAACGCGCTCGTTGATGTCCTATACGGCAAGATCAATCCTCAAGGCCGCTCGCCATTCACGTGGGGCAAGTCGGTAGCGGACTACGGGGCGCAGCTGATGTTCAAGGCGCCGAACCCGGCAGTTCCAGAGCAGACGTTCGACGAGGGCGTCTTCATTGACTACCGCTACTTCGACAAGGCGGCCGTCGAGCCGACGTACTGGTTCGGGTTTGGGCTGAGCTACACCACGTTTGAGTACGCCGGCCTCAAGATCGCGGTGAGCAACGCCAGTTCATCTAGCTCGGCGAGCGGACTGACTGCCCCGGCCCCGACCTATGGAACTGTCAATACTTCGGCCGCTGCGAACTTGTTCCCGGCTGGGTTCCAGAAGATATTCCCATATGTGTACCCATGGCTGAACGACAGCTCGGCCAACGTAGCCACGGGCACGGGACCAAACATCAGCAGCTTCCCGGCGGCGGCGCGGAACGGATCTGCACAGCCTGTGCTGCCAGCCGGCGGGGGAGCTGGGGGCAACCCGGGGCTGTACGATGTGCTGTATACCATCTCTGCCACGATCAAGAACACGGGGGAGGTGGCGGGGACGGAGATTCCTCAGCTGTATGTGCAGCTCGGCGGCGAGGAGAACCCCTTTGGCGTTCTGCGTGGCTTTGACGAGATTGCCCTGGCGCCGGGCGAGGCCAAGACGGTCACGTTTGAGCTGACGCGGCGGGATGTGAGCAATTGGAACTCGACGAGCGGGAACTGGGAGATCTCGACCAGGGAGAAGTTTGTGTTTATTGGTTCGAGCGCGACGATGATTCGGTTGAATTCTACGTTGCCGGCGCCGGCGGGGATGACGTGGGCGGGCGCGTGATTGGACTCATGGTTGAGATGGATGAGATGGTGTGGACATGTGGACTTTCTTTGTGGAGGGAGGATTTTCTTTTCTTTTTTTGGAGGAGGAGGAAGATATTCTTAAGCTACTTGGTATGTAGATGGATATTGGGCCACGAGGAGCATTGACTGAAAACCGTTGCGGTTGCAAGATTTGGTGGTGGTGGTGGCGATCTTGCGCGATGTATAAGGCGCTTCATGATTGCCAGAGATTACAAGGGGTGTATATATGCGGTATGGAAACTAAAAAGGGGGTTATGTACCTACGTCGTCGATGACTTTTCGACCTCGAATCTGAGAACCCATGGATGGTCGTTTGTTGTTGACTCTGCCTGGCGTTGCATGGCATCCCCCTGGAAGACGCCAAGCCGCTTCGGTCTAGTGTCCAGCCCCCCAGAATCTGGGGTAAGCACCGCTAACGGCCGCTAAAACCATATTTGGACGCCAACCGGGAAAGAACAGCTGGGGGATGCGGAGAAATCCCCGCATGGAATTGGAGATCGGTGCAGCGTCGTTGACTCTCATCCGAGAACTCGGAGTTTGGAGATGAGCTGAAGTAGCCGATTAATTCTTGATTACTCAACCTGCCGACTGGGTATTATCTCCTCCCCCCCCCAAAGTTCCTCTCATAAGGCTTGTGAGGCCATTTCTTTCCTCTTAATCCGACATACAAACCGGTCAAGACATTCCACCGTTTCTCCTCCCTTCCACTCCTTGCTTGGTGTCTCCCTAGACTGTCGACAGTTCCTCCTTAGTAGGTATACCGGAACCCAGGTTGATAGCCATCCTGCAACACCGTTAGCACTCACTGCAGCACACTCACACTCCCGCACTGGGCCTCGCAATGTACTTACCTCGTGGGTCTCCAGCTCCTTCTCGCCTCGATCGGCGGCACGGTTGTGGAAGTAGAACGAGATGCTCAGGCCGCCCACGATGACAAAATTCAGCAGGGTGCAGGCGATGCAGGCATACAGCCCGGGCTTGTAGGTCGGCGCGTCCTGCGACCGGAACACCAGGCTGCCCGCGATGCCGCCCAGGCCGCCAAAGGCCACAAAGGTGGCAGAACAAAAGGCGCGCTTCCACTGGCCGCGGATGTTGTTGGCCTGGTACGACATGGCCGCCGGCACGTTCGAGTTCGCGCCGGCCGTGGTCAGGAAGACGCCAAAGTACCGCACCGCCGGCTGCGAGTGGAATCCCATGATGGGCAGCCCGATGATGACCAGCAGCATATTGAACGCCACGATCGGCCCGCGCAGGTGGTACTTGTCGCCCACCCAGCTGGTGCAGTACATAACGATGCCCGCCAGCACGTACGGCGGCGCCACCAGGCACTGCGCCTGCGCCACGGTGAACCCCATGTTGCCCGTCAGGATCAGCGGCAGGAAGTAGGCGAGTGCGTACGTCGTCGTCGTCGTGTTGAAGAAGACCATGCCGTACGCCCAGATCTTGATGTCGGCGCCCGCCTTGAGATACTGGATCAGCGAGAAGGGCTGCGGCCGCACATCGCCGCGGTCAGCCTGCACACGCGCGCACACCCACTCGCGCTCCCGCTCGCCGAGGAACTGCCATGTCGCGCGCGACGAGTCCGGGAAGTCGACCAGGAGCCAATACGCTGCGATACCAAGCAGGCATGTGATGATGCCCTCGATGATGAAGATCCAGCGCCATCCGTTCAGCCCGGCCAGGCCCGCCATCTGCATGATCTGTACCCCGGCGGTCGTTTAGTGACCATGCGCAAAAAGAGAGCAAAGGAGAGAAGGAGAGAGACAGGGCTTTTTGCTTACCCCATAGGCCAGAATACCAGCAAAGGCCGCCGCAACGCATCCGACCATGTAAAAAGCCGAGTTGCGGGCACCAAGCTCGTATCGCGTATACCACGTACTAAGCAGGTACAAGCACGAGGGAAAAAAACCTGGGAGAGGTTGAGGACCCAGTCAGCTAACGTTGCTCACGACACGGCATCTCCCCTCGCTGTGCTGTGACGTACCGGCTTCAAGAACACCCAGGATGACTCGCAGGGCCGCCATCTGCTGCCAGTCCTTGACAAACCCCATTCCAATCATGCATCCTCCCCAGAGCAGCGTGATGGTCGTCAGGTGGATTCTCGGCCCGATCTTACGGACCAAGACAGTCGAGGGCGGCTGGAAGACGATGTAAGTGATGAAGAAGACGAGGGAGATGAGGGACTGGTCCAGTGTCAGCATTTCATTCAGGATGTTACTCTCAAGCAGCAACACAAACAACGCACATATCGATTGTCGACTGCAAGCTCCAGCTCCTTGCTCATGCCCGCGATATTCGCCGCGCCCAAGTTGGTGCGGTCCATCAGGCTCACGCAGTACAGCGCCCCGACGGTGAGGACCAGCCGGATGTCGACATGACGGATGATCTTCTTCTTCTCCTCGGCCGTGAAGCCGAAGGCCTCGTCCACGGAGGACTCGACCGTCTCGAGCTGCTTGACGCGGTACGCCTCCGAGTCGCCGTCCGTTACGGGGATCTTTTCTTTCTCATTGCCAGAGGAAGACATGGCGGTGGCGGTGGCGGTTTCGGACGCGAGCGTCTTCCCGTGCTCGGATCAAGATATGTTGGACGATGAGGGAGAAGGGACTGTGTCCAAGATGGCCTGGGGAAAGACAAAGATCCGAAAGAAGGATCCCTTTAGGGAAGTACAAGAGAGGGAAGAGAGATGGTTATCGATGGGTAAAGTGGATTAGCGCTCGGTAAGTCTCCCGGTTGCTACCTGTCGTCGTGCGGATCTCACCCAGTTATCTATCTCGCGGTCTCATTCATATCCTGCCGCCTTTTCCCAGCTATCTCTTTCTCCAGGGTGCCATATGCGGGCATATATAGTATCTCTTCGCCTGGGACCACGCACTCCACACACGCAAACACGTACCCATCTCGTCTATATTGGTTGGGACTGCCTACCGAACGCAAAAGCCGCACGCACTTCACGGAAAATGCTACCGAGGCGAGACCTTCCAGTCGCTTGGATGCTACGTCGCGTGCCAGCCCAGTCCAGCCCAGTACAGTTCGCAACAGCCTATTGTGGCATCTCGACTTGCGCGCTGCCGGCCGCTCGTTACAGGGAGCCCAAGGGAAAGAAAGAAACGATGGCGGGGTCGCAACGCAGCGGCGGCGGTCAACAGACTGGTTCCCCGCACGCAACCTGGATCAACCAGCCCGCTGACCCATCCGGCATCCTTGCATCACGTAGCATCAGCGTTGCAATGGGGGGAACTGCCGGTCTTCAAACTCGCCTGAGGGATCCAAGTGGAAGCCATGATAGAGCGCGCGATACGGAGAGATGTGGGTTTTCCAACTTTCTTTGTTTGTCTGCTAGACTGATACAGGAATCTGCGCCGAAGGGAGCTGAAGGTGGGGAGGTGGAGAGCAACGCATGGTTACCTTGATGTTGCTCTCATCCTGCATTGAAACCGCTTGGTATTGGTCAGTTTCCTCTCCCAACGGGCGTGCGTGTCGTCGATCTGGAACCACGGCCGTGGATGCTGGCTGCTGCCATTTCAATTCTCCTTGTCGGTCAGACCTTAGACTAGTATAGCATCAGCATTAGCTCCGGGAGCCTCCTGGATACGGACGTAGTGAAACCTGTCCCCCGCCTTCTTTCCTTGCTCCTCCTTTCCCATACGAGCGGTCTGGAATGGGGAGTCCACTAGTCAATCCTGGGGGAAGCATCGAGACTAACAGACGATATCGCGGGGAAGCCCAGCTAGTTCGCTGTGCGTGTGCGTGCGGGGGGCAGGGGTGCCCAGCGGTGTTCCCAATGCGTCATTCATTGTCCAATCACTTTGGCGGCTTGGTCTCGTCACATGGCATCCGTCATCCTGACCGTGGCACAAACACGCACACACACACACGCCAACGGTTCGTTCGTTGACCGGGTTTGAGATGGGACGAGGACGGGGAGGACCAGTCATGTCTTTGCTTATGGCGATGATGGAGGGAGGGTGGATGGCGCACTAATGCACCTGCCAAACCGGGTCGATGAAATTGATTAAATTTGATGGGTTCCAAAATAGAAAACATGAGGTTGTGCACATGAGATTGGAATTGCTATAGATTGGAGTGGGATGGGAATAGAGATAGATGTCTGGTGTGCCAGCCAGCCAGTAGAGCTTGTTCACTTGCTCGAAATGGGTCGATCTTGCGACCTCGGCTGGACATCTCGATGGGGTTGTTGGTGTGCTACTTACTCTACGCGTGTGTGCATATTGGTCTGAACATTGGTTGACGACGGATACTCAGTAGGTTGGGATGGGATTCCCTACCTTACGTGCGAGAGCGTGCTTACCTGACCTGACTGTCCACTATCGAGTGGCAAGAGGACGTGTTTTCTCCGCATCTCTAGCGCGTATACCCCAGATGTTTTGCAACAGACAGACAGGGTTTGGCTTCGGAGTGCCGAGGCTACGGGAGGGCCTGCCAAGCTCGGTGGGAGCATGGACATGGAGATGATGCTGTTTTGGGCTTGGTTGGGATGTTGGCAGCTCGGGAAAAGATGGTTTGGGGATAGGAGGTGAGGGAATGAAAAATGAACTGATCAGGAAATGGTGAGGTGAGGAAAGAGAGATAACAGAGAGGAGGGGAAGAAGGAAGAGTAAGATGAGGAACGGGGGGGAGCGGGAGGAGCAACAAGGAAGAAGAGGTTAGAAGACAACAAGCCGGAAAATAAAACAGAATGGAAACGGAATTGCTATGCTCATATGAACAAATATGGCGCTTTGCAAAGCAGATTGTATGTATGACTTACATAAACAAACACAAGTGTCCCCTTGTAACGGGAATGCTAGGAATTGCTTGAGGATTGCTTGTATCATTACAAGTAATAGTGTGGCATTGCAATACATGTCACCTGCTCCAACGCAGCACATAGTAACCCACACAAGATATATACACACTAGATATACAAAGCCGTCCGTCGACGCTAGATGGTCGCACCCGCGCCGGTCCTGGTTCCAAATCATACACGGTGTGGAGATGGCAAACTGACCCACCTCGCCAACCCGCTTCTTGTTAAGCAGGTCAAAACATCAAGTCCATCCAAGAGTTCCCACACGTGGCATAGCTAGGCACCTTCCAACGATGTGCTGGCTTGTCTATACCGCATGTCAGGCCTCGGCCATCGTCGTATCACACTAAAATCCATCAATCAATCCAAGCAATAGCTTGGAACGTGTGTGGACTCAAGCGCCCGAATAGACACCCGTGACAAGCCGCCCGCATTCAACGCGCTGCTCGACACTTGCCTTCCTCCCAATGCCTCCCTCGCCCAGACGCACCGTCTTCCTCGGTGTGATCTGGAAGCGATGCGATCCCTCGGCATCGCCGTGGCCGCTGTCAAGCTCCCCGATGTATGTGGGCGCGTTGACGTTGTTGCGCTTTCCGGTCCCCAGCTGGTAGCTCTCGTTGCCTCCCCACCAGAGGACATCGGCGCCAAAGTTTGTGTCGTTGCCTGAGGTCTGCCCCGAAGCGGACAGGTTGGTTGCGTTGCCCATGACGGCGCACGCGTGGTCGCTGCCTACTGAGAGATGGGCCACGCGGATCGGAACCACCGACTTTGTCTTCTCGTCGTACTCGTTGAGGTTCGAGAGCGCCTTGATCTTGGTGGGCGCACTCGAGATGTGGGTCCACTTGCCTGTTCCGAGGGAGCCCTTGATGCCCGCACCGCAGGCCCAGATGTCGACGGCGACCTTTCCAAGATCCCGAGCGGGCACGACCTCCTTACCGCCGACCGGACCTTGGACCTTGGTTGCATCAATGGTAAAGTAGCTGTTCTGTCCACCGGCAGCGATGGAGGTGACCTTGGGCAGGAAGTTGGTCCCGCTGTAGAGCTTGCTCAGGGGGACAGGCGTAGGGGCGTCGACATAAGGACGGCCGAGATCAGACTGCACTCCCAATTGCCCGGCCGAGTTATCTCCAAAGGAGAAGACGGTGCCGTCGCTTGCCAGAGCTAGGGAGTGGAAGTCACCGGTGGCAATGGCCTTGATCTTTGCGTCGTGAAGCTTCGCAACCTCATGCGGCTGATCATATGTGCCCTCTGGCCGGGTTTGCCAGGTCAAGCCTGGAATTCCCAGCTGCCCCTTGGAGGGAAAGTCTAGGGAGCTCGACGCTGCCGAGAAGACACGGCCCTTTGAGGTCAACATCAGGCAGTGTTCCAGGCCGCTGCTGATATCAACGATCTTCTCGCCCCATCCCAAGCTATTGGGGCTAAGGGACCGATAGTTCACTGAGGGCGACGAAGACCAGAAAGGAAACCAGGAAGAGTTGGTCTTGGTGGTGCCGCTGCTGCCGGCTGCTTGATCTGCGCCGGCGACCGGGATGGAGTACACGGATCCGTTGGATGAGAGAGCGATGATGCGATCTCGTGAGATGGCAACCTTGATGAGGTTTTTGCCTTTCAGCGTGACGGTGGGCGCGGTGTCGGACTTGGAGAATGCAGCGCCCCACTGCACAAGGTCACCGTTCTCAGTGACAGCGACGCCAAAGTCGCGGTCCAGCTTCAGGTCGCGGAGGATCTGGCCGTCAAAGTAGGCCAGGCGTCTCGGGGTCTTGACAACGGCCTCGTTTGAGTCGGGGGCAACCACCTTGCCGGCATTAGAGCCCCAGACATAGACGCCCGGGTGCTCCCAGCTCTTCTTGACCTGGACATGCTGTGAGCTGACCAGCTCTCGATTCTCCTCCTTCGTGGCAGCCTTTCCGCGGGGCTTCTCGAACACAAGCTCAGCCTGCTCGAACTGCGGAGCCGCGGGGGCCTCTTCCTTCTTGAAGAGAAGCGGGTAGGCGTAGACGGCGGCTCCGGACGCGACACCAACCGCCACAAGCCCAGCCCAGCGGGCAGCCGAGCGTCGAGGCTGCCCGTTTGAATTTGAACTCGCGTGGCGCACCCATTGCGCCTGCGATTGTGACACGCGGAGCCGCGATGTCTGCCGCAGAGCTGCCCTTGACACGAGAGGAGACGCCATCGTGATGCTCTTCGCTCGCAGGGCGGCCGCGTTGATTGCTGATCGTGGAGGAAACTAGGTACGGAATTGAATTTTGTCTGGACAATTATGTCTCCATTGTCTTGTCGATCTTGGCGAGTCTCTCGGGTAGCCCTTTAAGAATCTTGTAGGCGTTGATGGCGATGGAGTTGGTGGAGAATGGTATCCAAGTCAATGGAAGGTGTGGTGAGGTCACTCCATTGACTCCATTGAAAAGAAGCTCGAGGCTTGGCGTAACCCCGACTTTCTTTTGCACCCCAGAGCCTCCCGCCAATCCATAGGCGGGACCCTAGCTGTACGGCCCGTGCGCCCCACCATCGCCAGCAGCCCGGTACGTAGGTACCTGAGCGCGCGCTGTAAGGGGGCCCAATACCAGGATGGAGGTACCAGGTACGTAACGGCCAACAGTGGACAGCCTGGAAGCCAGCCAGGGCATCACCACCACCAACGCGCCGACTATAGCTTCGGGGCGCCAGAAGCCGAGAAGTCGCCCAGAATGTACGAAGACTCCTGGTACAGCTTCGTGCCCGAATTCCAGCAACCAAAGCGAGGAGGGGGCGGTTCAACTGCGCAAACGGGCGGCCACCGACGGAAGGAATCGCTGCTGCAACAGCCAAATGTTCGTGGCCCACCCCAACATGTCCTTGACTATGACCATGACCACGACTATGACTGACACTCCGCGTTCGAACCACGCAGGGCACCATTGAGCATGCGGATGCAGCCGAGCCTCTGCCGGCACTGTTCGAGGATACCGAGGACGCCAATTCCCCCCCGCAAGCCACATTGAGTCGGAGAGCAAAGTCGTACTCGGACTTCTACGACATTGCGACCGCCCAGCTCACCACCTCCACACACGGCTCCAAGAAGAAGCGCAGGAGACGGCCGAATACCAACGCGTGGGAAGCACTGTCCCTGTCGATTTCCGAGCTACACACGGGTCCATCCGCAGCAGCAGACGACGACGACGCCGACAACCACGATGTCGCACTCACGGGGGCGTTGCTGGAGGCGAGCCAGCAAGAGTACCTGTACGTGAAAGCCACACGACACCATCGCCGCCGAACCTTGTCGCAATGCTGACCCCCAAGCCAGCCTCTACCATGACCAGCTTGCCATGACGGAAAGACACCTCGGGACGCTTGTGGAGGACGCGAACAGCGCACTGGAAGTGCTCGAGTCTCTGTGTCAGTCCTTCCGCGCGGTCGAGGACCAGACCACCTCGTTCCAGGCGCAATGCGACGACCTGCTGTCAGAGCAGAAGCGTCTGCAAACTCTTGCCGACGAAGTTGGCACCGACTTGCACTACTACGCCTACCTCGAAAATGTCACTCGACGCCTCAACGGGCCTGGCGCAAGCCGGCTGGTGGATGACGATGCGTTTGGGGATGTGCTGGGCGATCTGGATTCTTGCATAGCGTTTATGACTAAAAATGTTTGTTTCCCGCCTGATTGCCCCTATGCTGACTCTGGAAGCAAGACCATGCACAGTCTTGGGAATAGCACCGGACTAACACGAAGTAGCCTTTGTTTCGGGATGCCGAATCCTATCTTGCGCGCTACCAGGCCCTGTTAACCAAGGCGCTGCATATCCTGGAGGTCGGCTTTACCAACCGACTGGAGAAAGTCTCAGTCGAGGTCTCTCGGCAGATTGCGGCGACTCAGTCAGAGTCGGCCCGTCACGCCCTGGCCTACGGCCGGTTCGAGGAGATACTCATGGAGTCGTACTCCCTGATCCCCAACGTCCAGAGGGTCGCGTTGAGCGCGTATGAGCAGAATGGCCAGGCCAAGCTCGGACAAAACTTCGACACCTACTCGAACACAGCGAACAACCTGTTTTACGCATATTGGACCGTCCGAGACCGAGACCTCAAACCCATTGTGCAGCACGAGCTTAACGCCTTCAAAACCGAAGCAAAGGATACCTCAATAGAGACGGCATCGAGAAACTTTGTCAAGCAATGCTTGGAGCGCTCCTACAATGAAGCCGCACTCTTCTGGAAGATCTTCTCGGTAGAGCCGCAGTACTCCACCGACCCCAAATCGGCCTTCACTGCGCTCAAGTCGCAGCACGGGTCATTGGTGACGGGTGTCAATATCGCGCCTATTGCCACAAACCTGCAGCAAATGCTGCAGACCGGCGACCTGCCGACAATATGCAGCGTTATCGGGTGGATTACGAATGAATACATGCTTCTGGACTACGACGAGGAGGAGACGCCGTTCGCAGGGCACTGCCGAGAAGTTGCATCAAGACTGCTAACCGAGCATCTGTGGGCCGTCACTGATGCCTTCTTCGAGGCTGAAGTGGCTAAGTCTATATCCAAGGCCGTCATCGCCCTAGAGTCGCTTAAGATCGGGCCCATAGTGAATAGCAACGCGGCCGCAAACGGCTTCCCGCCTGTGAAGCGAGCTGTTGAACTCCTCGGCATGTTTGACCAGTCAATGCCCAAGGAGCGCTGTGTAAGCGATTTTGCCAATAGTCAGATCCTCCAGATCGTATGCGCTAACATCACCCAAGCAACGCAACAGCCCCGTCGTCTTCAAAATCGTCAAAGAAGCCATTGCGGCCCTCCACCGCGCCGAAGTCCGCATAAAGTCAACCAAAAACGGCACCGACTCGGACCTCTTCATGATCAAGAACCTCCTCATCCTCAAAAACGAGCTCCTGTCCCTCGAAATTGGCGACGTGCGCAGCCAGGCCGAAGGCATGCAGTACTTTGGCCACATCCTTGACACTCTCAGCCCGCAGAACCTAATCGGCCTGTTATCGAGCTTCACCACGTATATTCCGGGATCGTCGCTCTGGTCGTCTCGGGTGAGCACGCCGGCCCCCGGTACGGGCGGCACCTCCACACCTAGCGGCGGCGCTGCTCGCGGTGGCGCTGGCGGTAACAGCCTCGCGGCCGCAGCTGTCAACGAGATCCAGGACGCCGGGGAGCAGCTTGATGAGCTCCTGCGCCAAAGCATCTACGCATTCACGCGACGCTGGGCTACGGCTATCAACGACGCCAAGACGCGGAAGCTGCTGGGCGGGAACAATCTCGCAAAGGTGGAGAAGGAGCTCAATGAGATGCTGGACTGGGCTTTTGCGAGCCAGCCCGAGGTCGTGGCCAAGTTGAAGGAGGCCATAGAGATCGATGCGCTGGCGCAGAGTGAGGAAAAGGGGCGGGCGAAGGGTGGTAATAGGGCGCGGTAGGGGTCAGGTTGTGGATTATTTAGAACGAAGTGAATTCAAAAAGACGGTGCCTTGGGAGGGTGTCTCCCGTGAACTTTCACTTTTCAGCTGCAAAGACGTGACACTTGGAGCGTGATTGCAATACCGACAATAATCTTTAAATACTGCGGACTTTGATTCTCGGAACTCTGGAAATGTCGGAAAAGGCTCCAGTTTGGTGGTATCTCTAGAAAAGGGGTATCATTATCTGTTTATCTGAGCCTACCCCTAAACCCAAATATGCATATATACAGTATTGGCAGCCGCTGTGTATCAATCGGGGCGACTCGCCGCACATGCAAAGCACGCAATCAATCACGTCAACCACAGCTTGCATTCGGCCCCACCAAGAAAGCTGCGATAAGATAAGAAACTCGCAACCCACCGCCGTTGCATACCGACGTTGACCGCTATCGGCCCGCCGCTCGGTTTTCTAGAAGGCGTACAGGGGAAAGAGAAACATCCCCGAAACTCTTTCCAACACACCGACTGCAAACCAGAACCGCCAATTGCCGACCAACTGCCCCCTCTGCTGCCCCAAGTCCTTCGAGTCTTGCCACCCAAGACGACCGACCGGCCAATTACCACCCAAAAGTAGTGGGGGCGGGGTTTACAAGACGCACACAGCACAGTCGCAGTCACAGCAGCGACAATGGCGGATTCGGCGGCGGATATTGAGGCGCACGGCGGAGGTGGTCTGCAGACCGCCAAGGACCTGTTTTCTGGCGCTGTCGGTGGCATTGCTCAGGTGCTGATCGGTAAGAGACATGGCATTCTCCCAGAAGACCCTAATTCGCACAGAAATGACTCGAAGCGGTCTGCCTGCAGCTCAGCCAAGGTCGACAAGAAAACTCCTCCCCCAAAATCACATGCTAACATTTCCCCCCTACCTCCCCTCAGGCCAACCCTTCGACATTGTTAAAGTCCGTCTCCAGACCTCGACAGCCTACCCATCCGCTCTAGCGGCCGCGACCTCGATCTACAAGAACGAAGGCGCGCTCGCTTTCTACAAGGGCACGCTGACCCCGCTGCTGGGCATCGGCGCGTGCGTCTCGATCCAGTTCGGCGCATTCCACTCTGCGCGCCGCTGGCTAGAACAGCGCCGCGCCGGCTTGTCAGGCGGCAGTTTCACGCCCGGTGTTCACAGCCTCTCGTACGCCGAGTACTACGCGGCAGGCGCCTTCGCGGGCGTAGCCAACAGCGTCATCTCGGGCCCGATCGAGCACGTGCGCATCAGACTGCAGACGCAGCCGCACGGCGCCGCGCGCCTGTACTCCGGGCCGTGGGACTGCGTGCGCAAGCTGACGGCGCCGGCGGCCGGCGGTGTCGCGCGCGGGCTGTACCGCGGCGAGGCGGTGACGGTGCTGCGCGAGGCGCAGGCCTACGGCGTCTGGTTCCTGGCCTTCGAGTGGCTGATGAACGCCGACGCAGAGCGCAACGGCATCGCCCGCAAGGATGTTTCGAGCTGGAAGGTGGCCTTCTACGGCGGTCTGGCCGGCGAGGCCCTCTGGCTGGGCAGCTACCCGCTCGACGTCGTCAAGAGCAAGATGCAGACTGATGGGTTCGGCAAGGACCAGCGGTACAAGACCATGCGCGACTGCTTTGCGCAGACCTGGAGGGCCGAGGGCGCGAGGGGCTTCTGGAAGGGCATTGGGCCGACCCTGCTCAGGGCTATGCCTGTCAGCGCGGGCACCTTTGCGGTCGTCGAGGCGACTATGCGCGCTATCAACTAAGGCAGGGGAGTTGGGTTTCGGATGGGGTTGCGTGGGAATATGATACCCGGACGTGTGATGCTTAACGCTACGTCGGCTGTGCGCGGGGGTGGAAGCAAGAGGGCAGCAGGCCGTTCAACAGGCTTTTGTTTATTTCTTTGCAATTTATTGCAAGCGCGGAGAAGGGCGTTGAGCTTTGCGATGGATTTGGGGTTGAAGATATCTTCGCCAGGTCGGTGTTTTATTCTTGTTGTATATATGTGCCCACACAAGGTATCTAAGGTACTCAACAAAAAGGCTCAACGGATCAGATCGTCTTTATTCGGCGTTCTCTACCCGGCGCTGCAAAATTTGCCTGGCGTTCGCCGGCGTCAAGGACCCTATGTTGAGCTCCTCTAGAAACTTTTTTGCCTCGCTGTTGTCGGTGAACACCATATCCGTAGCCCGCCGGAGCGACATGCCACCTTCGGGAGCCTCAACAGGGAGGTTCAGGAGCTCTAGAGCCTCCTTCATGCTGCTCAGCGAGCCGGAACCGTCCGGGATGTAGCGCTCGATGAGAGAGGAGATGGCGTGCAGATCTCGTCTGAATTGGGCTGCGCCGGAGGAGGCAAAGCGATGGCTCATTAGAACGTCGTTCCACAGCATGACGTTCAGCTTCTCAAGCGCTTCGCGCCAGACGCGGCGAAACACTGCTGTTCCGAGGGCCCGGGAGAGAAATTCTAGGTCTCGTTTGAGGATCTATATTGGGTTAGAGGACGCTGCTTGATTTAGGTGTGTACCTGGGTCTACTACTCACCCTTAAAGGCTCATCGAGTTCGGATGTGATGGCTGGCTGGTAGTATGGGTCATCTGCATGAACCAGTTAGCTGAGAAGTCACACCAAACTTCCCAAGGTGCGACTCACCGGTGGGTTCTT
Source organism: Cercophora scortea (assembly GCA_033439705.1). Classification (NCBI taxonomy): domain Eukaryota; kingdom Fungi; phylum Ascomycota; class Sordariomycetes; order Sordariales; family Lasiosphaeriaceae; genus Cercophora; species Cercophora scortea. The sequence goes on from JAUEPO010000007.1 coordinate 2,178,215, forward strand.
CCGCGATCGTCGTCCACTGGGGCCGCTGAAGGTACGCTCGGAAAGCTTTGCGGTGATCCTCGGCAATGGCCTCGGCGAGGAAGTCCTGGGCACGTCTCCTTCTTTGACTGTATGCCGCGATGGTCTCGTCAAACAGCACACCACCGTCTTCCTCTGTGCCCACGCTTGAGGATGTGCGGTCCTTAACTTGGTCGTAACTCATTCCGCCAGCCAAGTTACTGTGGTCCCCGTTCAACTTGGCTCTCGCCTGGAGTTGATCCCACAGGGTAACAAAGAACTTGAACAAAGTCAGTAAACCGGCAATGACGCAGACTCGATCTTTCTTACCTCTTCGTTGCTCCAGTCGTTCAGCGTGTTGACAATGTGATCCGCACTCCCAAGCACTTTGCATAATGTCTCGAGCGCCCCCGTGCCTTCCAAAGCAGCCAGCTGCTCCTTTGTCACTCCGAATGCTCTTCCGACCGTCGAGGTAATGCTGACGTAGGCTTCAAGCACGCCCCTGAGATAGTCGTGGTACTCGTCCAAGATGGTGAGCTGGATGTCTATAAGAAATCGCAGCTTGTGCGAGAACCGTCTGATCCTCTCATATTGCGCTGTGACGGACCGGAGGAGATCGGTGATTCGAGTCGCAGCGTGTGTGGGTTTAGTTTTCCCAACCCCCACGAAGTCATAGTCGATGTTTCTTGCGTCCAAGGGAGCCATGATTGCGTGGTATCTCTCCAGCGCGAACTTCTTCTCGGCCTGTAGCCACGTGTCAAAATGCACGCTGAGGACCTCGGACGTCAAGCCGCCCCATCCGTTCTCTGCATCTCCTCCATCATACGTGAACCGGGACCTGATGCTCTCATCGAAAGTCATCAGCTCGTTCATGAGACTGCTGAGGAATGCCGGATTCTGGATGGCCACGGACATGGTGTGGGCCACCTTCTCCCTCATGACCCGGAGCATCGATGTTATGAATGCGCACACCGGGTCCATGTACACCATCTTGTGGGAGACGGCAGTCTCTTTGAACTTGGCAGCAAGGACAGGGCCGAAATTGTCGATCAAGAAGCTCTCCCATTTCTCGACCAGGGCCAGAAACCATGGGAAACAGCGGTCGCCAATGGTCTCGGGTTTGCTCGTTGCCCTGTCGCTCAAGAAGTGGAACCGGAACTCCTTGATGAAGATCTGGGCCATAACATCCACCGGAAGGAGGGTGACGGCGCCAGGAGAGTCAAGCACCTCTGGAATCTGGAGGTCGAGGAGCTTCTCGAAGCACTCCAGCCATTCCTCGTCCACCTCAGAGTCTGGGTCGACGCTGGGCCAGTTGCGTTTCTTCAGCACTGCCTCCATTTCATCCCACATGGTCTTCTTCATCTCGCCCCAGAGCGTCTCGGTGACGGACTCGACATATGCGACGAGGTGAGCGGCGGCCTCGTCGGCGGGGCCCTGGAGTGTTCTGAGCTTCGTCGACAGCTGCCTCAGCCTTGTGTAGGGCCCCAGGGCAGCCTTTGGGCTTTGCGGTAGATGCGACCGGGCCTCGTTGCGCATGTCGTGGACGTCCTGCAGGAGCACCAGGTATTTATGGGCGAGGTCGACCTTGTGCAGCTGCTTCATGGGCAGCTCCAGTCTTTGAATGGCTTCATCGGGGGCGTCCGAGGCGGCAACGATCTGGAGCCGGATGTCAATGCTGTGCTGCAGCTTTTGGAACTCGTCGACTTGGGCGGCGAGGTCGGCCTGGCGGTCTTGGGCAGATCGGCGGGCGTCATCGAGAGCCTTAGTGGCGTCGTCGAGCTGGGATTGAAGCTGGCTGCGCTGGAGCTCGACGCTGCTGAGCAACGTGTCCAGATGCGCAAAGTCGGAGGCGGACTGGAGTTTGTCGTCGAGGTAGTCCTCAACGCGGATGTCGGGTTCCATGTTGTGCAAGTACCTGGAGGGTGTAGTATGCAGCTGGCTGGAACGGTTGGGGTTTAAAGTTCGGGCTGTTGTTTGAGTCGATGATGCACGCTTCTGTCAGACGCAATGCAGCCTCCCACCCTGCCTGACATCCCGGCTCCAGGGATAAGCTCTGGAGACACCAGGATGCTATTGTCTCCAATCAAACCCCCCTAACCTGACGTAGTGTCCTCCGCGGGGCGCTGCGGGGCTGCTATTGTGCCAAGGCGGGATCCACCTGGGTTATTCTGTGGCCTATCTGCAAGGTCCCACCCAAGAACGTGTCCGTTGCTCAACGCGTTCGTTCTATTGTTGTAATTGTCCAGCACTCCCCCACTCACACCCACATCCACCATCCAACGATGTGCAGCTTTGGGTTCGGAGACCAACGACTGCCTCTTCTCACACATGACTTATGACTTATGACAAAACACTATATCTATATCCCAATTACGTTTATGATACCCCCGGTTCGACTCTAGACCATGGACGACCAAGACAAAGCCGACTACGAATCTCAATCACTTCAACTGCGTGCCGATCTCAAGAAATGGGAGAACGAATGGGCCACGGCTCACGGGGGCAAGAAGCCAGCTCGCGATGACATCAAGCAGAATGCAGACATTGGTGCGTGTCCCCATCCCAACCCCCGCCCATATTCCTCCTCATTCTTCTCCTAACTCTTGGCCCAGCCCAGAAGTACAAGCAGTACAACAAGCTCCGGGACATAATATCGGGCAAAGTCCCTCCCCCGTCAGACAACTCAATCCAACGCAAGCGCAAGCAAACCGATGCCTCTCTACCGCCCTCGCACACGCCCTCCAAACGCGCCAGACCCGCAACTACGCCACTCAAAGAACAGGCCCACCCCGAAGACACCCATCTCACAGCCGTCACCCCCTCCCTCAGCAGACGCCTCTTCAGCCCCGTCCTCCCGACCTCGATCGGTCCCACCCCACAAAAAGATGGCCGCGTGCTCGGGCTATTCGACCTTCTCGGCCGCACCCCCTCGAAGTCAACAGGCGAAACAGACCTGCCGGCGGTGCCCATCGACGCAACACCCAGCAAGCGCCGTGCCGAAGCGGAGGCCGAGGCCGAGGCACAAACACCTCCCGCCGCAAGACACGTCCGCACGCCGAGCTCCTCCCGCAACAAGATGTTTTTCGACGGCTTCCTGCCGATCACGACCCCCCTACACAAACGCGACAGCAATTCCCAGTGCAAAGCAACTACGCCCTCGTCGCGATCCGTGTCTAAGCTACAGTTCGCGACACCCTCGTTCTTGCGACGCACAACGGCACCACTGCCCCCAGTTGACGAGAACGGCGAGTGGAAGGTCGAGCCCATTAAGCTCCCCAGAAAGCCCCTCGGGCGCGGGTTAAGCAGCGTCGTCGCGAGCTTGAGGAAACTGGAAGAAGAGGTGCTCGACGAAGAGCTGGACGTCTTGCGCGAGATGGAAGAGACTGAACGGAGGGAGAGCATATTTGCTACGCGGGAGAAGAGTAAAGCATCCAGCGGTGCAGAGCCTACAGCACCCAAAACTACAAGCGACATCCCCAACGCTGCAACAGATGCAGAAGCAGCCTCTGTGCTTACGGCAAACGAACCCAATCCCCATCTTCAACAGGACAAGCCCCTATTACTAGGCGGATTCGACGACGAGAACCTGTACGACAGCCAGGAGGAGCAGCAGCTTGACCGCGGGCAGCCGCTGCGCATCTTTAAGAAGAAGGGTCAGAAACGCACCACGCGACGGTCCAACATGAAGCCCACGCGCTTTAGCCGACCGACGGAAGACCCCACCGAGGACAGTGATGACGAGCTTGTGCCCGAGACACAGGCTGGCGCCACGAAGGCGGCTGCTGCTGCTGCTGCTGCTGCTGCCGATGAAGACTTGTTAGACGGAGATGATTTGTTATCGGGCTCTGGCTCCGAGTTTGAGGGTGGAGACTCGGGGGATGACGCGGAGGAGGAGGCGAAGAAGCCGAGCAAGCAAACGAAGAAAGAGAGCAGCGCCAAGAAAGGAGGAGACAAGGATAAGAAGGGGGAGAAGAAGGAGGAAGGGCTGGTCAAGAAGGCGGTGCGCAAGGTCAAGGCCACGGCGCATGCCAACTTCAAGAGGCTGAAGCTGAGGAACAACGGGGCCAAGGGTGGCCCTGCACACAACAGCAGGTTTAGGCGGAGGAGATGAGGTGATTGTCGCTTGTCTACTATAGGCACCGAGCGTAGACGTTGATGTAGAGCTGTTTTGGGGAAAGTGAATGTAGGGTCATTACTTTAGCTACGAAAGAATAGAGTGTGATCTACAACGCTTTGTAATCTGGCTTTTGAAATATGTGTCTCTTTTGGTGTATCGTGCTGTGTTGGTCATTCTTTTGTCGATTCGAAGCCCCTTGGCCAGCCCACCTCGCGGTCTGCCTTGTCCGAGATTACAACCGATCAGTTCGGCGACAAGCGAGGATGATTTGCCCACACCATTTCACTTCATATAATGCTCTCCTTTGTGTTCGTTTCGGCATAGTGTCAGAGGAGAGAGTACCAAATAGCCAATACTACGGACAACCAAGCAGCTGAATAGATACAATCTTCTGATAACTTGCGGTAAAAGCTACAGCTAGGTATGTATACATGGTGGACCATTCTATGACTTATTATTAAAGGGGTTGCTTCCCCCACGGCCTGACGGTTCCATATCACTTGGCCCGAGGCTTTATCCATCCATTCTTAGTATTTTCCGAACGCCAGGTTCTCTTTATCCCGGGATAACCCCATGTAAGTAAGCAAGCAAGTAACAACCAAACTGCAAAGACAATAGAAATCAGGAGACTGTAGTAGTACATGCATACCAAACTATCTCATGTACGAACAAATCACCCTTGGCCACACTACCGACTTCCATCCGCTCAAGCGGCAGCAACGGTAGTCGCCACCGTCGCCGTTGTCGTGACAGTTTGCACGTCATGCTGCGTCACCGTTACAAACTGGGTGACTGTCGGGCCGTCGACGATGGGGATGACCTCCAACGGCATGGCGGAGGTGGACGTCGAAGTCGGAGACGGTGACGGCGCTGCGGATGGGGAAACAGCGGGCGCGCTGGGCTGGTTTGTAACGACTGGGCTTGGTGCCACTGATGCCGTTGCTGTCGAGATGATCGTCACGGTTATGAACGAGCTGGGCTGGTGGCTGCTCACTGGGATTGGGGCTGGGGACGCAGACGCAGAAGCAGACAGTGATGGCGTCGGTGTCGGGGCCAGGGGGGCAGCGGAGCTTCGTGTCGATGATACGACAGCCGGAGGAGTGGCGGATGAGGTCGGAGCATCAGGCTCAAAGGTCAGAGTGATGGTGACGGCGCCGGTGGACTCGGTTACTGTGGCCGTCTTGGTGAATCCCTCTTCAGAACTGGACGTCCCAGAGGTGCTGATCAGTTTCGTGCTTGAACTTGGGGCCATAGAGACGGTAGCGGACGTGTCGGGGTTCGGGTCGAAGCTGAGAGTGATGGTTACGACCCCAGTCGACTGCGTTACCGTCGCGGTCCTGGTGAATCCCCCGTCGAAGCTAGCTGTTGACTGAGAGCTGGGGCTCGAGGTTGAAGAGGCACCGGCGCTCGTAGAGGAGGGCCTAAAGCTAGCTTTCGACGAGAAGCTGAGGCTAGCTGTGGAGAGTGACGCGAGACTCGAAGTCAACGAGAGACTCGGGGCCGCTGACGAGAGACTGCGGCTGACCGTGGTACTGGGCTCCGCAGATCCTGTCGAGACAGTGTAGGGCGGTAAAACTCCCAAGATAATTTCTGCAGTGGCTTTATCCACACACCCCAGCTCCACGCCGTTGGTCGTGTTCATCGGCACTGCATAGCAACTCGTGCCAGTCGGGCAGGGCGTGATATCAAAGGCCCCGCCGCTGCCGCATATGCCGATGTTGCCCGCCACGCATGCCGCCTGATTCTGGACGCACGCGGATTCGGGGGTCAGTGTAGCGAATATACTGTTGTAGTCTTGTGCTTGCTTGAGGTTGTCGGCGTACACACCAGCAGCGACTGTTGCGGTGGACACTGGGATGACTGTGATGGCAGTTGGGACGTCGGAGTTTGGCGTGCCGGTGACTGAAAGTGTTCCAGAAAAGAGTTCCGTGGCACTTTTGCTTGAGCCTGAAGAGACGGAAGAGACGGAAGAAACGGAAGAGACGGAAGAGACGGAAGAGACGGAAGAGACGGAAGAGACGGAAGAGATGGAAGAGACTGAGGAGATAGTGGAGGAGGAGATGGTAGAGCTTGCGCGAGAAACGGACGGCGTGACAAGAGAGGTACTGCCCGAAGAACCGGACACAGAGCTGCTGGACAGTGGTGTGGTCGAGACTGATGTCGTCAGCGGGACAGAAGAGGACGAGCCGCTGTTGACAGAGGCTGAGCCGGTCGAGATTGTGCTTGAAGATATCGAAGATGATGTGGTCTCTGACGCAATCGCGCCAGGAACAAATGAGACCGTGACCGTATTTCCACCCTGCGCAGAAGAAGATGAGCTCGAGACATCGCCAGTAGCCGGAACCGAAGCAGAGGCCTGTGCGAGAGTCTGAGTGCCCGACGACGACCCGAAAGAGGCGGCAGTCTCGGCCGCCGCCACGATGGTTGACGATGCAGACGATATGACTGTCATCGGCGTGGTGCTACTCGCTGAGGGAGTGTATTTTGCAGTTGTGTTGCTCAGAGCGACCTGCCTCCGCCATCCAGCCTGCCTCAAAGGACCAGCCTCTGCACCGACGAACAGACAGGCATGTAATATCAGGTTGATCGTTGCGGGACGCATTCTCCTGTTGCGTCCGTAGACCGTGAGACCAAACAAAAATGAATGAGACGCTGTTGATGTTGTTGTGGTTTTGTGGAATTCAGCACCGGGCAGACAGTAAGGAAATTAGGCAGGCCCGCTGCGGGAGGAAATACGAGCAGAGAACAATAATGACGAGATCTTTCGCGATATCAAAAAGGAGATATCGAGAAAGATTGTTGAGGGACGGCAAAGAACGAAGGGAATAAAGAAAGACGCGAGAAGATAATGCAGATCTGACGAGTAGGAAAACGACGAGCCTAGGAAACAGACAAAAGGAACGACAAGGTAGGAAAAGGCAAGAAGAGAGAATCTGGCCGGTTAGGAAAGCTGTGACTCCATCGAGGGAGCCCATTACTTTTGAGCATTCCATCCGTGTTACCACGACCCAGTCTGGTCTTGGACGCGATGTGGCAGATTGGACGGCCACCAAGCTCCGGCCACGGGACCCTGGAAGACTTCACCAACAGGTTGGGAATTAACCGAAACTTGAAGTTCCGAAAAAAGAATGACATGGATATCATTTCCATGGACCATGTCCATGTTCATGTCCATCGCCGGGACCAGTCAACAAAGCCGCAGGCCGTAGGCGGGATGGACAGCAGAAGCTTGTCGTGCCATTTCCTAGGGTTGGATAAGGCGAGCTGTCGACGTCCAATACATTGGGGAAATTACAGGAATAAGCTGGTCGTGTCCATGCCCCATGGTTTGCTTTCCGAACAGGCCTTTGGCAGGCAGGCCGCAGTTCGTCCTTAGGCGTGGTTGATATCGTTGGTTGCACGATCAAGCGCCAGCGGTTGTGCGTTCGACGTAAAGTGTAACGTCTCTGCCAGCTCTTTGCGCGTTTCCAGCCTGTCGTCAATACAGGCGCGCAAAGCTTCTGATTGGCGGGTGCTTAAATCAGGTCGCAGGCGAAGATGGCTGGTGACCAATCAATGGCGCTGGGCAGGCGGCTGATGAGATGGCGCTAGGGGAGAGTGGAGACGGTTTGGACGTCAACTGTGAAGTCTGCGACTGAAAGTTTAACAACATCCCATCGCCATCTACGTATTCCCCTTGATGTATTGCTTCTCCCCGCATGGTGCCTCATTGATGGCCCATCTATCACGCACAACATCATGCGTCATAGCCCTCAACAGAACTGCATTTCTCAAGTATTAAGACCGCAATTCGTTCCTATGTACTGTGGTATGCGTCCTCTGTCTGTGAGCATCTTCTCCAAGGTCACAAGAACCGGACGGAACCAATCATTGCTAGTCCCTATCATCCCAAGTCGTGCATCGTACCTTTGCAATGATACCATCGCATCCATCGCCCTTCGTGAAAAAAGACAATAACAATCAAAATGAAATAAAAAACACAAAAACCTCCCTTTGCCTCTCTATCACAGGCAGTAAAAACACCACGGGGTATCAATCCTCCTCCTCCTACAGACATGGCCGCTCGACGCTGCAAGAAAGATACGCCCAAAGAACATGCATAGCCAGCCAGACCCAATCGAGATCTAAGTCGCCAATACACTCCCCCAAATGCGTTGTGAATATCACCAAAATGCAATGCACCCCCCATGAACGCTGGAAAAATGCGCCTTCCGTTTCTCTTGCCTGGCCAACACCCATCTAAAGATGTACAACCGTCATTGAAGTACCCCTGCCCCGTATTTGCCCTAGGTACTCCGGCTCTTGCTCCGGTTCCTCCGATTCCGCCTCTTCGTAGGGCGACAGAGGCCCGACCCCGGCCGACGGTGTGAGGCTCCTTCTGGGTTCGGCGGGCGCAAGCGGGCTGGCGTTTCTCGACGACCGTCTCGAACCCGGAGGCGTTGATGTAGACTGGAGCCGCCGGATTTTTGACGAGTGTATCTCGGCTGCGAGGGACCGAGGCCGTTTCCTGCTGCTTGCTCTCGCCGTCCTGCTGCTGTCCGTAGCTGTGTCTGAATCAACATTCGCTGTGCTTGTTTCGTCACTGTCCTGTGTCGCGGTCGGCGTGTTGAGTAAAGTCTGCTGCGCACGAGGAAGCGAGGACCTTGAGCCTGAACGTGACGGCCCCCGGCTGTGGCGAGGCGTGGAGTTCTCCCGACTCGCACGCCAAAACGATGCTTTTGTGGAGCTGTTGGTAACCCGACCGTTGGCTTCTTCATAAGCCCTGGCAGTTAAGTTCAGGCTCGTATTGTTCAGGGATTCTACCCAAGCCTCACGAAACTGCAATCCCAGCGCCAGGGCCATTTGCCTGGCCACGCTGTTTCCCACCACCTTCCACTGGTCATATGGTGAGCCAAGAATAACCTCGTGGTCCAGGTAGCCCTGTGCGCGACGCATCTCCTGCAGCGTAAGCGGACGGTCCTGGTTCCAATGCAGCCCGGCCCCGACACGCGCGTCCGTAGGATTGCAACGGGTCGTGACTGTATGGAAGGTGTTACGGGGGTTGACACGGCCCCATCCTTGAGCGACGACACTGCTGCGAGACTTTCCGGCTGCGGGAAAGAGCTCGCGGTCACCTCGCGTCATGACACCGCGGCCTTCCGCCCATGCCGTGGCAAACCTCAAGCCGTACGGCCGGTGGGGGATGACCGCGGTTTGCATCCGCATCAGACTGGTACAGCCGTAGGCGAGGCGGTGGTCAGGAAAGGCGACGCACGAATCGGGTTTGGCGTCCATGATATTCGGGAGGTCAGCCGTCGCCTCGGAAGCGCTGACGTACTTAAAGGCGGTGGCCGGTGACTCCCGCTTAACGAATGGCTCTCCGTTGCACATCTCTCCCAAGTTGCGTGACTTTACACCAGGGAAATGCGAGTGCGAAAGCATGGGCGGCTCGGGCATCCGGAGCCCTGCCGCCGCGAAGTACAGGAAGACTCGTTTTCGGCACTGGGGGGCTCCGTGGGACCAGGCATCTCCTAGGATTAGTTGCGCTTGGTAGCCGAGGCCGACCAGGGCACAGAAGAGCTGCGAGAGCACGTCCTCCTTGCGGTTATGGCGGGCCTGGACGATGCTTTCGACGTTCTCCAAAATGCCGTACTTGGGTCGATAGAAATCCACAAACGAAGCGAATGATGCCACCAGCGATTGGTTCTTGATCTGGTGAAGCGTTGTCTTGTCCACCGTAAGCAGCGAGAATCCGGGACAAGGGCTTCCGCCGGAGATGAAGTCCACCTCGCCTGGCCTGGGAACGTTGCTGGCGTATTTCCCTTCGATAGCTTGTCGGAGAAGATCGTCGACAGAGCCGAGAAAGGCGTGCGTGGTTTTGGTATCCGTGTTCGCCATGTAAGTGTGAATGGCCTTCTCCCAAATGTCATTTGCCCACCGCATCTCTATAGCTCCACCCTCCTCCAAGCCACGGCCGAAGTTGCCGCCGCCGCAGAATAGGTCCAAACCTTTCAGCTTGGGGTACGAACAAGACGGATCGAAGCCCTGCCGAAAGGAGGACGGGTATTCCCCTTCCCAAGGGAGACACTTGAGCTCACCATCCTGTTCCTCGAGCTTATGTGTGATGAAGAACAGATTGCCTGTGCCTCCTCGGTTGTACGGGCTCGGAATAGGGGTGTTTGGCCGAAAGAATCTCATATGACACTTTCCTTCCACCTTATCTGGCTTGACGACGAACAGCTTCCCGCTATCGGCATACACCAGCTCGTTCGGCGCTGCGTTGGGTGCAAGCGGATCAATTTTACTGCGCCGTAGCAGCTGCCTCAGCCTCACGAACCGGGTCTCCTCTTGCCTAAAGATCTTCACCACCTCATACACCTCACTAAGGCTGCGTGTCGGGGAAAACGCCTCGGTAACTTCGTCTGTTGAAGAAAGGTCGGCCAGCACCGCGTCGCCAACCTTGAATTTGAGGGGCGGGAGGCCGTGAAAGCACTTCTTATGAGACTCGTCGAGGGTCTGAAACCGGCGCTTTTCGATGATATAAGTTTGGCGTACAAAGAACTCACCGACAGAGGGAGATGTATTTGGATTGCCGAACCAGTCTATCGTGTGCGTCGCGAGCACCTCGCTCCCTTTCACCCTGGAGTGACTGCCCTCCATACAGGTGCAATGGTCCGACAGGAACAGCTCGTTGGGCCAAGGGTACTTCATTTCGCAGCAGGGTGTTTCGGCAGGACGGTAGAACCAGCTGACGTCAAAACTGCGCTCTCCGTTCCTAGAGACATGCACCTTCTGAACCAGGGCGAACCATCGGTGGTCTTCCATAGAGTCCTTCGAGGCTGCCGTTCGCCATTTGGTGTCGGTATCCTCTTCCCCATCGCGGGGCGTCGATATGGTGTCCCCAACCTTGATTTTATCAACCATCTCCTTTGACAAGAACTGAGGCCGAGCCTGCACAGCTCGGTATCCCCGACCGCAAGGCACCCCGGCGGAAACCTGTGGCATCTCGTGCTGTGCTAGCTTGGCTGGTGGTGGAAGCGTGTTAAGGGGTGTATCCTCGCCGGCAAGCCTGAGAAGCTTGCCTATGATCATATGCCCAAAACATTCTTTGATGTAAGGAGTCACCGTCGTCGGCGGCTGTTGCTCTTTCTTCCCGCCCTTCCCTTCCTCGATCATGTCGACCCCGAGCGGGACATTTGGCTTGTACTGAGTGAAATGCAGCGTCTCCTTGAAGAATCGGTGGTTTGCAGCCTTACCGGCCCGGCCTCCACCGTTGATCTCCTTCCAAATGAAATCAATGTTGGCTACTACCGAGGTCCGGTAATCGTCGCTAGGGTGTTGCCGCCGCCATTCCAGGAAGGCGGGCTCCCTCGCATGGGTTTTGTCCAGCCATCGAATGAAGGACTCCTTGAAAGAGTTGAGCGTGACCTCGCGCTTTCGCTCGACGTGCCACACGCAAAAGTCCACGACATGTTTCCCAAGATCCGCGATCCAGAGAAAAGGCTCGTAAAACCTCGCGTACTCGGCTGCGGGTTTCTTGAGGAGGTAGTAAATTTCCTTATTTCTGTTCAACGTCGATCTGACCCAGATCTGGTCGTTGGTAGAATGGTGGTCGGGCCCGTAGTTGCCGATCGGGAGTGCTACTACCTCAACCCTATTGACATAGTGTTTGACAGAACCGACGCTGAGAATACCGTCGAAGTAAAACTTGTCAATGCCGATCTTGGTGGCCAAATGATGGAGGGGTCGCATCTCATAAGGGTAGAGCCTGTGGTGGATGTAGAAGGTGAACCGGTCCAGCTCAAACTCGATAAACTCCTTCTTGGCCGCGGTTCCTTGAGTCTCAACGCATACCATCAAGGCCGCCACGGCCTCCTGCTCTTCAACAGGAGGAAGTGGAGGTGTAAATCCGTCAAACAAAGATCTCGGTGTGATCAAAGTCGAGACTGGAAGTTCCACAGAGATGTGCTGGTGCGGGCGAACATCGAAAGACACCGCATCGCTGGCGTCATCTGCCAGAAGCTCAGGGTAAGGATCCTCTTCGTCCAGATCTTCAGCTCCAGAGTCGAGGAAGGGCGAAAAAGGGTCGAGGACCTCCAGTTCAGTAGCAATATCGTCAGCTTGCGCTTCAACTAAGCTTGCCCATGTATCTCCAAGGCCACTCCTCGAGTCGGCCGGGCTGTTGAGCGAGTCCATGTTCTAGTATTAGCGGTCGCCAACGATTTGGCGGATGAGGGGTACTGCTACCGGCGGTAGGCAGACATGATATGTAGGTACGTTGTTTGCTTTGGTAAAGATACAGAGGAGATGAGGGAAAGGTGAAGGCAGAGACGGGATATACAGAAGTCTGACCCAAGGCGGAGTGTCGGTGGGCTGGTTATGTTGAACGGTCCCGTTGTTGGAAGGCAACTGTAGTCGAGTTGACAGACCAAGGCAAAGTCGGAAGTACCTTGGGTAGTTTCGGTACCTATCTATGGTGGAGGCACAGAAGGGTCAACCACCTCACTTGTCGTCTTGGCTCGAGATCTGGCGAAAACAAGTTTATGAGCGCCTCGTATATTGCGCGGTTTGAAGTGTGCGGTCTCGTCCTGATTTTATGCTGAGAATATTCTGTTTGGGAGACAAGGAAGCAAGATGGGTGTGTTGACGACCGTGACTGTAATAATGAGTCTAATGACGAGAATCTGAGACGATCAAAGAGCCAAAGGATAAAGAAAAAGACGAGATGACATGGCAAAAGCAAACACCCGGAAATGCAGCCCAAACAACCTGTCAGACGGCGAAGAAAATGAGAGTGGGGGTGAAATCTACAAGAAAAAAGACAAGATTGACCCTGAGCAAGGGAGACTTGTTGAGTGTGTGGACTCGAAGTTCCTTGCGCGCTGCAGAGCCAGGACGCGACTTTGCGCTTCGAATGCCAGAGCTCCCATTACCATTGGCCAATCACAGTGTGCTAAGCTCTATGCAGGCATGCATGCACGCGACCGATGGCCCACGCATGCCACACACGCATGCGGCAACAGCGGGGGAGCGGCCGGGTCGGGCAGGCGGGGCTTACCTCCGCTGAATCCTGACGGCGCCGTTGCCGCAACGGTTTTCTTCCCATCGAGAAGGGCGATCGAACGGTTTGCTACCTTACGTAAGTAGGGACCTAGTGGTGCATGCAGTCAATTGTGACTCCATCACTGCCGTGAGTACCTGGTGCTGACCTACTTGAGAGTGCCTGTCTGACTGTAGCGAACAACACTCAAGTACCAAACATACCCTAAATCACCTACATGGAAACGCCCAATGCCAAGTTCGCCCAAGGCGGGCTCTCAGGGACATTTGGGTACCTAGCCCAGAGATTCAAGCCGGTTCTCATGGTAAAGCAGTATCTTCACAAACAACCACACGAAAAATCCAGATTCGTCGCTCATTGATTAATGCTATTGCCTAACACGCTTCTTCAATTCAATCCTCGCTTGATAACGCAAACCGCCCACATGAACATGCCGTCTACATGGAGCTCATTACCCGACAATCCATCCTCTCTCACGCTCTCTACTCATGTATCTACAGCTCTAAAACTCCCGCTTCTTACATCACAGTACAATTACTCCAGGTCCCCTGATTACACTGCTCGTAGTACCCAGCATCTTCTGCCGCCCCGTCGCCAAGATTATGCTTCTTGACTACTCCGGTAACCTTTAGGTTCTGCTCACCTTCTCCATGCCACCACCGCAGCTTCTGAATGAGCGCCGTCTCATCTTCGTCACTGCTGATCTCCCATTTGCCTGAGCTCACCTCCACATTGCACGAATCCTTGGGGTAGTGATACTCTGGCAGAAAGACTACCGTCGGTTTTTCTGAATCGGCCACCTTCGGTGCGTGGATCGTTAAATGGAAATTGGCACGCTGGAGGTCAAACATATACTGCTTTATGCGCCCAGCGGTGGTGATGGGCGCCGGCCGTACGTAAGCCTCCGCTGCGCGATATCCGGGGGAGACGGTCAGCTCGGGCTGGCGCGCCGAGGGTTCGGATGTAATCGACGGGTTGGTAAGTGTGCGCTTGATGTTGGCAGGCGTGACATTATTGTCGTCATCGGCGAGCTCCTTATTCTGCGTCGACGAGGTCGTGGTAGGAACCTTGAGGAGGCTGGAGGTGGACTGGTTCATATCGGGGGTTTTCGGCAAAGCAGAGACCGGAAGAAGTTTGTCGTCGACGGAGTAAATAGAGAGGTCTTCACCGTTCCAGAGGTCGCCCCTTTCGTGCTCATTCTACATCGATTCAGGTCAGCGAGGGACATGCGGCTCTTACCAGTCTGAGCAATACATACATTCGCCATATACAACCACAACGTGTAGCCCTCTAGCCCGGCGGTCTCGACTCCGAAGTGATTCGCATCCATGGCAGCTGACTGACTGGCATAGTCCCCCGTCTTGTAGGCATGCTTATCATCCATGTCATAAGGAATTCCAAACTCGGTCATGACGCAAGGATGGGTGCCGAGATAGTCCAGGCCCTCCTGCCTCATGGCAGCGTGTTGGTCCCTGAAGCAGTTCCGGATGGCTGTCTCCCCCACCTTGATGGCAAAGCCAGGGTGCCAGTACCGGCCTCGCAGGACTCCCAGGACATCAACGTTCCAATTTCGGTTCCATTTCTTGGTCATGAGCGTAATGCCATCATACCAATGCGGGGCGTAAACGAGCAAAGGATCGTCGCCGTCCGGAGTGCCCTTGATCTTTGGTGGAAGCTCGAGGGTGGGGCCCTGGAGGAGAATAATAGCATTTTTATGGTGCGTTCGAATCGTGTCCCTGAAGTTGCGGAAGAAATCCATGAAATAGTTGTTTGTGAAGTACTCGTAGTTGACAGTGGCCCCGGTGGATGGATGCTTGCCAAAGTAGTCCTTTTTGAGCAGGGTGTCGGTGGCCGGGTCCCAGACGCCATGCTGGGCCCAGATGCACTCACCCAGCTTCCAGCCAGGGTCTCTTTTGTAACCATATCTGGACTCGTCGTAGTCGGCGGGCAGCCATGCAATCTCGCCATGAGGATCGATCAGGGCACGCCCGACTTTGTACGGACCTAGGCCACCCATGTCCCACGTGTCCACCTCAACGGCTCGCCCTGACCCCGTAAGGATGGTTTGCCATATCGTCGGACACGTCCCCTTCTTCAAGGCCTGCTCTTTGGGAATGACGGAGATGTCGTCGTAGCCAATCATGCCCTTGTTCGGCTCGTTCAAGCTCTCCCACCCAAAGACCACGTCGTTCTCGATGTCTCCAGCCTCGTGTATTCGCTTCGCAAGATGGGCGCAAGCGCGGACGAAATGCCCCTGCAGGTAGTCTTGTATGTTCATTCCATCAATGATGCATTTGGGCGCGTAGTCCCTTCCGGCAAAGAAAAGCGTAAACATGGTTGCAGCTGCAAGCCGGTAATAGTTGGTCGACCAGATCATCTTGGGGAAGTTCTCGGGCTCGGAGTAAGTGTTATGGACGATGGCGGCTTCGGTTGCGTTGAATGCCCGCGGATTCAGACCGGCTGCGTACAGCGTCCACATGGGTGCCCCTGAGCCGCCAGAGAACCGGGACCACTGCGAGGTAGGGCGTTAGCGAAAGAGCGAAGAGCGAAGAGCGACAGACCAAGAGGCGGTTAGACGTACGACATCCTGGTGGGGGTCCATGAAGATGTAGAAGCCATATTCCTTGGCTATTCGGAGGATATCGATGGTGTGCTGAATCCAAACTTCGTCGTAGACGCCCGGCCCAGCGGCCTCGATGGCCTCCCACGTGAAGACATAGCGGATGGTGTTGTACCCAAAGCGCTTGAGGCGGGAGAAGTGGAGCTGTGCATCTTCTTTCGGGAATGGCCTGCCGTGAAACTTGACATCGTCGCCCTTAAAGAAGTCGTCTGGGATGTGCGAGGGCAGATCGGGGTGGCTGGGTTGTTTAGAATCACCGGCGACGTTGATGCCTCTGAGGGTCACTTCGTGGCCGTGCACGTCGTGAAACTTGCCGTTCTCGATTGATAGCCGAAACCCGGTCATGGCGATGGCACTGTGGCTGTCGTTGGTGGGTGGCAGCTGTGTAATAAAAGCGAAAGAACTTCCAAGAGACGCAAAAGTGAACGACCTTGAAACCTAAGACCCCATCAATTCAGGTACGAGAAGTTGCCCTGCAGTGTACGCCAGACCAGGAAACGGGCGATGCGAGGAAGGTCAACGATGTTAAGCTGCCCAGGGAATCCGTGGCTCGCCTGATTCGCCCCTGTAGAAACCTGGAACCTCCCTACCAAGTGCCTAGCACGCATAGGTCAGGTACCTTATCTACCCGGTAGTGGCGGCGAACCCAATGACGTGGAGGGCCGTCAACAGCGCAACAACGATCCCGATGCAAAGTTAAGGTCGATTATTGCATCTCAGTTCCATGCGCCCATTTGCTTTGCATGCGATTAGAGATGAGTTTCAAAGGTTAAATTCATTGCGCACTGCATATAGGTACTTGATAACGGGGTATCTGTGGTGTTTCGGTCGAATGACGGATGACGTCGAAGAGATGGATGGGTCGTTGTGGTACGGTTGTCCCCGTGTTGCCCAACAGCTGCGCCTGGGTCCCACTGGAAGGATCCAGGTTGGGTGACATGCAATATGCAATATGCAACAGCCTGCAACCTGGAAGACCGTGTCCTGTAACCCGTACCCAGCGTACACATTACCAGGTACGCTACGTAACAAACGCAAACGCGTAATTACCTCACCACAGAAGTACACTGAACATACTGGCGTGATTGCAACGCTAGTGTACTTGTGTTATCGATAAGAATCAAAGGCATCCCAGACAGGGGTTCCCGCACAGCTCGTGCGCCGATCGCAGGTGCTTTACGCGTGTCGCGTCTTGTTGACGCGACTTGCCGCCCCAAATATCCCACATCGTCAATCCACTTGTCGAGAAAGATACGCCCGGCGGTTTGGTCCCAGCAACTAGAGCCCCAAAACTCCCAGTTGTCAATCAAAATGGCATCTCCCCAAGAAAACCGCTCGGCCACGTCCTCGCCGTCCGATGCTCAGATGACACCGCCCTCTGAAGCTGCCTCGGCCTCGCCCGAAATGCAGATGGAAGATGTTGTCGCGCACGGCGATGACAGTGTCCAGAGGCCAGGGGAGACCGAAGTCGAAAAACAAGCAGAAACTAAGAGCAGCCAGGATGGACATCTCAGCAGTGAACCCACACAGGAGAAGGAAATCCAGCAACCAGAGGCAGGGGACGGCCCGCAGCCAGAGGACGACCCGGAGGTCGACATTGCCATGTCCGGTGCCGACGAACTGAAGACGGACGCTGAAACTCTGAAGCCCGTCAAAAAGGAGCCGTCAGACATCAAGCTGGAGGATTTGTTTGCGGGCATGGATTCGGACGAAGATGACGAAGAGTTCCCCAGCTCGCGTGTGCAGGCAAAAATAGAAGAGTTCAGCTCCCCCGAGTTTCCGTCCTCGCCTGGGTAATTAAGCAGCCAGAGAGGTTCCCTCGATGCAAGAAATAGCCCGCTGACATCTATACAGCGAAGTTGGCGCCTCTCATAGGGCCTCGGACCCGGAGCTCATGCGCAGCTTTTACCAGCGCCTCTTCCCCTGGCGGTATCTCTTCCAATGGCTCAACCATAGCCCCGTACCAACAAACGACTTTGCGCATCGAGAATTTGCTTTCACCCTGCAAAACGATGCATACCTACGCTACCAGTCCTTCACCACCTCAGATCTGTAAGCACCTTCCCCCCGTCATGGTGATGGTGCCGTATATATGCTAATGTCGGAAACAGACTCCGCAAAGACGTCCTTCGCCTCATGCCGTCACGGTTTGAGATCGGTCCTGTGTATACTGCCAACCCCCGCGATCGCAAGACCATACGCAACTCGACCGCATTCCAGCCCCTCGCCAAAGAGCTGTGTTTCGATATCGATTTGACGGACTACGATGACATTCGAACGTGCTGCGACCAGGCGAATATCTGCAATAAATGCTGGAGATTTATGACAATGGCTGTCAAAGTTATCGACACGGCATTACGGGAGGACTTTGGTTTCAAGCACATCATGTGGGTTTACTCCGGCCGAAGAGGAGCCCACGCCTGGGTATGCGACAAGAAGGCGAGGTCGATGGACGATCAAAAAAGAAGAGCAATTGCCGGCTATCTCGAAGTTGTTCGCGGTGGAGCGCAAAGCGGAAAGAAGGTCAACCTACGACGGCCCCTCCACCCCCATCTCTCGTAAGTATCTCCCCTCGTTCGGCGCTAACACCTCATTCCCCCTTTACCACTAACACACTACAGGCGAAGTCTCGATATCCTCAAAACCCATTTCCAAGAAGACGTCCTCGAGCTCCAAGACCCCTGGCGTAACCCTGAACAAGCTGAGAAGCTCCTCCAACTGATCCCCGACGCCCCCCTAGCCGATTCCCTCCGCAAAAAATGGGAGTCCTCCCCGGGGCGCTCCTCGAGCTCCAAGTGGGCCGACATTGACACGATGGCCAAGACCAACGCCAGCGCCAAGCTCGACGCCAAAGCCCTCCTTGACGCCAAGCAAGATATCGTCCTCGAGTACACCTACCCGCGCCTTGATATCAACGTCAGCAAGAAGCTCAATCATCTGCTCAAGAGCCCCTTCGTCGTCCACCCCGGCACGGGACGGGTGTGTGTCCCCATCGACACGCGAGCGCTGGAGGAGTTTGACCCATTCGCCGTGCCTACTGTGCAGAGCCTGCTGCTGGAGATCGACGCATGGAAGGAACCCGAGGGGGCTGAGGGAAAGAGCCATGTTGTCCAGGACTGGGAGAAGACGGGGCTGAAGCCTTTTATTGACCTGTTCAGAAGTTTTGTCATAGCGCTGATGAAGGATGAGAGAGATTTCAAGGTCAAACGGGAAAGGGAGGAAGATAAGGAAGACGCCATGGAGTTTTGAGTGAGCCTGTGGATGGATGGGATGGAGCCTTTTCGGCTGTCTTCTCGCAGATGTATCTATATAATACGACGGGATGATTTTGTATGGGGCTACAATGGGACTTGCGGGGACTTGTGCGAGGTATCTAGGCTTTCTCGATTTCTTTTGCCCAAGTACTTGTTGAAATGGTGTCGATGATGAGCCACGGCTGTGAATTGAAATTAGAAAAAGAACAAGAAGAACCCAGGAGTAATTCTTCGGTAGGTAGGTGGGTATAACATCAGAATGCAACGCTTGATTGCCGGTAACTACACAAAAAAACATGTCGTCAATCTCATGGCGTGGGCCAGGGATGTTAACTTTCTTTTTTGATTTGTAACTGAGATTCCCCACTAAGGCGCAGATACAGACTCTGATGCATCCGCGACACTCTCAGTAGCGCTTCCCTCCGCCTGCTCGGCGACTTGGTCTGCACCCTCGTCAGCCTCGTCGCCCTCTCCCTCCCCCTCCCCCTCCCCTTGAGTTTTCAATATGCCTCCCTTTCTCTTGGGCACGATATCAAGGAACGCCTTGCCCCAGTCTCCGCATTCCAGCCACTTGGCCATGATCTCTACGACCTGGTTGGTGGTCAGGACGTAGCGGCTCTGCATCGCCATGTACTCTCCGATGGGTAGCTTCGCAGTCCGGACCTTGTGCTCCTTGGCTCGCTTGTAGCAGAGTCCCTTCTCCCGGTTCCGGTCGACAAGGCCACCAATGACATATGTTGTGCCGGCCTCCAGTCTCTCGAGGGTATACGGAGATTCCGATGATAGGTAGACGACGGACTGGTCGACGTCGGTGTCCTCGGTCTCGGCCTCGGGGGTCGAGTCTGCCTCGTCGCGGACAAGAGACGATGAGCCGGCCTCGCTGGGCTTGATGATGTCGATGACCTCGCCTGCCGTCGGTCCCGTGAGCGTCTTCCGTGCCAGCGCCGCAGCGCCGGTGAAATCGGCGTCAGTCACCCAGACATTCTTCCAATTGTAATGTGTTTTCTTGAGCACGGTCTCGAATCGTGTCTTGAGCTTGCCCTTGAACGAGCTGATGTACAGATGGGCCTGGTACTTTGCACGGCGGTTCTGGGAGTAGGACCGCACAACCTGGCTCGACAGCGACACAATCTCGGGGTCGCGCATGTACTCCTCGAAGTCGCAGTCGATGATGAAGGCGATGGGGACGGGACGAGGTTTCCAAGGCTCCTTGGGCACCAAGACTGTGGCGGGGTCGATGCCGGCGGCCTGGGCTGCGGCGACAGCGGCGTCGCGTTCGGCGCGCTTCCGGGCCTGGCGGTCGTGCCGTTTGTCCTTGCGCTTCAACTTGCGATCCTCCTTGAATGTTTCGTAGAGCTGTTGCTTCTTCAAGCGCTTTAAATGGTTCTTGGACAGGGGGGCACCAGGCCACGTCGCTCCTCCAACCGCATCTCCCTCGTCTTGGCCGTCGGTGGTCTGCTCGGTGGTTTTGCCGGGGCCCTCTGCATCGTCGCCCGACGCCAAGCGCTGCTGGCGTCCACTGTCCAGCTCAGAAGAAGCCTTCCGCTTGTTGGCATTGGCCGAGCTGTTGCCGGCTGCTTCCGGCCCCTCCATGGCAATTGATTCGGAGGCGTTTTGTGAGCTTTTGTCTGCCATTGTCTTGTGTGGTGGTGTAGTCGCCGTGTATCAACCCGAGCGATGCGATTGAGTGGATGAGCAGGCAATTCGGAGCGACCAGACAGGCAGCTCGCAGTAATAATTTTGAGCGCGGCAGGTGGGGTGATCCACTTCAAAGTCTAAAGCGCAGCGGCAGAATCGCCTGCTTTGTAACAGTGCTTTGCCTGCCAGTCCAACTTTTGGGCGGTGAGAATGACGCTAGCAACCGGGAGTTGTCTTGGGTTGGTGGCAGTGGGTCGCTGACTGGGATTTGGACTCCAGAGACACGCCCAGACGCGTCTCCCAGGCTGGCTTTTAATTGAGGCGCGTCACCCCGGGCAGCAAGTAGCTTCTCCTCCTCCTCCGCTTAGATCTAATCCTCCCCCTTTCGCCTTGAGATCTGTTTGTCGAAGCAGCCTCAACCACAGCTGGTCGGTTTTCTATTGTTATTCAGTGCGATAGACGATGCCAGCAAAATCTGTCGCAAATACACTACTTTTCTCTACTACTTGACGTTGCCCAGGATGTCTTCCAGGCCCGAGCTAAAGGTTCGTGACAATCCCGCGTTGTGCACCAACCAGCCAACTCCTTGCTGACTGCTCTCTCGAGCACAGGTTGATGATGAGCATGGTTTCATCCGGCTATTTAAATCCCTGCCGGCCGTTGGCGACGACACGATCCGCATATTCGACCGAGGCGACTGGTACACTGCACATGGCGAGGATGCCAACTTTATTGCCCGCACTGTTTGTCCTCACCGTGCCACACCGCAAAAGCAGGGGCGTCGTTGCTGACGGGAGAATTACAGGTCTACAAGACAACCTCGGTGGTACGCCAGCTTGGGAAAAGTGACCACACGGGTCTGCCTTCCGTTACTATGACCGTCACGGTCTTCCGCCAGTTTCTCCGCGAGGCCCTCTTCAAGCTCGGCAAACGCGTAGAGATCTGGGCAAGTAACAGCGGCCGGATGAACTGGAAGATTGCCAAGCAGGCATCTCCAGGCAACCTGCAAGATGTGGAGGACGAGCTAGGCGGCCAGTTCGAATCAGCTCCCGTGATCCTGGCTATCAAGATCACAGCCAAGGCATCAGAGGCCAGGACGGTAGGCGTGTGTTTCGCCGATGCCAGCGTTCGAGAGCTAGGGGTCAGCGAATTCATCGACAACGACCTCTACTCCAATTTCGAGGCCCTCTTGATCCAGCTAGGCGTCAAGGAGTGCCTAATACAGATGGACAAGGCAGAAAAGGACAAGGATCCCGAGCTGACCAAGCTGAAGCAAATCATCGAGAATTGCGGCGTCGCCATTTCCGAGAGAACAGCCAGCGAGTTCAGCACCAAGGACATTGAGCAAGACTTGGCAAGACTGCTGAAGGACGAGCGCGCTTCTGCGATGCTCCCCCAAACCGACTTGAAGGTTGCAATGGGTTCTGCAGCCGCCCTGATCAAGTATCTGGGTGTGCTTCACGACCCCTCGAATTTCGGTCAATACCAGCTCTACCAACACGACCTGTCCCAATTTATGAAGCTTGACGCAGCTGCGTTGAAAGCACTCAACCTGATGCCCGGTGCAAGAGACGGGTCCAAAACAATGAGCGTTTACGGCCTGCTGAATCACTGCAAGACACCCTTGGGCAGCAGACTGCTGGCCCAGTGGCTCAAGCAACCCCTAATGAATAGGGATGAGATTGTGAAGCGCCAGCAACTTGTCGAGGCCTTTGTGAACGATACCGAGCTCCGTCAGACCATGCAAGAGGAGCACCTTAGGTCCATCCCCGATCTCTACCGCCTGGCAAAGCGTTTCCAGCGCGGCAAGGCCAATCTCGAAGACGTTGTCAGGGCATACCAGGTCATCATCCGTCTCCCTGGATTTCTTGGCACGCTCGAGGGTGTGATGGATGAGACCTATCGCGATCCATTAGATGCAGCATACACCACCAAACTGCGCGAGCTCTCAGACAGCCTGGTCAAGTTACAGGAGATGGTCGAGACGACAGTAGACCTTGACGCGCTCGACAACCATGAGTTCATCATCAAGCCAGAATTCGACGACAGCTTGCGCATCATCCGCAGGAAACTCGACAAACTGCGATACGACATGAACAAGGAGTACGACAACGCCGCGAGCGACCTAGGTCAGGAGCGGGACAAGAAGATATTCCTGGAGAACCACAAGGTCCACGGTTGGTGCATGCGCCTAACCAGGACCGAAGCAGGCTGTATCCGGAACAACTCCAGGTATCAGGAGTGCTCAACGCAGAAAAACGGCGTCTACTTCACCACCAAGAACCTCCAGGTCTTCCGTCGCGAGTTCGACCAGCTGTCACAGAATTATAACAGAACGCAGAGCAGCTTGGTTAACGAAGTTGTCGGCGTCGCAGCCTCGTACTCGCCGGTCCTCGAAAAGCTCGCTGGCGTCCTCGCCCACCTCGATGTGATCGTAGCCTTCGCTCACTGCGCAATCCACGCACCAATCTCCTACGTTCGGCCCAAGATCCATCCCCGTGGCGAGGGCCAAACCGTCCTTACCGAAGCCCGTCACCCATGCATGGAAGTCCAAGACGACGTCCAGTTCATCACCAATGACGTGACGCTCTCGCGCGAAAACTCCTCTTTCCTCATCATCACCGGGCCCAACATGGGCGGAAAGTCCACCTACATTCGGCAGATCGGCGTCGTTGCCCTCATGGCTCAGGTCGGCTCCTTCGTTCCCTGCAGCGCCGCCGAGCTCACGATCTTCGACTCCATCCTCGCCCGCGTCGGCGCTAGTGATAGCCAACTGAAAGGCGTGTCCACATTCATGGCCGAGATGCTCGAAACGGCAAACATCCTCAAATCCGCCACCGCGGAGAGCCTGATTATTATTGACGAGCTCGGCCGCGGCACCTCGACATATGACGGCTTTGGCCTGGCCTGGGCCATTTCCGAGCACATCATCAAGGAGATTGGCTGCTTCGCCATGTTCGCCACTCACTTTCACGAACTGACTGCCCTCGCCGAGCAATACCCGCAGGTGCGCAACCTGCACGTCACAGCGCACATCAGTGGGACCGGCCCCAAGGTCAAGACGGACGAGAGGCGCGAGGTGACACTGCTGTACAAAGTCGAGGAGGGCATTTGCGACCAGAGCTTCGGCATCCACGTCGCCGAGCTGGTGCGGTTCCCTGACAAGGTTGTGCGGATGGCCAAGAGGAAGGCGGACGAGCTCGAGGACTTTACCAGCAAACACGATGCCGGTGGGCTAGGTGTGGAGTACAGCAAACAAGATGTTGAGGAGGGAAGCGCGCTGCTAAAGGAGGTGCTGGTCAAGTGGAAGGACGAGGTGAGGAGTGGTGGTAGTATGACGAGGGAGGAGATGGTCAAAAGGATGAAGGACCTGGTCGCTGGGGATGAGAAGTTGTTGGCCAATCCATTTTTCCAGAGCGTCAAGGCTTTGTAGTGTTTCTATTTCTAGGTTGACTGGCGTATTGTATGGGCTAAGTGCGTTGGGATCTATCAGGTAATTATATCAGGCGCCGGAGTTAGGGGTAGGTTGTGTACCAGGCCTTGTCGACAGGAAAGGCATACGCCGGGCATGTATAAATAGGTTATCACCATGTTCATGTTGACAATCGCTACCGGGCTTTGTGCAAGTGAGCAGCAGGCAGGGTGGGTGTTAGGGCATTTGCTATCCTCGAGTGCAGATCGTGGATATTATATCCAGAAGAAACGAATCGATCAATCATAACTTAAGATGATTTGGGCCAAACCTGACTGTCCCTTTCTACAGTGGTCTTCAAAAACCGCGAGTTCGGATCAGCCAAGATGACCTCAAAAGATTTCACCGCTCCTGCTCCCAGAGAGACCAGCTTTAGGGGCACGTGGATCGAGTTACTGGCTATTGCACAAATTCCTCACCAAATAGATTCACCAATAAACTGTAATTTGTCAAGTTCATTTTATTTACGATGGGCTGATTCATATCCACGTCAAAGGAGTAATCATGCCCATTATTTTTGTGGTTCACCGGGGAGCAACGAAAGACCACCCACGACAGCCAGAAAGATACCGCTATAAACAGAACCAGAGCGACGGCCTGCCATATCCTTACACGTCATCGTTTCCGCTTTCACAAACGCTTTTTATGTCCGATGAAAATTCCATCTGCTCTATACGCCGGGGCAAAGTGCAGCCACTTCCTCGTTTGCCAGCTTCCAGCATCAAAATGTTGTTCGGCTACCCTTGCCCCGTTTCTTCCTCCGCTTCTTCTTCTGATTCTTGCCGCGGCCGGGCTGGCTCCGTTTCCCATCTCCACGGCCTCTTTTAGGATCCGGAGGATTTCTCGACCGCGATATATCGCTACTAGGCGAGAATTGTCGTTTCGAAGACAGTGGAGAGGCGTCCGCTGATTTTCCTGGGTGGCCACCACCCCCAGCCGCTCCTGTGTCTTTGGGGCTGATGTCACGACGTCCGCTCTCTTCGCCGTCGCTCTCTTCGCCGTCGCTCTCTTCGCCGTCGCTCTCTTCGCCGTCGCTCTCTTCGCCGTCGCTCTCTCCACCGTCGCTCTCTGCGCCGCCGATCTCTCCGTAGCGTTTCTTTTCAGCTTCTCTCCGCATCCACTCCTTCTGCCACTTTGGCCAAAGTTCCTTGCCCGTGGGTAGCACCACATTCATAAATCGCCTATGATGCAGGATTTCATCATCTCCTCCTTGGTACATATTCGTCGGGTACTCCCGGATCCATTCCTAATAGCGTTCCTTCGACATGTCATTTTCCATGTCCACATTATCCACATCTTCAACGTGCGAAGCATGGCTAGGGGAGCCAGTTTCCACTTCATTGGCAGCGACATCCTTCATCTCGACATCCTGGGTTTCTGTGGCAGCACGTCTAGGGACGCCAACATCCTTCTCGGCATCCTCGGCAGTGACATACGCGAGATAGTAGGGCTCGCCCTTCGTATTCAGTTCATGGAAGACGTGCTCCGCCGGGTGGACTGACACTACAGTGTCATTGTACCTGCGCCAGACATCTTGCTTGAAGTCGTGAATCCACACCCAGTAGTGACCGGCTCGGGCCGTAGTTCCAACATGGCAAATGACCGCATGGAGGCGGTACGCGATCTTTTTCATATCCTTGAAAAGCTCATCCCGCTCACGAATAAGGTTTTCCTTCTCGATCGCTTGCTCGGATTCAAATTGCTTCCAAAACTCATCAATGTCCGGCCTCCTCATCTCGATTGAGTCGGGAGCTTCGACTTTCGTTGTTGGCCCTGTGCTCGCCAGTGGGGGCGCGTCGATGAAATACTTGTCCAATATATCCTTTGCGGCCTCGCCAATTGTCTCCCAATCCAGCTGATCGTCGTGCGATGTGCCGCGCTCAATGACGAGGAAATCGTCAACTTCATCGTGGCCAGGGCTATCCGTCGTGGCAATACCACTGGAGGTGGCTGGTGGGTCACGCAGAAAAGAGGCCTGGCCTCTTGGTTCAGTGCCCTTCGGTTCATTCCGAGCTGGCTGCAACATCTCGTTCAGTCTCGTCTTGATATCCCAGCTCCTCTTTTGGGCATTGAAAAGCGTGGGATCGCTATCACTCGCGTGCATGAAGCGGTCGAGATAGAGTGTCTCGGGGATGACGATAGGATTCACATTTTTGTCAACACCATCAGATCGTTGAATGCAAATGTGAAAGTTTGGTGCCGGGCGATCGATAGTCGTGAATGACAGGAGGTCTGGGGGCAGTGGCTCCAGGTCGAACGAATTTCCCAATGCCTCGTAAAGGTCGCGTTCCCCCGATTTGGCCGGGTACGCGGTGACCCAGCGATCCGATCTCGTAGAGCGGTTCCAGGTAGGCTCGTTGATCTTTTTGCGGTTGTCGATGAAGGTCGAAAAGAAGGCCGCCTCGATCGGATCCGGTACGGGGTCTGTATGACCGATGCGTCCGATCTTGAACGCAGCTCGAAGGTGGTCGATGGCATTTCCCATAACCTCGTCGACGTCCATTTGATCAGAGCCCACATTGGGCTTGTCGAGCTCAACCGCCAGCTCCTCGACACTCGACCTCGATCTTTTGGCATCGGACTCAACCGCGGAATCAAGAGCAGGCGCCTCGGTCATCTCGATATCGACAGGCTCGACTTTCTCGGCACCACGCTCCACAACGACATACGAAGGATCCTCTTCCGATTGACCGACCAATGTCTGCGAACTGACGTTGCTAGCAGTCTCGGATTTCTCCAGCACTGTGTCGATAGTAGTCTTGAGCTCGCCGCCCTCGCCCATACGAGGCGGCAAGGGCGGTGCATCGGCGCTGCTTGGGCCCGCCGACCGAGCTGGCTCTTCTGGTCGCGAGCGTAGCCTCTCGGGCCTCAACAGTGCAGCGTTTGCGAGACGTTGTCTGGGGGTCACATAGCTATCCCGAGAGGAGTCCAGGCTACGAAACAGGGTAGAGAGCTCACGCGTAACTGCCGTCGTATTAGCGCGCATCTAATGGGCCAGGTTATTGAGACAAAACTCACACTCGTACCCCACAAAGGCTCTGCCTGTCTCAACATCGGCTTGGCCGCTATGATGCAAGATCGCCAGAACGCTTGCCTCTGTCGGATCCAGTGGGGGTTTGTCTGAGTCCAGCACCAGATTCCGCACAGCGTTGACGGTATAGAAATACTGAAGAATACTGTTGAGGTAACATGTATTCCGAAGGTTGCCAAGACCAACGGGATTATCCATGCCAGATCTGTCGGCCGTTACAGAGTTCGACGAAACGAGAGACGCAGATGAGCGAATATCGGCAAACATCTGCTCAAAATCGCCTCGGTTAGGATCATCTTGCGGTCGCGCCGAGGAAATGGTCTCAAGCGCCATGACTATTAGCTTCGGGTCGTGATCCTTCAAGCTCTTGGCGAAGTTGGCGATGGTGTCCATCGGCCATTGCGGCCCTGCGCCGATGAAGGAGTAAGCCTCATCCACGCTCATCCTTTCCATATATGCCTCTGCCTGTAGAGCTAAGTCATTACGGTCCTTGGCTATCTCGAGCAACGCTAGACGGTGTTGATGTTTCTGTTCGGGCGTTGACGTGACGAAGAGCCTTTGGTACAGCTGAATAAAATGGTCACTGGGCTCGCGGCAGTCTCTCTCGAGGTCGAAATGTCGGTATGCCCGGTTCACCGCATCGCCCGCCGGCGTTTCTTCTGTTTGGATCTCCGTTTGCTCTTCTATGACAAACAGTGGGAGGCTCATCACCCCGCAACGTTCGGCCAGTCTGCTCAGAGCTTTGAGGTATACCGTTTTGCGTGCCGGGTCGGTCTCGACTTGTCTCTTGTAGGCGTATATCAGCATGTCCTCGTTCATCCCAGCCGTGGCCCCGAGAAGCCGGATATCGTCGGCCTCCACTTTCTGGTCAGATAGCGAGACGTGGCGGGTATGAACCTGGTCACATCTTAGGGCCTTCTCTAGCGAATCTCGGGCTGAAATCGGTCGGACGACCTGTTGGTTCTGGGGTGGATTTTCGTCGAGCAGGCTCTGCACTTCGCTTCGTACGTCCTCGTAGAAAGCTCGATAAGAGCCCAGCGGTGTCTTTCCTTCTGCCATTGGCAGTCTCGGGGGCAGCCAAAAGCTTTCGCCAGTTTCAGGGTCCTCTTGTACGCTGAATTCGAGGTAGCGAAACAAGTCGTGGCAGGCCGGTCCAAACTGCACCGCGAAGGTCTTGTTCCTAAAGGATATCCTCTTCTGGGGCCCGGTGCCATCGTCCTCCAACACATTTTTTAGGTATTGGTTCAAGGTCGAGGGAGCGCTTATGGCGTAGCTTGTCTCCCTCTCTGGGGACACATCCTTGTACCTATCAGGATCCTCCACCTTGAGCTTCCTCAGAGACTCTCGTATCCTTTTCTGGTCCGTGATCAACTGGATCCATTCGGGTTTCAGGCGCGGTGCCGTCAACTCCAGGACCACTGTTTCGTCGCAGGCGGAGCAGGTATATCTGACCCGAGTGCTAAGCGGGTACAACTTATACTGAGGGCGCTCTAGACTGTCGACGTCTATGTTGTCGAAGACCTCGTCGCTGAGGGTGAGAAAATGGTGCAGCGGCGAGGAGCCTGGCTTTCCGCAGCAGCCCTGCGAAATCTTGAACGCAAAGTGATTGCGACAATACCGGCATATACATGATAGCAAGATGTTTCCTTCTGAATCCGGGTCCAAGTAGCTCTGCGACTGGATGATGCAAAGTTCATGTTCTTCCCTAATATCCGGCCGTGAACGATCCCGTAGGCTGGGGCAAGCCCAATCGCTGGTACTATCTCCCTGTGCGGTTTCTACCAGAGTGCCGATAAACCAGTCCTTGATGAGGCGGGGCGCCAGTCGCCCGGCTAGAGGGGGGAGGACTCATTAGTCCACGAACAAGGAAGCCCCAGGTCGACAGAGCCTGGCTTACCTGGGTACGATTCGGACGGTGTGGTGGATTTCACTAAGACGGGCACGTCAGTGACGTTGACGACGACATCCTGGATTCTGGGAGCGAGCCCCATGACGGAGGAAAATGATGGTCTGTAAGCGACGACTAGCTACCTGGTAGGTAGAGGCGCAAGTGATATCATGAAGTCTGCTGGGGGTAGAAGACCGGGGGGGGGGGGGGGGGAGAGAGAGAGAGAGAGAAGGGCAGCAGAAGAGGTAAGATAAAAGTTCGGTTTTACTTCTGGGCGTCCCCCAAGGCAGGGTGGTCGGCAAGTAGGTGAGTGCCGGGTGGGTAGGTAGGCAGGTAGGTACAGGTAGGTAAGAAGGTCGGTCCGGCGCTCAGGCGGGTGGGACGAGGCAAGGCTAGGTAGAAACCTAGAAGAGGTAGGCAAGAGGGAGGTGAGGCTTGGTAGATTTCCGAGGCAGGTCGTTTGATGATGTCGCTGTCCTGTCGGACAGGCAGGCAGGCGCTGCAACTGTCAACCTAGCAAAGTGTGAAGTAGGTACCAGACGGCCTGGAAGGTGCGGGAGGTACAGGTACCCAATGGAGGCTTTGCCCAAGCAGCGCGGGCAGCTGCGGATGGATGGAATACCTGTAACCTGTACCTGGCAGATGCAGTGGCTCGCTGACGGCGTCGGTGCTGATTAATTGGAAGCGCAGGCAAGGTTGGGTACCTAGGTACCTGCCTTGGTATTGTAAGGTGCGTGGACTGGAACAACCGCGGCTGGTGCGACCAATGTTGAGCGGACGGGGAACCCAACATCGGGTCGATGCCGGGTAGAGCTTGGAAGAAAGAAAGGCGGGTAAGGTACTACAGGGTCAAGGTTAGGTGGTGAGAAAATGGCACGCCGCCTCTCGTTGGATTTGAAACAAATCCGTTGGCAACTGCGCTGCTTTGGATGCCTTGGGGACGTGGTAAGGTACCTTATACAGTGCAGCAAGCATGGAAATCTGTACCGTACCGTAATGAATGGTTGCTCCAGAATCCTGGCACAAAGGCAGCGTGGGCAGGTCAGATGGCTTTTCATATGGGCAATTGGTGTGTCCTCTTACTATATAGGAAGTGGTGGGGAGTTCTGGCCCGCACTGGCAAGCTAACCAAAAGCGTGATGCTCTTGTCGATGGGTTTGCGACTCAGCTCCCCCGCCTTATACTTGTAGCCATCCAACGTGAAAAAGTGCATCACCTTCCCGGTAACCAGTGATGTACATAGTACACGTAGGTCCGCAAACGACTCTATCGACGCCAATATGTACAATTCAGCAGCATTTCAGCAAAGATCCCGATGCTGGCCCACACCGTAGGGGAATTCTGCTGGCGGCCTCCATGGTTCACATCCTGCCGTCCCATCCATCTTGTCAATTAGCAAGGTACCTCCAGGTACCAGATAGGCGCCTAATCTGACATTGGCCACTGATGATGAAGCGACGTGACGACTCACAGCTGTCACCTGTGGAGCTAACCCGTAACTGACTAGGTCGCCAAGACAGGTAGAATAGGGCATGGGAGCTCTCTGAAGCTCTGGTGGGGCAACCAGCACGTGCCTGGACGGGTGACCAAGCAGGTCCACCCCCAACCTGTCCTGAATCCAATCACTCCTGCCAATTCCATCTCCCGATCCACAGCCGAGGAGGAGCCCTCGAGGATTTCACTCAACCACCATACTACATCATCTTGCTCGCTCGCTCGTCTAGCTTTCCCTCCTTCTTTCTCTTCCGTGCCAAAACCACCAGCCCGCAAAATGGCGCCGAAAGGGGACGACCAATACCACGCAAAAGATGCCATCGGGCCCGGTGTGCGCGGCGCGCTGGTGGGCGGAGGAGCCGGTCTCTTCGTTGCCGCCCTCCGGAACTCGATGCAGCGCACCAACGTCGGAGCTTGGGGCGTCTTCACCCGCGGTGGCAGCGCCATCACCACCGTCTCTGCCGTGATGGGCATGTACGAGTTCTCCCGGATAGCCGCTGCCAACCTGCGCGAGAAGGAGGACCACTACAACCAGGCCATCGGTGGTTTCCTGGCCGGTTCGATCCTTGGCCTCAGGAGTGAGCACACTTTCCCCCCTAGGCGACATGACTGTAGCTGACGCTTTTTGCCAACTCAGCTGGGCGAATGCCCCGAATCCTTGGCCTCGGCGCGTTCAGCGCCGTCGTGATGGCAGCCTACGACTACACGGGCGGAAGTCTATCGGGATTTAAGAGAGACCCGGAGGAGGATGAGTACGAGCGAAAAGAGAGGCTGCGCATGAACAGGAGACGTCCCGTTGAGGAGACGCTTGCTGAAGTGGGCGAGGGCCGATGTGAGTCTCTTTACCCCCGTCGATGCTGTAGTACTCGGCTAACCCAACAACAGCTATTCGCCCTCCAGGGTACGAGGAGCGGAGGCGCTTGAGACTCAAGGAGAAGTACGGAGTCGATATCAATACCGTCTCTGCCGACCCCAATGCCTGAAGAGGCTGGTTTGTACACATAGCAGAAGAGAGGTTGGCCAGCTTCCTTACCTTAGAGAATGGGAAGGTTGTACCAGACCATGCATTAGTGCTGTCAACCGTCGCCAGGTGGTTTGCATACCAACCGGCTTGGTTTCCTTCGCAGGGTATGTTGCAACTCCTTCGTTCCCCTTCCTCCATCCCCATTCCACGCCACCCTACCCACCTCTATGATGATTTTCTCGCAAGAGAGGCTGTTTATGAATCTTTTTAATGATTATAACCAACCACCTACATTGTTCTATCTCTGATCAGGTTCTTGAACCATTCACCTTATTGTTGGCAACCCATGGTCAAATCAAGAAGCTAATAGGTTCGCCATTAGGACCTCTACGCACATGGCTTGCGCGGGGACAGTCAACCTTCACGAACTTCGATGACCACGTACCAGCAACTGTAAGCTCCCCCAGGTTCTCAGTCCAGACCTGCCCTGCTCCCACAAAACCAACAAACACAATGATGATTTTCTCGTAAGAGAGGCTGTTTATGAATCTTTTTTATGATTATATATACCACCTACATTGTTCATTATCTGAATCTCTCGTTTGAGTCCACAACACTATTCTCAGCCGCCCGATCTTGGCTTGAAGCTAACCTTTACTGCTCAGCACTCCCCTATGCCCACAAGGCCGGCAAGTCATCGGCTCGCTCCAGACAAGCCGACATGTCATCACGCGTAGCAATCAACATACCTATCAGCATATAGCTGGCTTAATTCTTAATCTACACAGCACGACGCTGAAAACGCGTCCATGGCTCGTAGTGCGCATGCTCCTTCGGGGTTCTCTTTTCTTTCTTCCCCCGAACGCACAACGTTGCTGCTATCCAATCACATTTTACAGCTGCCTTGTCCGGTCGCATTGGTGTGATCCGGTCTGCTGTGTTGCTGTTCCATCGAGCCACGTGTTGTAAGGTTCTGTAGCCGCTGATCCGCCTCCGTCGTTCATGTTTATGAAGTCATCCAAATCCTTGCCGTCAGGTCTATCTCGACCTAGACTCCATTTAGCTTGCTTGTGATCCGTACCTGTGTACTGCGGTATCTATCGTGCTCAGGTGACTGGAGAGGAGCTACGACAACTACGTTCATGATGAACAAGATGAAAATGTTCGTTGGCTGCCATCTGTGCCGGAAAAGCACGGCATCTCGGGATCTACTTCGCGAGCAACATGTCTTGATCTGCATCACTTGCGTGTGGTTCCAATCCGGCTGTCGGGAAGCAAAGGTTGGGAGGAAAGAGGTTGAAGAAGGACCGCACCCAGAGACGACGAGCAGGTAAGTTCTTGGATACTTATACCACACTTAGAAAACAGACTAGGAAAAGCTTCGTTATGAAAGGGCACTTTTCTCGATGGCGCCCGTACCATCTGCCTCGAGGGCACTCAACAGACCACCGTTCGCTTTCCGGGAACCTAGCCTCTGCCACAATTGCCGTCCGGCGGACGACCGCGATATCGCAGAAACACAACGAGTCACCGCTCAGGCCGCAGCTGTGCTCGGGGCTATTATGTGTCAGTGGTCAAGAAACAGGGCGGGAGCCGAGACCAGGCATCAGAGATTTCAAAAAGTTACTCGATAGTTACTCGATCAAAACTCATACCGACCCCGGCTGTCACGATAGTAGCCTCCGTTCGGTAAAAGTGCGCAGCCGAATACGGAAGGACAAACAGTCGGGTACCATTCCCCGGGATGTCTCGGATCGCGACCACATGGCCCCGTTCCAACCCGCGTGCCCGATGATTGGACAAAGGCAAAAAGGGGTCCGGGGCGTGCGGGAAGCTTATCGGTCGGGCGTGTCCGTATGCCTCAGGGCTTGATCCGGAGATTGAGTAGAACCAATGACCGGGCACTGATAAGGGAACAGTGGATTCAGGCAAGAAAGCCACCAGGTAAGGGTCCGATGTTGTCGTCTTTGGAGGTTGCTTGGAAAGCTTGGAAGTCTCCTGATAAGAGATTCCGACCTGATAGCACCGCCGCACAGCTATCGCGTCCCTTACTTCCCTCCCGCCTTTGCTGCACCCCACAATCTCTCAGCCCGTGTAAGGCAGGTTGCTGGCGAGATGGAACGATGGGGAATCGGCAATCCAGCCTGATGGGAAGCACTCGGGACGCTCGGCGCGATCTGGGTGGATGAGCCTGGGGGGGTGAAGAGATCGGTGTGGGGTGGGAGCTGGTGAAGCGAGTCGTGGTCGTTACGGTTGTCGGCCGTTGACCAGCTCACTCGGCGAGTTGGTTGAGCTGGGGGAAGAAGGCCACCTCCTTCACCGATTTTCCTATAAATATACAAGTGTGCCGGACTTCGCCTAAGCATTGCTGACCGTAACTTACCTCTCGAATTTAAACATCTGTTCTTGCTAGATTATATTGTCGCGCAGATTTCCATGCCAGGTCAAGGTCTTCTTTGTTCGCCGGATATACGCTCCATTCCCAATCTAACCCGCACTTTCAAAGTCGTCCCTTATATCCCGGTCCTTATCACTCTCCCACCCCGCCACCCCACGACTCGCGATAAGCACACTCAACATCTCATCCCAGCATTTTTCGGTTCGTATCCCTTGACCAAGGTGGATTGGATTTAAACCGCCCGGGTCCTGCCTTTCTATACTCCTTCTCGGCTTACCATTGACTTTCGGGTTACCATAAGCATCCAGAAACTAAAACAACATGTCTGCGTCTGGTATCTCTGGAGACGGGCCGCTCGTGGTCCTGGCTTCCACGAGAGCCGTGCTCACACTTCCGGATGATTCGTTGGTGCTGACGCCGGCAACCATCACACTATCTGCTGCCACGGGCAAGATCATCTCGATATTTCCTGCCGTCCTCCCCAAATCCTCGTTCCCACCCTCCGCCACATACCACGATTACAGCCCTAGGCTTTTGCTCCCCGGCATAGTGGATGCCCATGTCCACCTCAACGAACCCGGACGAACAGAATGGGAAGGTTTCTACAGTGGCACGAGGGCCGCTGCCTCGGGTGGAGTCACCACCGTCATCGACATGCCGCTAAACGCTATTCCTCCGACAACAACGCTTTCCGGGTTCAAGGAGAAGCTCGCTGCCAGCCAAGGCCAGTGCTGGGTGGACGTCGGCTTCTATGGCGGTATCATCCCTGGAAACGCCAGCGAGCTGTTGCCCCTTGTAGAGGCCGGCGCTCGCGGCTTCAAGGGATTTCTCATAGACTCAGGGGTAAGTTTGACACCAAGTCAGTGTAAACACTGGGCAACCCGCTGACCCAACGCAGGTCGAAGAGTTCCCCGCCGTGTCGTCGACCGATATTGCACTAGCAATGACAACGCTCAAGGACACACCCACTACCCTCA
Organism: Cercophora scortea; assembly: GCA_033439705.1. Taxonomy (NCBI): domain Eukaryota; kingdom Fungi; phylum Ascomycota; class Sordariomycetes; order Sordariales; family Lasiosphaeriaceae; genus Cercophora; species Cercophora scortea. The sequence continues at coordinate 2,213,105 of JAUEPO010000007.1, forward strand.
TGTTCCACGCAGAGATGATCCCTCCCATCGCCGACTCTGTGGGCGATGCCGTCCAGCACTCCGAGCCTCCTCTCGCGCCGCACGGCGAGCTCAGCAAGTACAGCACGTTCTTGGAGTCGCGCCCCCCAGCCTTTGAGACGTATGCCGTGGAGGAGATTTTGTCGCTGGCAGAACTTGCGCCCGACCTGCACCTGCACATTGTCCATCTCTCAGCGATAGAGTGCATCCCCATACTCAAGAAGGCGCGCCAGGACGGCATCAACATCACGGCCGAGACATGCTTCCATTATCTCGGACTCAGCTCCGACAACATCGAGGATGGCGACACTCGCCACAAGTGCTGCCCACCGATCCGCTCGCAGACGAACCAGGATCGGTTGTGGGCCGAGCTCAGCGCCGATGACGGCTGCATCAAGACCATCGTCTCAGACCACTCTCCATGCACCCCGGAGCTCAAGCTGCTCCCGGAACATCTGCAGCACGCCGAGGAAGACACTTATCAGACCAACATGCACCATTCCGACTCCGGAATCGACATGTCTCTGCCCAAGAACTCCATCGACACCGCAATCAACCTCAAGGTCGAAGGCCAAGGTGACTTCTTTGCCGCGTGGGGCGGCGTCTCCTCGGTCGGTCTCGGCCTCCCAATCCTCTACACCGCGGCCACGACGCGTGCTGCCCAGGGCGACACGGTGCCGTCGATTGTCGACATCGTCCGTATGTGCTCGCAGGCCACGGCGAAGCAGGTGGGACTCGGACACCGCAAGGGCGGGCTCAAGATTGGCATGGACGCCGACGTGTGCGTGTTCGACGACGAGGACGTGTGGATGCTGCACACGGGCGACATGCGCTGGAAGAACAAGTGCTCGCCGTGGGAGGGACACACCTTCAGAGGCCGTGTCCAGGAGACGTGGCTGAGGGGCCAGAAGGTGTTTGAGCTCGGCGGCGCGAATGCTGGATTTGTTGGAGCCGGACCGGTGGGCGAGGCGATTGTGGAGAAGAGGACGGAGTAAGACCAGGGCTGAAGTGGGAAGCCCGAGTTGATGCATGTCGTCGAGATAAAAATACCCAGGGCTTTTTTCTTTTTTCTTTTTCTTTTTCCTCTTCGTTTTGTTTGGCTTTTCAGCGGCATTGGCTTTTTGTAAGAATTATTGTATCCGCGGGGGAAAAAACTGCATGACTAGAGAGTTTGCATCTGATGAATTGAAGAAACGAAGTCACTCCTACCTACCTGTGCAGGTATCCATCCGCATGCAACCTCGCACGATCCCAGCCTACTGTAGGTGCTTCACCATAGGTCAGGTAGGTTACGGGAATGATGGAAGTCATGGCGTTGTTTGCAACTCAAATGCTAAATGACGTACACGGCAGGGCAGTACCAGACATTTCATGTCGATCATTGAAATTATCATGGGGCGAAGTTGTTGGCTTTCGGTTATCAGGTCGCAACCTTGGAAAGAAGATCTCAAGTTTATTTCCCGACTTTACAGAACGTTCTGTGCCGTATATGCGGTTTTTGGCGCCATTTCGTCGTCGTCGTTGGCTGAGGCCTAACCCATTTCCGCGTAAAAATAAAAACAATAAAGAGTGCTTTAGATTGATGGTGGGGATTCTGCTCCACACATGCACTCCATGCGCTTACGGCTGCGCCCACGCTATGGAGGTGGCCCAATGCACCAAGACCTCAGGCAGGTTGCCTAACGGAAGCATGCCACATTCTATATGACAAACTGTTAGCACATTCCAAAACACCTATGACCGGGCATACTATGCGTACTGTGCACATCCCATGCCAGGTTGGGTACACAAACACGGGTAGGGCGAGCGGCTTGGGGCCCTCACCTCAGCTTTCCATCGCCCTATCAGAACATAATGGAGATGCTGTCTCCTGCTGCTGCACTGCACAGTAGACTCGCGGATTGCGTGTCCAAAACATTGGCAACGCGCAATCGCTGAAATAAGACGGAATGCATCACGGATATTGATATTGGACCGTCGGGTTTGTACATACATGTACCTACGCCGAACCTGATCACGCTGAGGTACAAGTTACTACTTCTCCTGTTGTTGCTTTCCTTAGCTTTTCCCCGAATCAGATACAGGTCATCCTCGATGGTTTCGCAAAAGGTACGGCACGACGTCTATCGATAGGGACCGCTCTCCATGCACCAACAGGATAATGCCCTGTATCATAATTATCCTGTCCTGTACACAGTAAGTCGGGATGGGATAGGGCTGGCAACTCCCATCCACTTTGTTGTTTCCTGTCGCCTTCCAGTTCTGGTCCATGCCCCTGGTGGGCTGTTGGTCCATTCAGCGCTGAACTGCCCCTGGATGCTGGGACCTGATCGGGCTGCATGAAGCATGGAACATGGCTTACTGGGCCGGGCTTCCAGCGCACTGCCCGTGGAGCCTGCTTAGCTTGGCCTCTGGCTGCCAGTTGGCGCCTTGGCCTGCCTGCTGGTTCGCTTCGCTTCGTGTCAACCACGGTGTCGGTCGGGCAAACACCCCGTCCAATCCCAATTTCCTCTTGGCTACCTGGTATCCCCGGTCCTGGGTTGCAGAGCCCTGAATCCTCCACCCTCACCAGTTCCAGTTCCAGTCTCCAGTCGTGCCAGTCTACACAGTACAGTCTCCCGCTGCTCGCTCCAATCTACCAGGTACCCAGAGTTTCTATTTCCGGCTTTGATAGCACAGTCGCGCCGTAAAAGTCTCTTGTTTTTATTTCCCCTGTTGCACATCATGCATGGTCGGTTCTCCAGAGGATGCACATGATCTACCTAGGTTGAACCGCCCCGTCCCATTGTCGCCGCCTGTCCACACGTGTCACTGTGCTGCGCTGCACTGCCCGCTGGTAGGAGATCCCGTCCCCGCCTAGCCCAACTTGGGTTCACCTTCTCCTAAATCCAACCTCCACTGCCAATCCCGCCGCCCACACCAGCCAGCTCGATACCCACCCTCCACCCTCCTTACCATTCCACCGAGCGCAAAGCCCGACCAAGCTACAAACCACAGCACAATAGGATCAGGCCGGTAAGCTTGGCGCCTTCGAATATTGCATCCTCCCAGCCGAGCGTTCCCGATCCCGACGCCGCGTCGACGTTCCCGCCACCGTCGCCCGACACCAAAACAAAACACAAACAGGGACAGGCCGACATCGAAGAAGTCGACTTCATTGTCCTGGGCCCAAGCATGTGCGCCGCCTCCGACACCAGCCCCCCATAACGCCAACATCGCTCATCGAGTAGCAATTACCTTCCTTGCGCAGTTCCTGGATGCATCTATCCCCTGAGATGCCCTCCTTCCTACCCGACGAAAACTCGCCAATCTACTCGCCATCCTCGGGAATCGTCCACCTCGACCCTGCTGCCCAGTACGGCCTATCGAACGAAAAGGTCAATGGACACATTTCCCGCCAGCCGCAATCCGACACCTCAAATGAGAGCTTCGACGAGAGCTCGTCACACTCTACGCACACGTCCGAGGGTTCTGAGACAAGGCGGCAGGTGAATGGGGACTGTCCGTGGCCGCCGAGCATGAATACTCTGGCGAATGGGAATTCTGGTAGAGGAGCAAACGGGGTGGCCACAGAGGACCTTGGAAACTGGAAACCACTTCCGAATGGCGGCGTACCCGTCTTGGCCGATCGGACGCGGCCCCGGCCAACTTCGGTCCGTGATTCAGAGGCAAACGACGGGCCAGGACCCGGCTCCAATGAAGCCCACCCACGGGCCTCTGTGAGCTCTACGACTGGGGGTTCTATACAGCAATCCCCAGTTGAGATGTATTTGCACCCGGCAAACAAAGGAGATGTTCGCGTCGTCGAGAATGGGGCCCCCACGCTTCCCGCCATTCCATCTCATGGAGCTCTCGCAAGCTTCTCGGCTGTCAGCTCTCCGTCATTGGCTCCCGGCGCTACGAGTCCCGAGTCAGGCCAGAGCAACCAGCAATCACACCATCGCTATTCGTCCCCCCCAATCTACAACACACTCGGGTCCAGTCCCACCTCTTCCGGGGCGTTGCAGCCGCCGCCACCCGGAGTCGGGATCAAATATCGCCACACGCTAGAGGTGCCTAAGGTCTCATCCGGCCGGGGGTCTCGGGACGGTGTAGATACGGCTTTCTCGAGCGGTCGATTCTCGCCAACCGGCGCGGTTGGGGGACGGAGAGGGTCGCTTAGCTTGGCTAGGAGAAATACGCGATCCTTGCATTCAGACATGCCGCGCGATGAAATCATGCCGGACGAGGATGTTCTTCGGTGGACAGAGGCGTACCGTCAAAAGCGAGCCAGCAAAAGGAAGAAGCGAGAGGTTGAGGACGACGATAGAGTCTTGGTTGGGACAAAGGTGGACGAGAAGCATGCGAATTGGGTCACTGCCTACAACATGTTGACTGGCATCCGGGTGTCCGTGTCTAGAACGAATGCGAAGCTCGACCGCGATCTCACCGATGCCGACTTCGAAGCCAAGCAGAAGTCTACTTTTGATATGTGAGTGCACCAAAGGGCCTGCACTCTGGAGTGATTCGAGCTAACATGCCTGAAGTGCCGGAAATGAGCTGGTACCATCAGCCAAGTACGACTTCAAGTTTAAGGACTACGCTCCTTGGGTGTTTCGCCATCTACGCCGCCTCTTCCGCTTGGATCCAGCCGATTACCTCATGTCGCTGACCGGGAAATACATTCTGTCGGAGCTTGGGTCCCCGGGCAAGAGCGGCAGTTTCTTTTACTTCTCCCGCGATTATAAATATATCATCAAGACGATCCATCACGCCGAGCACAAATTCCTTCGCAAGATTCTCAAGGATTACTATCAGCACGTCACCAACAACCCAAACACACTCCTTTCGCAATTCTATGGGCTGCATCGTGTCAAGATGCCCTATGGCAAAAAGATTCATTTTGTGGTCATGAACAACCTCTTTCCCCCGCATAGGGATATTCACCAAACCTTTGACCTGAAAGGCTCCACCGTCGGCCGAGAATACAAAGAAGACGATCTGGGAACGAATTCAAGAGCAACTCTGAAGGATCTCAACTGGCTTCGGCGGCAGCAGCACCTTGAATTTGGCCTCCACAAGAAGAAGCTCTTCCTTGAACAGCTGCAGAAGGATGTCGCCTTGCTGCAAAGACTCAAAATCATGGATTACTCGCTGCTCGTGGGTATCCATGATGCTCAAAGGGGCAACGAAGAAAACCTCCGAGGCAAAACCCTGCGTGTCTTCAATCCCGGCGGTAGCGCACCTGAGGAGCACGAGCAGCCCCATTCGGTTCTCATGCGGACTCCATCGAAGCTGGAAACCCAGCGCAAAGCTAGGGAGTTGCGGCAAATGATCAAGTCTGAAAGGCCGGTTCCAATGGGCGAAACTGGCAGTCAAATGCCGGATGAACTTGGAGAAGGACAGAATCGCCCCGGGTTCGTCTTCAATCAGGACGATGGCGGATTCCGGGCAACCCACGAGGACAACTCTCCGGCGGACGAGATATACTATCTGGGAGTGATTGATTGCCTCACCCACGTAAGTCGCGAACCCCCAACGTTCCATGACTGTCTCGGCTAACGATGCCACAAGTATGGAATTATCAAGAAACTTGAACATTTTTGGAAAGGTTTCTCCAACGACCGCCATCAAATCTCCGCTCTGCCGCCACAGGAGTATGGGGAGAGATTCTTCAACTTCATATCGGGCATCACCATGTCTCCGGAAGAGGCAGCTCGAGCAGCACAGGAGAAGGATGCTGCTGCCGCTGCGGCGGCGGCTGCTGAAGAGCGGGAACGTCTCGATAATGATAACGCGGGCCGCCGTTCGTCCAGCGCAATACCCCCAGTTCCGAACTACTCACCTCCTCCTCCGCCTACGTCTCTTCCAGCGGAGCGACGATCGCCTCAAGTGGAGGCCACGATTCAAAAAGCCGAGCACGAGGCACGAAAAGAAAGGCATGGCGCGATCTCAGAGGAGGATATACCGGACAGGACGCTTCGGACAACCGTTTCCCCACCTGCGGGTAGCTCAGGAAACACCAAGAACGCCCACGGACATACTTCGTCCCCATCTGAGCGCCTTGCGAATCAGGCAAGCATTCTTCCAGTGGTAGAAGAGACTGCCGAGGGTACGTCGACTGGAAACCGGAGTCGGAATAGCCATGTTAGCAGTCTTACCACGGAAGACGACTTTCGGCCCTTGACGCCCGCCAAAGACGGCGAGGAGAGGGAGGCAGGATTTGGCAACCCGCTTCTTCGTGGGCACGGCAGCGGTAACAAGGGACACGGGCCACCACCTACGCCCCCAAAGTCTGCGTATGGACATGGTGCGCTGAAGCCTGAGAGCGCTGATAGTGGATATGGCTTCACTGGCTCAAACGGGAGCGGGAGCGGGAGCGGAAATGGTGATCTCAGGAGCGCCACGGGGTCGCAGAAGTCGGGCAAGGTGCGACCCCAGCTCAGCAGAGACAGCCTGGATAAGGCCCTCCCTCCTCTCCCGGGGACGTTGTAGGACGATAATCCCGTGTCGATTCTTGACAGCCGTTCCCAAGGCGTGGTGCTAGGGTTGTGCATAAACCCGGATGATGAGAAGTCGGCGCAGCAGAAAGAGAAGTGGGAGCTGGTGCGAGACATATTTCTGGAAACCATCGCCTCCGGCACAGGGTCGAGTCGCGGAACTCAGCCCATCATGGCTGGGCAGTGACATGGACCACGAAGGATCCCGATCAGGAATGCATGAAGTTGTGACGGATGCTACTATAGGCAGGGACGGCGGCGGGCGATGATGAGAACCTAATTGCTTTTTTTTTAATCTTGTTTTCTTTGTCTGCGTGTGTTTGCGTGTTTTTACCCCGACCACGGCTGTCATTATTACTCCCCCCCCCTCCAAAGCCGATTACTTGAAAAAGACATGATACCACCGTTTTGCATGGAGCTGCACCAATTTAAGAGTCTTCTTTTGTTTATACACTTTTTCCTATCGTCTTGCGCGGTTTTCTTTTTCTTTTCCTTTTTTCCTTTTTCTCTCTTGGTTTCTTTGTTACCTCCTTATTCATTGGCGCTCAGTCCTGGTCCAGGACTCTTGAGATCAGTCGCCAGGGGGCTCTCATCAGCTAAAGCCTTTTTCTCGATCCCTGCATTTGTCTTTATTATCATCGTTGTGGACATTAGATCATCTGACGGGCGGGCATGAGGCGGGTCGTTACGGTACGACTATCACAATCACACCAAGGGAGGAAGAGATCGGGTGGGATGCACAGGTCAGGGGGGAAATATGGGAAGCTGGATGTATTTTGTGAGATTAACAGAGGTGGCCTTTGGGTATAGAAGCGAGCTGAACAAGATGGGGAGAGGAGAGCAGTTGCAGATGGTGTGGCGCGAGCTTGAATGATGTCCAAGCCAGGTCGCAGATGGGATATCAAGTCTCGACCCAAGGTATCACCTATGGTAAGGTGCTGCTGTTTTTCCTTTATCAGTGCGATGTACATAGCATGGCTACCAAGATACCTTATAGACTTCATTTATGGTGATGAGGCCGACGCCGGCTGCTCTTTTTTACCACCCGGGATGTCTCTCGCCGCCATAAGCACTCAATGATATATGTCTTATTATGACATGGGAGTTGAGATGTTGATTGGGCTTCCCATGCCCTGTCACAAGAACGCCGCTTTTGATCTCCCATAACCCCTTCTTACATGTATGTGTACAACAAGTATCTTCGACCAGTCAGGGTGGATTGGGCGGTTTCTGGTCGGTGGCCCAACTTGCACTCGTGGCATGGCAACCTCGCGTTGCCCGCTCGTTCGCCAGATGCCGGACACTCAGCCGTCTCCGGTACTGGTATAGCATCCATCACAACTGCGCGCACGTGCGCAGTCCCGGCTTATTTCCTCTCGGTAAAGTCCGTCGATATATCCATCTTGTTTGCGCCCTGGGCCTCGAGCTCCTTTAGCCTCGCCTTCTTCTGAATGTCCTGCACCCGCCACTTCTTGAAGTATGTGACCTGTTTGTATGGCCTAGTCAGCACGGACTTCGAGCACTTGCTCCTGCGCTCCCATCGCCAGTGGTGGTTGTGGTGTATGTGCGCAAACAGGATGGGAAGAGTTAACCACGCACCCATTGCGCCGCGCAGTCGCGCTCAAAGTCGGCCGCCTCGCTCTTGCACGCCTTGGCGGCCTTCTTCTCGTCCTTGAGCGCGTCCACGATCCCGTTGGCGTCCAGGCAGGCAAAGTATCCGTCTCGCGCCTCCCAGCACTTCTGGCGCTCGGCGCGCAGGGGAGCGACGGCGCCGGTGCGGACTTCCTGGGCTCGCTTGTCGCCCTCGTCGGAGCCGGACGAGAAGATGCCGAAGAGGCCCATCGTGAAGGGTCCTGTAAACCGGGGGGTTGCCGATTGGCCGGTAGATTGTTTGCTTGGAGGAGAGAAGGGGTAGGGAGTTGTTTTGGCTGTGAAGTGTAGCCCGTCGGATTGACACACGAGGAAGAAGCCGCGAGCGACAAGCTTGGCAAGGCGTCGTGATTATCAAGGTGCTACGGCTGCTAGTGTACCTGGTTCAGGTCAGGTAGCTAGGTAGGTACCCGGCGACCCAATGCCGGCCGGATGACAGAAAACAATGGACCCCACGTGATCGTATCGCGCTAAAAGCAGCAGGGCGCCGCCGCATGGGCCAGGGTCCGATCATCCCATCCATGCATGCTGTCAGTTTGGACGGGGCCGTGGGTTACGAGTTACAGGAGGGTGTCATTTAATTCGGTACCTTGCCTTATTTCTCAAAGCATTTTAACGACCAGACCAGGCACAAGGCAGCGAGCGAGGCTCAACGGTTGCGATCCCATTTCTAGCTACCACGCAGGCATTTGGCCATTTCCTCCCCGCTACACTGAAAACGCTCCGCTACCCGATACAGGCAGCGACAGCGACTTGTCCAGCGGATACAGCAGCCTCTCCGCGAAACAATGACCCCGAGATAACACGTCCCCATCCACCAAGTTCAAACTTCGAAAGACGACGCCATAAAGACGAGAACGAGTCCCGGCGCGTCGCCGAACACGGCAGGCGCATAACAAAACGTGCCAATCCCGACCGGCCTCCACCCAAGCCGCACACACATCTTCTCCAACCCGCGCCGAATCATGCCGCGACGCCGACGGCCCCCGCGGTCCGGCGCCCTGACGGAGCTGCCCCCGCTCAAGATCCTCAGCCAGATCGCCGCGCTGCAGGGGCTCTACTACCTCGCAGCGCTGGTTCTCATGGGCTTCACCGTGCTGGTTGCGGGGACACATTTCAGCGCCGACCTCGTCTTTGGCTGGGGGTCGGTGCGCGGCGATACGACGGAGGGATGGCTGATGGGGTTCGTGTGGATTTTAGACGGGGGATTATTAATGTACGTGTTTATTTGTTCTGGGTGCTTCTTCTTTTTCCGTGGAGACCTTTGGCTAACGGGATCGCTTAGGGCCCTGGCAATCATCTTCCTCATCGGCCGCTCCAAGCTTGTGCTCGACTTTGCCCTCTCGCTTCACGGCATCCACCTCCTCGTCGTGACGCTCTACACCGGGCAACTGCCCCTCAACACGGCCTGGTGGTTAACCATGGCGGCCTCGAACGTCGTGTCAGTCATGCTCGCTACGTGGGGGTGTCGGTACCGGGAGCTGAAGCCAATATCTTTCGGCGGGAACGGAGGTGGAACCGCTACTGCTGCGGCAGCGGCATCGGGCGGGAATGCCGGAGAAAACGGCGGGGGAGATCTCGGCGCGCCGGGACTAGACGGGGACGAAGAGGAAGGATTTACACGCGGCAGGGGCAGAGGGAGGGGGAGAGATGGGGCGGGCGAGTACGAGATGGTCAAGATGAACGGCGGCACAGACAGGTAGCATAGGGCGGTGGGGATTTTTTTGGACCGTCAAAGAGGTAGGGTATGTATTTGTTCGTCCTGGCCGGCCTGTTGGAAGAATCGCATCGGATCGTCTCGGCATCCCTCGGCGTTTGGGTTGTTACTAAATAAGTTACCCCATGGTTAATGAATCTCGAAAGAATACAATGATGATATATATCCTGTCTTGGGAGACTTTCCCGTCAAGCATATTCAGCTGCCTAGTCTCTACTGTCCGGTTATTGGCAACATACAGGGGACTAAATAATAGCCTGGCAAATGCCCCTGCCATCCATCACGTATTATGAGATAGACTCGCCTTTCGGAATCCAAATGGAAGGCATAGCATCTTCACGTTTAACTGGCCAGTGTTGGCTTCAGACGAGGGTCAATTCTATTTCGTATGATCCAGGTAGGTAGGTGAGGTGTTGTGCAATCTAGAGCCTGCCGACTACGAGAGTTAAAGGACAAACAGTCACCTTTGAGTTACTTTGCCCATCTGCTCAAGTTCCTTGGTATCTGGCAAAGTATTCATTCTTTCCGGTCCATGGACTGTATTATCCCCCAGGGCAGTCCTGATAACACTTCCTTCGTCGCTTCCGCATGACTCCACTGTTTCGGATGGCTGATGCACGCCATTGATGTGACTTGTCTCTCCTTGCCGGTCCCAGGTCGTCTTCTCGGAGTTGCTAAGCTGATTGTAACAAAGCGATTCGTGGAATATTTGGTCATGGTCAGGCTCTTTTGTTTGTAGAACCTCGCCGGAGACCAATCCCGGGAGTTCTGGCTTCCCTCCAGTCCGACAGTTGGCGGTGTCAAACCCTCCAAGATCTGGATCCTTTGCGCATTGTGTGAAAGGTGAATGGGGTATACTTTGAATGGCCGGTATTTCATCATCGTGTAGCTCCTTGCCAGGTATTTTGATGTCGGGCTCGAGGCGTCCAGCTAACAATAGGGGGTGCGGAATATCATCTGCGGGAGTCATCTGGCCAATCTCTGCTGTTGGCGTCAGAGCCCCAGGCTGGAAGCTAGGGAACGATTCCAGGGCATAGAGAAAAGACGGTTCCTCTTGCACAACGTGCTCTGACGAACGGAGCACGGAAACACGGGTTTGCGCCGACCTGCCACGATAATACCTGCCGTAGAAGCTATGACTGACACTGGTTGAAATAGGAGTGCCAGCACCAGAGACCGGTGTATTTGATGGCGCCAAGGGAACACTCACTCCGGCCGGTGTGAAAGGGGTTGAGATTCCGCTTGCAGATATGCTTGACAACTCGCTCTGTGTTATAGGCGTATTGAGAGGCAAGGAGGGTACTGACGAGGACGAGATACCGCTGCTTGTCGCAGGGTCCTGATCAGAAATCCCCCCCTTTGTAATGTTGTCAGCCCTGGAAGAGAGCCGATCAAGCTCGCCAGTCGCGATCATTACCCCGGCGAGTGCAATGATCTCCGGGCGGTAGACCGGCAAGTTATGAAAATGAGTGGACAGACCAGACTCGGAGAACACCTCACACGTGTCCCGACTTCGACGCCGTCGCTCTTTTCCTGCTTCCCAGCCACCTGTAGCTGTAGACACAGACTTGGAACGACGAAGTCTGCGTCTCAGTGTGCGAAACTTGTGAACCGCCTCTCGAACCGGGTTTGACTCGTGGTGAGTATATGGAAGCCGAAGAAGAGATGGGGATTCCTGGACAACAATTATCAGTCACTGTCATCTAGAACGTGTTGAGTGGCACGGAAGCTATACCGAGCTTGGTCTCCTAAGCTCTGGACACGAAACTACATCAAGTGGCTGCCTTTCTTCAGTTTGGTGCTTGGCGAGGGACGACAAGCAAGCATCTCTATGGGATACCCCGAGTCTTTCGCTGGTCTTGGTCTCTCCCCAGGTGATCTGTCTCCCTAAACTTGGCTCCGTGTTCGATATAGGCGAAGCCGTTCGACTCCAGGGTTTCTTGAAAACCTGCTTAATACTCTCCCCTCCATAACATCGAATCTCGGTCAGACTGTCCTGCTGGCGGGGGCAGCCGGGTTCCTGTGGTCCTGTGGATAGCGGCGGAGCTTGGCCATCGAGCTGAGCCAACAAGGCCTCCGAGCTGTTGCTTCCGAGCCTGCCACAGAAAGAATTGCGGGGATCCCCTGCTAAAGAGCCCCGAGGTATTTGCAAGCCAGATGTCCACGGGGACTCCCAGCACCAGGACTGTCTCCCGAGTGTGGGTACGAGGTATCGTTCTGGACGGTCGAAGGCAGTCGAGCAAGATAAAAGAAGTCGCACCGCAGCAAGATTTGCCAGGTCATGGTTCAGGATATTCCCATTTACGGCCGCAAATGTTCGGTCTTCAGACAAGAATCGTCTACGAGAAGCCGAATGTGATTGCGGTACCGGGGATCGCGAACATTGAACAAGGCCGCCGCACTCCGCCACCGTATTCTCACATTGGGAAATAGTTAGGCTCATCACCTCGCGACCGCTTGTGCGGGCCATAGTAGTGGTGTGCATGGTGCTGATAGGAGTCGTTGGGGTGGTGGTGTCGACGATGCTGTAGCTGTAGGGTTGCAATCAGGTAGAAGGGAACTCGCAGTGTTGGAACTGAGGTGCCTTGACCGGATGGGCAAAGTACTAGGTGGATTTATGACTGCTTGGACTTTTCTGGGCGCTGTAGTCGGAATAATCGAGCCCAGTTGCTCCCACAGTCCAGCTTGTGGTGGACGGGCTAGGGCATGGTAAATGGGAGGCCAATGACAATACACAAGCCGGCAGATAGCCAGCGAAGGGTTAGGATAGCATAACAGGCAGAGAGGAGGATTTGAAGGAGGTACAGTGATGTTTTGTTTTCTCTCATCTGGTCAATCTTGGCAGCCTGAAAGTTGGTCAGTGAGCAAAGCTGGCTCTTTCCCCCAGAGTCGGGACAACCTCCCATGCCTTCCCTTCCCGGTCTATATCGACGAGGACTTGCCAGGGCAGGCACGGCAGGTTCTGCTGGCCCAAACCGCAGGTACCAAAAAAAGCGAAAGAGAGACAAGAAACGTAACAGCAAGAATTTCTGGTGCACCTCCCTTTTCCCTCTCGACAGATCAATTTACCTGACATGTATGCTAACGTAACGTCCCAGGCAGGGACATCGCACACGGCCCACCGCCAACACGAAAAAGGCAATAAACTGCAGATAAATGACAGCTCAGCGGATATCTAACACTCGATCCGTTAGCCTAACGACCTGAGGAATTCGTTTCCTCCAACGGGAACGCAAGGCGCTGGTGATGATGATTGGCGTGAAAGGTGAGACTCGAATCAACTGAATGGCCATACCCGACCCTAACCCTGACTACACCCGAGATTAGCTAACCTCGGCTTTCGCTGTCGCGCTTCGTACCTGGTCAGGTGAGGTACCTACCAGGTGCTTGGCCTAAGACGGCGAAAAAGTGCAGGACGTGTAAACAACGGGGTCAGAACGGGGTCATGACGATGTTCATGGCGTTGGATGCTGGCATATTGGCTGCACATATATACGACCCCGGGCTTCACCGCTGTCTTCCACCGAGACACGCACCAAACTGAACATCGAGAATGTCAAGACTCCTGCTGAAGAGGTGGCCCCAGCGGGTGCTCCTCCAGGCTCTTCCCACGCGCAACGCTCGCCATGCCCGCAGCTTCGCCTCTTCGTCCCCAGTCCCCCAGTTCGACTGGCAAGACCCGCTAGCATCCAAGAACCTGCTCACCGAGGAGGAGCTGGCCATATCGGAGACAGCAGAACGCTACTGCCAAGACCATTTGCTACCGCGTGTGCTGCGTACGTCCCTGATGATGATGACGAACCTGCCTCCCCGTCTCCGCTATATTGGCCGATGCGCTCCGGTTCGCTAACTCGACCACCAGAGGCCTACCGTGATGAGCATTATGACGCTCAGATTCTCCGGGAAATGGGCGAGCTAGGGCTGCTGGGTGCTACCATCCAGGGCTATGGCTGCGCCGGTGTGTCGACCGTGGCCAATGGCCTCATCACACGGGCCGTCGAGCGTGTCGACAGCGGCTATCGCAGCGGCATGTCGGTGCAGTCTTCGCTGGTCATGGGCGGCATCGATGAGTTTGGGTCGGCCGAGCAGAAGGACCGCTACCTCCCCGAGATGGCCAAGGGCACCCTCATTGGCGCCTTTGGCCTGACGGAGCCCAACCATGGAAGTGATCCGGGCTCGATGGAGACAATCGCGCGCCCTCATCCTCAGAAGACTGGCTATTACTTGCTCAGCGGCTCGAAGACCTGGATTACCAACTCGCCGATTGCAGACGTGCTGCTGGTATGGGCAAAGCTGGAAGAGACAGGCAAGATACGCGGTTTCTTGGTCGACCGGAAAGACTGTCCTGCTGGCACTCTGGAGACCCCGGCAATCAAGAACAAGAACGGCTTGCGGGCTTCCATCACCGGCATGATCCACCTCGCGGACTGCCCGGTCCCGAAAGAGAACATGTTTCCCGACGTCGAAGGCCTCAAGGGTCCCTTCTCATGCCTCAACAGTGCCAGGTACGGAATTGCGCTGGGCACGATGGGCGCCCTTGAGGATTGCATCGCGAGGGCAAGAACGTATGCACTTGAGCGGATACAGTTTAAAGGAAACCCAATTGCAAAGTATCAGCTGGTTCAGAAGAAGCTCGCCGACGCTGCGACTGACGCAGCCTACGGCGTTTTAGCAGCCATCCAGGTTGGTCGCCTGAAGGACGAAGGAAAAGCTACCCCTGAGATGATCAGCATGATCAAGCGCCAGAACTGTGACAAGGCCCTCCAGAATGCGAGGGTTTTGCAGGAGATCTTTGGCGGGAATGCCGTCAGTGATGAGTACGGCATTGGACGCCATGTGGCCAACCTCTTTGTCACCCAAACATACGAAGGCCAGAGTGACATTCACAGTGAGTTCTTGACCTGTCCTGATCAAACCTATCTCTCCTACATTCTCGACGAAACGCGTACTAACCAGGTGTAGGTCTCATACTGGGAAGGGCAATCACTGGTCTTCAAGCCTTTGTTTGAGAGAAATTACAGGCAAAAAGGAGCAGGTCTCATAGGATCAAAAGGGAGGCGCCTGCGGGACCTGATTCATCGCTCTGAAAGCCATTTGGGCTTCTCTCCATCCGATAACGCAGGTCATTGTTGGAGGCAGTTCAGTATATATGAGATGATATAAACCAGCGCCTCAGGTGATCAGTGGCGAGGCAGCCTATTTGTCTCACCTGTCGCAGTGCAGCTTTTGTATTGCTCATACGAGGATTCAGTCCCAAGGGTGATTTCTGGACTGGTCGCCCTTACTCAGACAACCACTCGGGCTCCGTGACGCACTTTACTGTTGCAGCTTGCGACAGTAAAGGAAAAAAAAACTCTTACAAATCAAGGCCAGGAAGTAAGTTCTCTCTATATTTCACATCCATACCAGGTAGTTATGGTTGTGTTGGGTTACTGTAGGTATATGACAAATGTGTACAAAGTCATTGCAAATGCCCAGTGTCTGGAACTGCAAGGGCAAAAGGGTGCTCAGGCTTGCGGACTATCTCCATTACCAACAGGATGTGAGCAGCTTTGCTAGTGCAATGATTAGGCAAGCACTAACGCTACCTGAACGGGCGCTCTGGATGTGATTTGATGTGAGTGCATGATCGTTAGGCGCCAAAACCAGCGCGGCGGCCCAGTGAGCACTGAGCGGGCTGCAGGCCAGGCGCCAGAAAATCCTGTTCCCGTTCATCGCAGCCCATTCGATTTCGGCCTTGCCCCTCAGGCTCGTGCACGCACAGCCCACCTGCCTTCCCTCCACAACAGCACCTGAACCCACCTTTGTTGGCTCGATCCATTTCCCACCCGCCCGCCATTCCTCTTGCAACCTCGACAGCAACTCTGAATCCCTCGTCTTTGGCGATCACAACGGTACTCCGACGTGACCTGATATCGCGTGTCTCCTGGTATGTTCAGAAATCCGCCTCTACTCCTCACCATTTTTTCTTCATTAGAGCGTACCGTCGCAAAACACGCAGCCCGGTCGATCTTTTTCTCTGCCCTTCCATCGACTCCCTGACCATCGTCGCTGACCCAGCCTTGAATCCAACCAGCCCTCCAACCCCTCGACCCAAGAAGTTCATCAGAACCAAAACACAACATACATCCACACCGTCAAAATGGCGTTGAAGAGAATCAACAAGGAGCTCACGGATCTCGGCCGGTATGTTTATCTTCGAACCCGGATTGTTTCCCGTTTCCCGCGATGCCACAGAACCCTGGAGTCTGCCGTCATTCGAGCGCCCGTTCGTGGTGGGGCCAGCGTGAGGGTTCCGAGCCGCAGCCTGGAAGACCAGCGAGCCTCCATCGTCTATGACGGCGACCGAGGAGACGCTCGAGAGTCGCCCGTGTATTGTTTGTCGTGCCTTGCTAACGCATCGCCCTTTAGTGACCCTCCCTCGTCATGCTCGGCCGGCCCCGTAGGCGAAGATCTGGTATGGATAACCACCCACCCCGCTTCCGATAAGCGCAGCCTTGGCTCCATCCTGCATCTAGTATCTCGATGCGCCTTGGGCGCCACGGAATAATATCCCAACCTTTACTGACATGGCCAACTCGTTAGTTTCACTGGCAAGCGACGATTATGGGACCCGTAAGTGCTGCTTGTGCCCCGTCCACCACCCTGTCGCCGCCTACGCAGCCTCGAGGCCGAAAAACACCAGCAACACAGTCTTTCTCCGAGATCGACACCACACTCGACGGATGCCATACTAACTCGCGGCTCCTCTACAGAGCGATTCCCCATACTCCGGCGGCGTGTTCTTCCTCGCTATCCACTTCCCTACCGACTACCCGTTCAAGCCTCCCAAGGTTAACTTCACCACACGCATCTATCACCCCAACATCAACTCGAACGGCAGCATTTGCTTAGACATCCTGCGAGACCAGTGGAGTCCGGCGTTGACAATCTCTAAGGGTATGTTGCCGCTAAACGTTCCTTGAGATACGCCCATTACTTTTTTCAAATCGCTAACCATGCCTCAGTTCTGCTCTCCATCTGCTCGATGTTGACGGACCCCAACCCTGACGACCCCTTGGTGCCCGAGATCGCCCATGTTTACAAGACAGACCGTGCCAGATATGAGGCGACAGCACGTGAGTGGACTCGGAAGTACGCTATTTGATGACGGTGTGTTGGACATATTTTGGGGCCAACGGCGGCGCTGAATCCTTCTGGCTTTCGTGCTTCTTTTGCCCACGCCCGCGGCAATCATATCCTGCGTTTTTATGCTGCCTGTCATCCCCGCTTTAGGGCAGATGGGAAGGTTTCCGTTGATTTGTTGGAGGGGAGGGAAGACGGTGCTAGGGGGGTGTGGAAAACAGACATCCCTTTGGTCGGGTCACGGCTGGAAGGGGAGAGTACCACGAGAATCAGCACATTATTACATTACATTGCGCAACTAGGGAATGTTCAGGGTTTCGGCAATTGCATTCATCTTTGATTTCCCATACCGTTCTATCCCAAGCGTTCGAGTTGTTCATATTGCGACCAACACAAGACCCTCTTTTCTTACACAAGTCATCGAGTGCCGTGGATTGGAGAGGTGATGTGCGAGCGTTTGTGAACTTCGTCCGTTCCTAGCTAGGTAGGTACATATACTCGTGGGTAGGTAGGCATTCCAGTCCCGCCAGCTTTATCATGATTGTTTGTCCGTCCGAGTCTTGATTTCTCCTCGACTACTCGGGCTGCCTGCATCTACACGGTGTACTTGCCGACAGCTTAACAGTTTCTCACTGCTAGCCATCACTACTAAAACCGAAAAATGGACTGTACGATGGCACATGATTGCTGTTCACTGTGATGTGGCTTCTTCGCTTGGCGTATGTAGATCCTGCCAAATTCAGTGATGAGACTGCCAGCGAATTGCTTTACCACTGTTTCCTCTTATATCCTGTCCACCCTTTTTACGTGGTTGCCTTCCAGGTTGCTTGGTAATACATAGCAAAAACCTGCGGCACCCCCATTGTGAAGGTTGGGGCTCATGCTGTGCCACCATCTATCTGTAGCCCAAGACATTGACATTGTCTATCACAATTGGCCAGTCCCGAGCTTAAGCCACCCGGTAGGTAACCACGGACATCAACGAACTTATTTTCTCTAGTTAGGAAGGGGTATGATGCCTAGTGAAGAAAGAGCTGACTCGCTTTGGCCAGAGTTGAGCGCCGTTGGGGTTGGTATGTATTGTTTCCTTACTTTCTTGCTCTGTTAAGCCATGAGACCGGCTCGTTCAAGAAATTATCAAGTTGAGTTATGAGAAATCACGCAGGTGAAGGAAAGGGGCAGCCATGAAGCACATTGCCCTGGTGCTAACTGACGGTGTAAAGCTCTAATATGGAACCGTGTGTTATAACACAATGTGTGATGCTGTTCTTCTGGGGATTGAATGGCTCTGCAGCTCTCGTTTCGCAGTGACATTAAAAAAGAATGCCGGAGCAATGAGGACCGTTGGAGACCTAGCATAGAACCCGCGGGTTGATCATTTCTTGAGGACATCTGGAAGTTACGGGCATGTTGCTCAGGTGTTCGAGGCTCGAAGACCACTAGAATGGCGGACGAAGTGCTACCGTGCATCGAGGCAAGAATTAAGAAGGCATTTGAGCTACTAGGCTGGCCTGATGCTTGAATGGGGGTGAGACGAGAATGTCCAACATCCAGATGTTCGAGTGATATTGAAGCAAGTCTGGAGATCGTGTCTATGGCTGGTGCGCCCCACGATGATCCAGGAGTTGTCAACATCTGAGCGGTTCACACTTTGCTATTGGCATCATTGGGTAAGTAAGTTCAATCAAATGAAGAGAAGCAGGCATTCCCTGCGCATACGCGGCAGGATTGCGTAACACAACCTCCACGAGTGGTCGTTGGGATGTAAGATGGCTGGATTGAACATCTGAATATGTCGATGTGGCCCGAAAACATCGCGTGCTTCAGTTGGTCCAAGGTTTCCCGTAACCCTCGCGTTTATGTCTCTCGAGAAGTCGGATATTTTGCGACAAACCCTGCCTCGATATCACATGAGATGATTCCTGGGAGTGTTTATTCTTAGATATTTCGGTGGCCTGCAGCTGATGGCGTGGTTTGCGCCGGAGGGGATCGTGGATCAGCCCAGGGATGAGTTTGTGACTGTGCGAGGCGTTGTGCATTCTAAGCAGGAGCCAGGGTCCTTCTATGGACGAGCTCGAGATGAACGGGATGACTGCAGCGGATGCGGCGATGCACGTATCGAGTGCGTGGGTGGTGCTGGGCTACAAAATACACCATAAAGGGGGGGTTCGGCTAGACCTGCGACCGCCTCCACGGCAGTCGGGGTATTCCTGCCCAGCTTGAGGGAGGCGAGGGGCAAAAAGGAGATCCTCTCCGTCCGCGAATCATCGCCGACATAAATTCCCGCCGACGGGGTTCCGACTCAACATGACTTTGGCGGTCTCAGTTTCATCGTCTGCGAGACTGAGGAAATGTGATTGCTGCTCATGCGGTGGTTTTGAGCAATACTGGCAAATCGTTGAATCTCAAAATCGAGTCCATCCTGTGACAACCGCTCTAAAATCACCATTCATCTTCGACACATTCACCGCTGTCGTACTGGGCGGGTTCAGGATGAAGCTGTGTTGAATGGACGTTGATGAATCTAATGTGCTGAGATTGATGCACATACATTGGCTGGTAGGTTGCTTCGCACCAGCGACGTTCGAATTGCTGCAAGGTTGGCCACTGCGTTTGTGTGTCACGATCCCAGCACGACCCCAGCCGAAACAGCGATTGCAACACGGGCTGAATCGAGCATCCGTGTTGGCCAATCACTGATGGCAGACGAGCTGTCTGAGTGGGGCTTTCCATGTCTTTCGTGCTCCAAGATCCAACACTTGCAGTTCTTGGCAGACCCCTGAGACGCCTCAGAAGGGGCACCCCACACCGTCTTCACCACTTACACAGGAAGCAGAAGGAATCGTTGGTTTTCGAGCCCAATTCTAGACTCCTAGAGGAGCTATGCTGCTCTGGGCTTGAAACCCCGAAGCAGCGCCGCCGCCAGGATGTGCACCACAGGAGTTTGAGCCCGTACGTACTCGTCCAAAGTGGCGCCATTACCCACTTGCAACGACTGGGCGCTGTTTGCGCGCCGTGGAGACTCCAAAGTCCGATCACAGGAATCAGGGATCCGGAATCACTTACCTGATCTTGGATGCAGCGTACGCGTCGTGTAGGAATGTGGGGCGGAAGGTGGCGGGACAGAAGCTGGAAGAATGAAGCTGCACCAGGGCCAAAAGGTTGTCAAGCTCGTCGAGACGGGCTGCTGCTGGCGACGGCGACGCTCGAGATCTTGTTTTCCAATGCGAAAGACTGAACTCGAGTCGCTGCAAGGTGAATCCATCGCCGAATGAAGCCTGGAACTCGAGAGTTTCCCCAGTGCTCCACACACAAACGACGGAAAGACCCATGCTTGTCCCGTCGCCGTTTCCTGCAGTGGCGTCGACTTGCCGCAGAGCCCCCGCCCAGAAATCCCAGACCACCACCGATCAGCCTACCAATACCAATGGAAGGTGGGTGTGGACTCCTCGCGCAACTGTTTCGACTTTCAACGACATGACCCGCCGCCCAAGTTCCAGCCACGTTCGATGCTCGATGCTCCTGTGCTCCTCCGGGCCATCCCTTGCTCGCATCCAAGGGACCCAGGCTCCTTGGCATGAGACGGGTACCTTGCCTTGGGTTACCTTGAATGAGACCAAATGCACGTACGCGGTACTGTGGTAGGCAGCCCATATCCTGTACAGATCGCCTAATGTCCGCTGCTGGCCATCCAGCCATTGCAACCAAATGCTCAATCCAAACATTCCTTCTTTCTCGTTCTCTTCTTCTCCAAGATACCCCTGGACAGGATCCAGCCGCTCTCCTTTCACCATCTCGCGATCATTCTCTCCATTGTCATATCTCGCTCAGCTTGAGGAGAGCACTTAATCTGTAGGTACCTTGATGTTTCGCTTCTTCCATCGTCTTCGTGCCTGTGTACCCCGATATACCCCTTCTCGTCTTCCCTTTCACCCTTTTTCTAGCCCGTCTGTACATCGTTCCAGTAGAACGGTTGCAGTGCCGTCTTCCGATAGGTGAACCTGAGAACACCAGCAGCCGCCGGATGCAGGCATTTATCGTGCAGGTATGATCGACAAGAAATCAGCCCATGTTTCTCTCGTTTCCACCCTCTCGCTTGGCGTCTCCCATAACCAGACCGTCCTCCCACGTCTCGCACTCTGTTCTTGCCTCCTCCCCCTTTCCCGTCAGTGCTGTGCATACCGTCGAGCTGCGTGATTGCTGACCGTCTCGCCTTGCTGCCGTGGCATCTGCAGGCTCTGTTTTCATTCTTTCACGCCACCTTTGGTGTTCAAGCTTCTGCTTCACGACTATCATTTAGACCGGTTCTTCAGCAGGCTCTGAATACGGATTGCACCTTTTGCGACAAATCAACATATAATCGAGACGACGACATAAGAGGAGGAGGACGACCAAAAGGGTTGGAGAGAAGGAATCGCCAAAAAGGGGGTCCGAGACCCGGTTTACAGGTCGGCTTCAGAGGCCCTGCGGAGCGGTGCGGAAAGGACGACAACAAAAGACCCCTCCGAGATGGACGGCTACGGCGGATACAGCTCCAACAGGAGCAGCACAGGCTCGCTGAAGCAGTCGGAGAGATCAAGATGGACGCCACTCACACGCATGTTGCTCTCGGGCGAAATGACACAGGAGAGGCAAAAAGAGTTGACCGCTCGGGAAAAACTTGATCGGTGGATGGTGAACGAGGGCTACCGTCGAATGTGAGTCCCGTGGGGACGTTGATGCGCAGTGCTTTGGACGAGGGAGCTAACTGTGGTAGTTTTGTTTTTGTCTTCGTGGTTCTCCACGCCATCGTGTTCGCCTTCGGATTCGTCAACTTCGCTGTCAAGGATAACCTGCAAGTTGCTCGAGACACCTTTGGACCAACTTACATGATTGCCAGATCAGCGGCGCTGGTACTGCACGTCGACATCGCGCTGGTGCTCTTTCCTGTCTGCCGCACGCTCATCTCCCTAGCCAGACAAACACCACTCAACGGCATTATCCAGTTCGACAAGAACATCACGTTCCACATCACCACCGCATGGTCGATCTTCTTTTTCTCGTGGGTGCACACGATCGCCCACTGGAACAACTTCGCCCAGATCGCAGCCAAGAATAACCTGGGCATCTACGGATGGCTGCTGGCCAACTTCGTCTCCGGTCCGGGCTGGACTGGCTACGTGATGCTGATCGCGCTGACGGGCATGGTCATAACTTCGGTCGAGAAGACACGACGAGCGAACTACGAGCGATTCTGGTACACGCACCACATGTTTATCGTATTCTTCTTCTTCTGGTCTTTCCACGGCGCCTACTGCATGATCCAGCCCGACTTCGCGCCCTTCTGCATCTCGATCGGTACCCAGGCTATTGGTGTTTTCTGGCAGTACTGGATGTACGGTGGTATTGCCTACCTTGCCGAGCGCATTGCTCGTGAGGTTCGCGGTAGACACAAGACGTACATTTCCAAGGTCATCCAGCATCCGAGCAACGTGTGCGAGATTCAGATCAAGAAGGAAAACACAAAGACCAGGGCCGGCCAGTACATCTTTTTCTGCTGCCCTGCCGTGTCTCTTTGGCAGTACCACCCGTTTACTTTGACCAGCGCCCCCGAGGAGGACTACATTTCGATCCACATGCGCGTCGTCGGTGATTTCACGAAAGCCGTCGCCGAGACTCTTGGCTGCGAATTCGGCAAGAAGGGCGAGTCGTCCAAAGTTGTTGGAGTGAACCCCGAGAACGAAGAGGTCGATCCCGCACTGCGCCGTGTGCTCCCTCGGGTGTACATCGATGGACCGTTTGGCTCGGCTTCTGAAGACGTTTTCAAATACGAGATCTCAGTCTTGTGCGGCGCGGGTATCGGTGTTACACCTTTCGCCTCCATCCTGAAGTCGATTTGGTACCGGATGAACTACCCGCAGAAGAAGACCCGGTTGAGCAAGGTCTATTTCTTTTGGATCTGCAGAGACTTTGGCTCTTTCGAATGGTTCCGTTCCCTGCTTCTAGCCATCGAGGCTCAAGATGTGGACAACCGCATCGAGATTCACACCTACCTGACCGCCAAGATCAAGGTCGACGACGCGACGAACATCATGATCAACGATGCCAACGCCGACAAGGACACGATTACCGGGCTTCGGTCGCCGACGAACTTTGGCCGCCCCAACTGGGACATGATCTTTAGAGGCATTAGGAAACTTCATAGCCCTTCCGAGGCTGGAGTGTTCTTCTGCGGTCCCAAGGGGCTGGGAAGCACCCTGCATGTATACTGTAACAAGTACAGTGAGCCCGGGTAAGTTTGGTTATGTCCCCATCATCATCATCATCCAGCAACCACTAACTCGGTAGTAGGTTCAATTTTGTATGGGGCAAAGAGAACTTTTAGACTCAGATGTCTTGGCTTTTTATTCTCTCCATCGAGATTTCATCAAGACAGCCATACGATGAGCGCAGACGAGACGCACGAAGCCAAATCAACCAGTCCAACGTCTCTGGCTGGTACGCGCAATTTGCGTTACTTTCGGCGAGACTACTTGTTGTTGTTGTTTGATGGAACTTGAGAGCAGGATGGCATCGGCTATCCTATCTTGAGCTCTGACATCTGGCTCTTGTCCTTTTTCCGGTAGCCTTGTGTCTCACCCGAAACCGAACGCGACCGGCCCTTTCGAAGAAGCCCATTGCCAGGCGGGATGTAATAAGAGACTAGGAGGAGCTGGGATAGCACAATTGGGCTTTCTCTTCGTCGGCATTTTTGGGTGGCTAGTTTCCGCTGGGAGTCTTGATAAAGTCCTTTGCAGCGGCCTAGACGGTCGCCGGTTTTGCATACGTGCTTGAGTGACAGACTCATCTCATTACCTGGTAAACTGCTGGGTCATTTGACCCTGCATTCGGAGCAGCAGTGCACATTACAATTTTTTGTTACATATCATCATCTTGCTTTCCTTATATACTTGTATCTAGCGACCACATATCGGTGTTTTTACCAATCTAGACTTTTGGGATTCATCTTTGACAGGGGTAAACCTTGTTGGCTCGGGTTGCTGCTCGGTGAGATGGCTTACGAACTTTGAACAAATTACTGATCGGACCGTTAAAGTCTGAAGGCTTTCTTTCACCACGTCCATGGGATACATCGGCCCTTGCTCAAAATTTCGCGCTATGTTCCGGCTGGCTGACCGTTATAGGAACGGGATGTCGACAACGTGGAGCCTATCTGAGTTATGATGTGTGTGGCAGTAGCGTGACTCGGAGGTCAACAGCAACTGCAGCAGCAACAGCTCACACAGGCGGTGTTTTATGGGCGGATGAATAGTTGGATGGATGATGGATGTGGGATGTCTCTCTCAGCCCTCGAGGAGGGTCGAGTTGCGGCTTGCATCCTCACAGATCGGCAGAGAGGCTTTGATGGTTATTGGGTCGCGTCCTGCGAAAAGCAGGTTTTACAACCTGCTGCACATGTAGGTTTTAGAACTACTGTTTCGTCATAACCCGCCCAAGTTAACTCGACATGGGGAATGTGGAACAGAAGGCACAGTAGGTTTTATTTTTCTTCGCCAAGATCGACCAATGCTGTGTTATCTTGGAGTCGCAACCCGACAAGCGTGGTTTAAAAGATTCGGGAAGAACCACTGCGTACCGTCTCTTCTGTTATGGAGTCCCGCTCCACTTTCTATTGCTCCCGCCCCAATCGAGTTTTCCCCAGGCAATATCTGCTCCTGCTCGTTCTGAGTCAAAGTGACCGACCCCGGACACTGTCGTATGTTCAACGGCCGCCGGAAACTTGAATAGCGTGTTCAACCCACCTCCCGCTAAAACACGATGGCCGTGACCGCCGGGCCCGATTACTGAGAGCTAGAGAACTCCCAGTAAGAATAGCGAGAAGAGAAGCTGCTGTGCTTGGTAATTGCCATAAATCATTACCCTGTCGTGTGTGCCTTCCTCTCTGGTTCGGTTGGGCTTATCAGCCCTCAGTCACACATCCGGGGCACTCTTTCTTTCAGCTGCACCCGACGTCTGCTAGGGCTAGGTCAGAGGGCGAGGAATTTATACACCGGACTGGGCACCTGCCTCCAGCCAGCCGGGCGCTACTTCGGTCACGAACACTATCGAAAATCGTCAACGCATAAAGTCTCTCTAGGTCCAACACCAATTTTCTGGCTTGGAAAGGGTAACGGCATGGACTCCACGGCTCACAGACACAACATGGACTCTGCGCCTGAGAAACCCGGCATGGATTCTGCAGTTCGGAATCCTGATGATGAATTTTCGTCTGGCGACGAGCAGATCTCTGGGGTCGATGAGAGGAAGCTTGTGCGGAAACTGGACTTGTACTTGATCCCCTTGGTCATGGCCTTATACGTCTTCAGCTTTCTAGACAGGTGAGTGCCAGCCCAGATTAGCATTCGGGGTTTGCGTTGTTGTGTTTCTGTTTACCTGATCGTCCTGTCTTGCAGGGTAAACATAGGAAATGCCCGACTCTATAGCATGGAGGCCGACCTCGGCCTGGTAGGGACCCAATACCAGACGGCGGTGTCGATCCTCTTCGTCACCTATCTTGCCTTTGAGGTGCCCAGCAATCTTGTGCTCAAGAAGTTCACGCCCAGCAGGTGGATTGCCTTCATCACTGTTGCCTGGGGCATTATCGCGACTCTTACTGGGCTCGTCAAAAATTATGGCAGTCTGCTGGCGTGTCGCCTTCTTCTCGGAGTAGTTGAAGCAGGCTTGTTCCCGGGTTTGACGTAAGTTATGGACAACCGCCCCTCGAGGGAGCAAAACTGTGTCGACACCAACGCTAATACGTGACGTGCATCTCCGTAGTGTATATCTTACCTTCTTCTATACCAAGAATGAGCTGGCGCTCCGCGTCGGGTTTCTCTTCGTCTCCGCCGCTATCGCCGGTGCGCTGGGGGGTCTCCTGGCCTATGGCATTGGCCACATGGATGGGCTGGCAGGCTTTCACGGCTGGAGATGGATCATGATCATAGAGGGTCTGCCAACCGTTTGCTTGGGAGTCATATCGTTTTTCCTGCTCCCCAACGATGCGGAGAGCGCATACTTTCTTAACGAGAGTGAGAAGAAGATGATGGTCGTGCGGCATTCGAGGAGCTATGGCATGACGACGAGCGCAAGAGAGTTCAGCAAAGACGACATGAGGAAGGCCTTTGGCGATTGGAGAGTGTGGGTGTTTTGCGTTGCCCAATTTGGCGCTGATACCATGCTTTATGGTGAGTTTGCGGGAAAGGGATGAGAAAAGGGGCAATGATAAGCGGGATGAGCAAGAATGCTGACCAAAGAAAAAGGGTTCTCGACGTTTCTGCCCACCATCATCAACGGCCTGGGCAAATGGACCACTCCGCAGGTCCAACTCCTGACGATACCGTGCTACTTCGTTGGCGCTCTGGTCTACATGCCCATATCGGCACTTTCAGACAGGCTGCAAATGCGTGGTATCATGTGCGTCATCTTTGGATCCATCAGTGTCATTGGGTACGGCGTCTTGATTTCGCCTTCGTCTGCCGGTGTGCACTACTTTGGGTGAGTCTCTTTCACACGGAAGCTTTCCCACTTCCTTCCACTCGCAAGACAAGGTAGCTGATGTGATAAAAGCTGCTTTTTGGTCGCCATGGGGTTGTATGTGGTTGTAGGGCTGCCGCTAGCTTGGGTAAGAGCTCGCCCCCACCCGTTGTTTCTGATGACGATTCTGCGCATAACCAGCACCAGCAGAGATTATGCTGACACTGGACTATGTAGCTGCCGAGCAACAGTCCGAGATACGGCAAGCGAACGACGGCGACGGGAATGCAGTTGACAGTCGGAAATGCCTCCGGGATCATGGCCCCGTTCATCTTGTGAGTGATTCTGGCCTTCGGACGGGCTGATCGTCCGGGATGATTACTGACAGCTTATGTGGAAGCCCCACCCTAGAAGGACCTCGCTATGTGAAGGGAAACGCCGTCAGTCTATCTATGGTGGGCATGGCGACCGCGCTCTACGGCTTTCTGTGGTTTTGGTATGCGAGAGAGAATAGGAGAAGGGATGCTGGGGAGCTGCTCGCGAAGCACCGTGAACTGTCACATGACGAGCTGGCTGAGCTGGGCGACGAGAGTCCTCACTTTCGGTATACCATCTGATCATCTGGTTCCAGTCCATTGAAGCGTGTGGAAGGTGGATGGGAGCTGTGAAATAGCCCGGCCGCTGCTCCCTCCTGTCGCCTGCAACCGTCGTCAGATACTGTTCGGATCTTTATTTATCTGGCTGATACCCTGAGATTAAGCATAACAAAAGCTTGTCGATATTCTCGAGAGATTTGACCATCATGGGTGTTTTAACGTGAGATTTTGGCTTCTTGGTCTTTGTCGGGCACCTGGCAAACCGTCGGCTCCACTGTAAAAGCCAAGGCCGGATTCAACGAGTGGTTGGCTGCCTAGCTGCCCGGGAACGTGAGTGCCAGGGGTTAAATTGCCCCACTTCACTTAACTGCAAGGCGCGTCCCAGGCCCTCAACGCGGCGCGTTGATCCAAAATCCCGTTTCGTGACATCACGAACTCAACCCAACCCCCATCGCTCAATTTTGTATTGTTGTTCATTGCCTCCAAACCACCCGCAAGGCAACGTCTATCTACGCGTCAGCCACAACGAGAGAATCCTTCTCAAGATAAGATGGGTATCAAACAACTATTCTCAATCATCAAGGATGAGGCCCCAGACGCCATCAAAGAAGGCGAGATCAAGAACCAGTTTGGTCGCAAGGTTGCCATTGTAAGCTCTTTTTGCCCGCTCTTTCAGCGACTTCCCCCTTTGCTGACATGCTTCTTAGGATGCGTATGCAGCCGCGATCCATGTTACTTTTGCTTTGCCCTCTCTGACCACATCTTTAGGTCGATGAGCATCTACAGCTTCCTGATTGCAGTGCGATCGAACGGCGAGCAGCTCACCAATGAGAACGGTGAAACGACATCCCATCTCATGGGGATGTTCTACCGCACCCTTCGCATGGTCGACAACGGCATCAAGCCTCTCTACGTCTTCGACGGCGCCCCGCCGAAGCTCAAGTCTGGAGAACTGGCAAAGCGGTTCCAGCGCAAGCAGGAAGCAAATGAGGGCCTTGAGGAAGCTAAGGAAACCGGTACAGCCGAAGAAATTGAGAAGTTCTCGCGGAGGACTGTTCGTGTCACGCGCGAGCACAATGCCGACTGCCAGCGGCTGCTCAAGGTGATGGGCATTCCCTACATTGTCGCACCCACCGAGGCTGAAGCACAATGCGCTGTGCTGGCACGCGCTGGAAAGGTCTATGCCGCCGCAAGTGAGGATATGGATACCCTCTGCTTCAACACCCCAATTCTTCTACGCCACCTCACCTTCAGCGAACAACGGAAGGAGCCGATCCAGGAAATCCACCTGGACAAGGTCTTGGAGGGCCTGAATATGGAGCGGAAACAGGTATGTCCAGCTGCGATGCATACAAAACGGCTCTCCAGACACTAGGCACTGACGGTTCTCCTGAAAAGTTTGTGGATCTTTGCATCCTTCTCGGCTGCGATTACCTCGACCCCATCCCCAAGGTTGGCCCGACCACGGCTCTGAAGCTCATTCGCGAGCATGGCACCCTCGAGAACGTAGTCGAATACATAAAGAACGATGACAAGAGTAAATACACGATTCCAGATGATTGGCCGTTCGAGGATGCGCGCGATCTCTTCTTCTCTCCCGACGTGCGGCAAGCAGACGACCCGTTGTGCGATTTCAAGTGGGAGAAGCCCGACATCGACGGTCTCGTCAAGTTCCTGGTTCACGAGAAGGGCTTTTCCGAGGATCGGGTGCGAGCCGGTGGAGCGCGCCTGGAGAAAAACCTGAAGAGCTCACAGCAGTCGAGAATCGAGGGCTTCTTCAAGCTACTTCCCAAGACGGAGGAGGAGAAGAAGGCGCACAAGCGGAAGCTCGATGAGCAGAATGAGGCAAAGAAAAAGAAGGTCAAGGATGAGAAGAAGGAGAAGGCGAAGGCGAAGGCGAAGCCCCGCGGCGCCTGAGGGGGACTACAGACTGCAGCTGTTTTGGAGGCATTATCATCAACGACCACGGTGCCTCTCTTTGGAGGCTATTTGCTTTGCATCGCGCATGAACAAAATTGGGCACGAGATTATGGTGGGCAGGTTGCGCCGATGCGCTACCTACGGCGATGGACGGCTCGGCGTTGGGGAATTGTTGTCTTTTTTAGGTCGCGGCGGGCGGTGCCGAGGAAGCTTTTTATTGCAACAGGGGTTTTCCCCATGATCTGATGGAAGCTAATATACAGGTACTTACCTGAGGTTAGCTGTACGTGTACGTGTACGTACCCAGAATTAATGCAGGAGTCAAAAGGCTGCGCATTCAAAGCTTTGGCAGTTTGCAGACACGACACGACTCTCCAAATCTCGGGCCCGTTGAGCAAATCGCGACTAATGCCCCGCCGGATGCTGCTTTGGTTGGAGCATGGGGGTGGTGCCACTTGCCTCGGCTCAATTTTGCTGCAAGCAGTTGTGTTTAATCCACCCGCCGCCACTATTGGTCTAACCGCACAATGACATCAGGCCGGGTCGGGAACATCGGTCCAGAGTGTTGCAGCCAAATGGATGATGGATGGGTGGATTATCACATGTTGTCGGTCGAGAACACCCCTTATACACGTATGGTAGGTGCTGGGAGCACATGACTCTGCGCCCTCCGCCAGACCTCATGTTTGGCGGCTAGGTGAATAATGCACTCCAAGTACACCGCTAGGTAATCCTCGATTGACAATGGAAACATGGTGAACGTGGAGAGATTTACTAGAGAGGTGCAGGATACCAGGCACCTTTGAGTCGGGCTAGATGAGGTACAGAGTGACCTGAGACGAGAAGCGCCAAGACCGAGAAACGCGCAGGGGCACGATGGGCTAGTCTCCCCACAGCTAGGTACCTGGTACCGAGCCACCCGCCCCGAGTTGTCGCTGAGCGGTGCCCTGGGACCTGGACCTTGGCCTGGGGTTTTTGGGGGCCTCTGGGGCCCCTCACATTCCTCACATGTGAAAGGGCCCGAAGCCGGGGAATGCAGCAGAAAGTGGAATGCTCACCCGTCCTCCACTTTGCTTATTGTCCACCTCCCTCCCGTTTCCCCCATCTTTTAAACACATCCCGTTTTCGTCTCTGCATCATCTTTAGATTCCTCGTTTGGAGGAACTTTACATATTTTACTTTGCATCAGAACCCCGCCCGCCGACCCCATCCTCAGCCCCAACCACAATTCTAAACATGTCCAAAATCTTTACACAGAGCGACGTCGCGTCGCACAACAAGACAGACTCGCTCTGGATTGTTATCGACGGCGATGTCTACGACCTCACACCATTTCAGGAGGACCACCCCGGTGGCAAGAAGATCCTCCAGAGGGTCGCCGGCAAGGATGCGTCCAAGCAGTTCTGGAAGTACCACAACGAGGGCATCCTCAAGAAGTACAAGAAGCTCCAGATCGGCTCGCTAGACACCAAGCCGAAGCCAGCCGCCGAGCCCATGCCCGTTGCCGTACCCCAGAAGGCTGTCGCTAAGCCTGCCGCCGCCGCCGCCGCCGTCACCGCCGCACCCGCAGAGGAAGCCGAGGCTCTCGAGCCGTTTGGCCAGCAGATCCCCTTCGCAGACCC
This sequence comes from Cercophora scortea, assembly GCA_033439705.1. Taxonomy (NCBI): domain Eukaryota; kingdom Fungi; phylum Ascomycota; class Sordariomycetes; order Sordariales; family Lasiosphaeriaceae; genus Cercophora; species Cercophora scortea. The sequence continues at coordinate 2,243,724 of JAUEPO010000007.1, forward strand.
CGCCTGGTACCAGGGCTACCACTCCCCCTACTTCAACGAGACCCACGCCGCTCTTCGCGCCGAGGTCCGCGAGTGGGTCGACGCCGAGATCGAGCCCAACGTCACAGAGTGGGACGAGAAGAAGGAGGTGCCGCATGAGATCTACAAGGAGCTGGGCCGTCGCGGCTACCTCGCCGGTCTTCTTGGCGTGCACTACCAGAAGGACTACACCGACAACGTGGTGAAGTCGGTGCCGGTCGAGAAATGGGATCTCTTCCACGAGATGATCATCACCGACGAGCTCTCCCGCACCGCCTCTGGTGGCTTTGTGTGGAACATGCTCGGCGGCTTCGGTATCGGCTGCCCCCCTCTTGTCAAGTTCGGCAAGAAGCCGCTGATCGACCGCATTCTCCCTGGTATCCTCAACGGCGACAAGCGCATCTGCCTCGCTATCACCGAGCCCGATGCCGGAAGTGACGTCGCCAACCTCACATGCGAGGCTAAGCTCAGCGAGGACGGCAAGCACTACATTGTCAACGGTGAGAAGAAGTGGATCACCAACGGCATCTGGTCTGACTACTTCACCACGGCCGTGCGCACCGGCAAGCCCGGCATGAACGGTGTTAGTCTGCTGCTCATCGAGCGCAGCTTCGGCGGTGTCTCCACTCGCCGCATGGACTGCCAGGGTGTCTGGTCTAGCGGCACCACCTACATCACCTTTGAGGACGTCAAGGTCCCCGTCGAGAACCTTCTCGGCAAGGAGAACCAGGGCTTCCGCGCCATCATGACCAACTTCAACCACGAGCGCATCGGCATCATCATCCAGTGCCTGCGCTTCTCCCGCGTCTGCTACGAGGAGTCGGTCAAGCATGCCAACAAGCGCAAGACCTTTGGCAAGAAGCTCATCGAGCACCCTGTCATCCGTCTCAAGCTCGCCCACATGGCACGCCAGATCGAGGCCAGTTACAACTGGCTCGAGAACCTGCTCTACCAGTGCGAGAAGATGGGCGAGACCGAGGCCATGCTTCGTCTCGGTGGCCCCATCGCCGGCCTCAAGGCGCAGGCGACCGTCACCTTTGAGTTCTGCGCACGCGAGGCGTCGCAGATCTTTGGCGGCCTGTCGTACTCGCGCGGTGGCCAGGGTGGAAAGGTGGAGCGCCTGTACCGCGATGTCAGAGCGTATGCCATCCCCGGTGGCAGTGAGGAGATCATGCTGGACCTGAGCATAAGGCAGAGCATGAGGGTGCACAAGATGTTGGGTATGAAGCTTTAGTGTAAACGTTATGTGTATTTGTTTTGTGTTTGGGGGGAAAAGGTGGAGAGATATTTCTTTTGGATGCATGTTTGGTTGGATAACCTACATACATACCTACCTTACCTGTACTTATCTTGTTCGCGCCATTGCTTCATAGGCATGGCGACATTGGATTTATTTCTTTTGTTATGATGGCCTGGCTTTGTGTCTATTATATAGGTACACATATACAGCATAGGCTGGACGATAATGAGCTGCTCACGTGGCAAGCATTACCTTTCGACTGTGCAAAGCGTTGTGATATTCTTGGATTTAAAGCATTAACAGTCGATGTGTTGTTGTTCTGCTGCATGTATACCTGGTATTCTGCCTCTCACTGTCGCTTCACAATCATGCTTTCAAGGCCCACAGCTTTTCCTCTGCCGGCAATTTCACCTACACTTCACCCCCTTTGACTATGTCTCTGAACTGAGGCATATTTTCTAAGCCGAGGAGTTGATGTATACTGGAGTATCGGGCAATGATATGTGATTTTCCTCCGCCGCCCCTTTTTCTTTGCAGGCCGCATCACTAACATTTGTGGCTTAGGAAAGCCGTTGTGATCCCGTTTTCTTCACCTGATATGACTTCGATGCATTACCTTTTGGGAGCTGCCTGACGGCCCTGAAAACAGTTCTGGAAATAACTCATGAAATCGGAAATCTTACGAGCACAGGAGAGTTATTCGGTCATGTTCTAAGTGGTTATGGTGATGCGTATCTGAGGTTTTCTTCGGCAGAAAGAAAATGTGGTCGGGGAAAGGGTGCAAAACTCGAAGAGAAGAGATGGGATGAAATCTGAGTACCACTTACTGTGCTGATGCTTTAGGCCAGAGGCTCATTTTTGCCCTTCATCCGTGCTGGAACCACCTCTCCCCCAAGGCGCCGCCGCACACACAGACTGACAGCCTAAGACGGGCAGGGTAGATTTTTGGTGTGTGGTCTTTTTCTCTCCTTGTCTTCTGCTGGCGCTGGAGACCTCCTGCAGAGATCAATATTTTTGATCTCAACAACCGCAGCAATCGTGCCAACTCGGCACGATTCTCTCTCGTCGACCCTTTCAATCACTCACCCTCGAGTCCCCCTCGGAGCTCTAGGCAGGAAATTTCGTCCGAGCCCTTCGGAACCATCCTGGATCCCACCATTGCCCCGGAAAGAGGGAATACTTGCAGCACCTGCGGTGGCCGGTCGCCGTTCTTATTCTTTTCCTTCGACCACACAAACCCTGGGCATCACCAAGAGTCCCCGAGGACGGCTCCCTCCGTAGGTATGATGGCCATTGGCCTCTCTCATCATCACCTTCACACCCAACCAAACACTCGAAATCCACCCCTTTGTAATCATCGCATCCTCGCATGATTTTTAGTAAGCCCGGGATCAAGCTGAACATCACACTGACGAATACCAGACTCCCTTCGTCATCAAGTAATCCCCATTAGCCGGTGCGGAAAACCGCAGGACTCTCTGCAAAGACGCCTAGCAAGATGGCAAACCCACACGCCGCGGAGCACATCATCATCTCGAACGGCGGCCGTCGCTGCCTCATCGCCAAACCACCCACCTTCCACGACTTCATGGCTCAGGCCTCCCTTATGTTCGGATTCCACCAATCGGACTGGTACGATAGAGTCTGCGCACGCATGGACTACCGGCGCCCATGTGGTGAATTCGTGACCGTGGAGCTGAGTCACTCGTCTTGGGCCGCCGTCAAAGACGGGGAGGAAGTGCGGTGCGAGTTTTTCAACTGGATTGATACCGGTGCTTTGGCCCAGCCTCATGGGCCCAAGTCCCCCCCCGTGCGCGGTCCATGGGACAGCAATTCCCTGCCCGTCCCGCCCTCGCCCAACCAGAGTGACTTCACACTCCGTACAGCCAGGCCTCAGGATTTCGTCAAAGAACGAGACCCCCGTGACACCGACTGGAGCGAGAACGGCTCCCTGGGTGACTGGAATACCGGCAACGCCGACAAGTCAAAGCGAGTATCCTGGGATCTTCATGCCCCGAGGCCCGCCCACACTATTTCTCCTGATATCTCTCCCTCGCCTCCCCTCTCTCCACCGCGGTGGGCCGAGAGCCAAAAGTCAACAACCCCTCGCATGGCCGGTGCCTGGGTCACCGATGCCTCTAGCTTAGGCAGCCCGAGGTCAGACACCAAGACCACCGAAGACGATAATTGGAGCCCCCGCCGTTCTGATGGCTCACCACGACCACGTTCGGTATCTCCTCACATTGCCAGTGTCTGGAAGTCTCCGAGCCCCGAGCCTGTAGACAATGAATATTTTAAGCAAGCGTCCAAGAGTACTGGAGTGAGAGACAACTGGGACGACGAACGGCTCACAACTCCCCCCGATCTGGCTGACTGGACTTGCAAGAAGGTCAGCAATGAGACTAGGGACAAGGTCGAGAATTGGGATTCAGGCAACATTGGCGCGGCCGGTCAATGGAGTGATGCTGACTCGGGCGTTTCCTGGGACCGTCTTGACGAGGGCTCAATTGCGAGGTTGAACATCACTCGCGGACCCCACGACAAGCACAAGCCGAAGACACCTCAGTGCAACACTGCTCCTGCCAACTGTACTGGCTGCCGCGGATCAGGCGAGTGCCTCGAGTGCACTGCGTGCGACTGCACTAAAACCCAGAAAATCTGCTTGCAGTGCCGTGGGTGCTGGTGCGGTGGGAAGTGTGTATGCATGAAGTGTGATGGACTCGGCACGGTTCGCGACCAAGTGAAGGTTGAGCGTTGGTGAACATGGTAGCTGGTACGAGAGACGTGGCAAACCACCAGTCGCGTGATTAGAAGGCCGAGGGGAGCAAAAGGGGTGTGGGTTATTGCTTTTGTGCTTGCTTGTGGTTCACGAACAGGTTTGTGTATCGGAACCGTTCAAGGTGGAAAGCCGAAGATTGCATGGCTCTGGGCATGGTTCTTTCTTCATTCGCCGGATTCTTCTCGTTCTGCCGCACTATGCAGACCCTAGAAGGCATTCCCGTTTCCTTTTTCTTTACTATTCAAGTTAGTTGAAGGCGAATAGGTCTCTACAGATGGCCTGACTCGTTTCGTTAAGTCGAGCGGGCAATGGAGTCTAGGAGCAGGAGCAGCACATAAAAACAAAATACAATGTATTTTAAATGGTCGTATCAACTTACGTATCGTGTAATTGCACTCACAGAATTCGCAAAATGATTCGTTCGATCAGACCAAGCAAAACACGTTCTCATATCAACAAAGGGCTGGACGGTCAAGCAAATAGTATTAAGCCTCCATCAAGATGTTACCTCTTAGAGTTTGGGTGTTTCCTCGGGGGTTTTGACCTCGACGATAAGCTTGCCTACGCATACCATTAGCAACTGGGTGACGTGGACAGGTTTCCCTTGGAGGAGGGCACTCACCTGTGTTACCCCCCTTAAACAGCCGGTTGATGGCCTCATCGGCGACTCGCAAGCCGCCCTTAATGATGGTTTCCTTCCGCTGCAGCTTGCCCTCGCTCAGCCACTGGGCAAGCTGCTTTCTTGCTGCGTCGTACTCATTGGCGTAGTCAAAGACAATGAACCCTTGCATCCTTTATTTTCACATATATTAGCCGAAAGTTCTGTGAGGTGGTATAATGACGAGCCGAGACTTACTTGATTCGCTGGCTGATGATGCTTAGGAAGTTCTATCATCACGAAGCAGGTCACGTTAGCGGAAGATACAGATTGAACGAATACCTTACGAAAGCCTCTTACCTTGGGGCCCTGCTTGTTCTGTTCGTTATATTGGCTGATCGCGCCACACATGACGAACCTCGCAAATTTGTTCGGGCGGCCGAGTGCAATGTCCAACTGCTCACCGCCAACTGCGTATCATGGTCATCAGTTTCGCCTTCCAAGGCCAGGTCAAGGATGCACTCACCATTGTCCCAAAACACATCCACATACTTGGGCGTGGCCGCCTTGAACTTCGCCTTGAAGTCCGGGTCCTTGTAGTTGAGCGCCTCATCCAGACCCAGCTCCTCCTTCAGCCACCGGACCTTTTCGTCACTCCCAGCGGTGCCCACGACCCTGGCGCCCATGATCTTTGCAATCTGCGCCGCGACGCTGCCTGTCGCACCCGCCGCCGCCGAGACCACCACCGTCTCGCCAGGTTTGGGCTGTCCAATCTTGATCATACCAAAATAGGCCGTCAGGCCTGTCATGCCCAGCACGCCCATCAGGTCGGTAATCTTGCCGTTGGACGGCAGCGACAAGGGCGGGTCGACCTGGCTGGCTGGCATGATGTCTACCTCGCGGAATCCCAAGGTTCCCGTCACAATATCTCCAGGCTGGGCCTTGGGAGACTTGGACGCGATGACGCGCGCGATGGTGAAGCCGCGCATCACCTCGCCAATCTGCACGGGCGGGACATAGGAGCGCTTGTCTTCTAGCCAGCCACGCATCGCCGGATCGAGCGACAAGTAGAGGTTCTCGAGCAGGAGATCGCCATCTTTTAGATCTGCTTCGGTCGGCGCCGGCACGCTTCTTTGCCGGAAGGTCTTGCCTGGGATGATGTCGCCGACAGGCCGCTCGGCGAGCTCGATCTGAAGCGATTCGCGGGCCATGGTGGTGATGGTGGTGGTGGTGACGGTGATGAGGATTCCAGTTCTGGATGTCTACTAGTCGTTGGAAGAAACAAACGGGCAGTTACGATGATTGAGTCCAGGAAAGGTACAGAGAGGTCAGATCACTTTTGTACTTCACCAATTGCGTAGTCCCGTGGTGTAAGTTACATTCAGGACCGTATTGATGGACAGGGCAGGCACGAGGGGGAGGAACAAAGGTCACCGCAAGCCAGAAAGGTACATGTAGGTACCTGAGCGTTTGGCTGTATGCACTGTACATCAGGCGGCACTTGGTGAGGCAGAGTGTACCTTCCAGGTTAGGAGGGAGACATCCACTCGGCAGCTCACCGAATTTCTAAGCAATGCATTGCAATATCCATACCTCGATCGAATCCTGCTGGGTTCACTGACCAAGTGATGTAATGAAGATGGATGCGTCTCAGAAAAGCTTGTCTTATTTGGGGTCGAGGCCCGGCGTCTAGACCAATGCCGTTGTCGTCGTTCTCACCCCGCACAGGAAGCCCGCGCGCTCCGCCCGTTTCGACTGGGCACCACACATAGCCGTCTGTTCCAGGTTATATATAGGGGCTGAGCAAGCGATCCGATCGCCTCAAATCCGGCATTGAGCACCGATCGGGTCGTGCATGGTGCCTGGTAATGATAATACATTTCATGGGGTTCAATACATGGAACCCAGGATGATCGGCCATCCCTGAAGGGCGTGCATAGCGGATTAAAACCCGCGACCGAGGCTATGAGAATAAACAGACTCCATGGTTGCGACGGCCGAGGCATCTCGTATCTGGCCCCGATTGGTCGTCCCCTTCCTGGTGTCACTCGAACAGAAAAAGAAGACTGCCAAACAATCCCTGGGAAAGAACGGCCATACGTAGAATACCCCGAGAAGAGCTCACGAGGCCGGTTATACAACAGATAGTATTGACACAATGGTACAGACCAGAGTCCGGGTAAAAAAAAAAAGAGAGAAAAAAAAAAGAGGAAAGGAAATATACAAAAGATGGCCCGAACCAAAAACCCGCCGCCCACCCGCGCCTTTCCCATCTACTCAAGCCTTACCACGCAAAGACACGCCGATGCCATCCTCCCCCGCGACCGGCCCCTCCCAGTTCAGCGCCCCCCAGGAGATATTCTTGCCCTGACACGGCACGCACGCGACCGCCCCGTCACCGACCACACACGGCGCGTTCAGCTGCCTGTACTGCGAGTTTCCTCCCCAGCAGACCCTGCCCATCCTCATGTCGGCGTACTTGTAGTCCCTCTCGTGTAACATGTAGCACCACCACGCACCGCGCTCCATCCTGCACTGTCCCTGGCATGCCGTCTGCAGCCCGCTCGCCTCACATAGCGGGTCCGGCGGCGGGCGGCTGCACTCGGCGCACGGTAGCTTGTCCTCGGTCGTGCCGGCCGGGATATCCGTGTGCGCCGGCCTCGCGACGACCCATGTCTCCGGGACGGTGGCGGTGAACGACGTTAGGCTCGTGCCGGTATCGCCATTGTCGAGGTACGTGGTGTGGCCTTCCCATGTGACGTGGGACGTGACGCTGGCAACGACGGTCGTAGGATACGACGAGATGGTCCAGGGGTCCACGGACGTGATGGTCACGGTCGTGTAAAGCGTGACCCGTCGAGGGTTGATGAATTGGTAGAATGTTGCCAGGCTCTTGGTCGAGGACCAGATGTGCGTTCTCCCTGCTTGTGACTGCGGGAGAGCTGGCGCAGGTGTTACTTGAGGCCGCGGCTGATCGCCTGGCCCTGCTTCTGCAAGAGGAGATGCAACGGCAGTGAGGCCGTGGACACACGCCGTGGCGGCAAGATAGGACGCAAGCTGGTGCCTCATGGTTCACCGGGAACGCCGGGGATTGTGCGGCCGAGGCAATGCCCGTGATGATTTTTGTTTCTTTCCTTTCTCTTCAACGTGGGCTGTATTGAGTAGGGAGAGGAAAGAGTAGAAAACCAAGTCAGTGAGGTTCCGACTGAAAAACCATGCCACGATGTACCAGCCATGGAGGGATGTGTTCCGCCAACCCCGAAAACACACATGCAGCTGTGTATTTACCCGGAGATGGCCACCCACACCTCTATGTGATGCTTCACCGTCGCCCAGACTTGGAACTGCATGGACGCGGCCCCAATGGGAAGCCCAACCGATTAATGAATGCTATTATTGCAGCTTCCTTCTCCTGACACTCGTCCGGTTGAGAGCCAAGTTTCTATGTAATTCGGAACATGATAGGTATATGAGCAGAGTCGAGGTCGCTGCGTCTCATCGTGTTCTGTTCATAGCATTGCGGCAGATGCGCGGCCCCGTATCGTTAGTAGTACACATTATCCCGCCCTTTCCGTGAAATGCTGAGTATGTCGAAACTCTGTCTTCTCTCTTGTTGTACATGTACACCAGCCGTAATTCGCTGTTTCTGTCTATATCTACTTCTCCCATCAGTTATTGGTACAGTGACTCACCCAAAGTCTATTTTTTGCGGTTGATCGTCTTGAGTGCCATCTCTATTAGGCCGTCCTTGGCCTCGCTGTCTGGGAATGGGCTGATGGCTTGAATCGCCTGCTCGATGTACGTCTCCGCAAGCGCCCGTGTCTGCTCGATTCCGTCGCTCTGCGCAACCAAGTCTCGTGCCTGCGCATCCGTGGTTAGCTTTGAGCCGCTGTCCGCCGCCCTGGTGAAAAACGTACCCTCGCAACGTCCCCTTCGTTAGCGAACTTCCGCCCAACCAGAGCGCCTAGCTCGGGCATCGTCTTCCACGCAAACAGTAGTGGCGCGGTAGCCAGCCCAAGCTCAAGATCGGCACCTGCCGGCTTGCCTAGATCGCGCTCGCTCCGGGTGTAGTCAAGCATGTCGTCAACCAACTGGAACGCCAATCCCAGGTTTTTGCCGTAGCTGTAGGCCGCCTCCACCGTCTGGGCATCTGCGCCACCGAGCAGTGCAGACGCACGGCAGCTCTTGCTGATGAGCGAAGCCGTCTTGAGGTATGTCTTCTGGAGGTAGTAGGTCAAGGTCTCCTCGGACCACTTCGGATTTGCCTCGTCGCGCGCCGTATTCTTGAGCTGCATGAACTCGCCCTCGACGAGGTTAGCAATCACGGTTGCCAAGAGCTCGACCACCTCGGCGTGGCGCAGGCGCGCAAGCGCGACAGAGGCTCGGCCGAGGAGGAAATCGCCAGCCAAAACGGCCATCTTGTTTCCAAACTCGAGGTTGGCCGAGGGCGACCCGCGGCGGGAGACCGAGTGATCGATGACATCGTCATGTAGCAAAGAAGCTGTGTGAATCAGTTCGGTGATCTCGGCAAGGCGCCGCTGGGACGGGAGAATATCGGGATCTGTCGAGGCGGCTTCGGGCTCAGCGCCGGTGGATGGGTTGAAGTCGGACAGAACAGAGAGCGGGGACAGAGAGGTGTCGATGGCAGCCGAGGCGTATAGCGTCGCTTCTTGCCGTTGTGGCGCCTTGGGGCATTGGGAGGTTGCTCGCGCCATCAGGAGGACGATCAAGGGCCGGACGTGTTTTCCCTCGGCCTGGGTGTAGTACTTAGCGGCCCGGTCCAGGGACGGGTGGCCCGAGCCGAGAAGCTTCCTGATGTTGCCCGTCAGGAACTTCATCTCCTTGGCCACGATGCGCAGGGGGTCGATCGAGGGCATGTCGCCCTTGGTCGCGCGTGTGAGGGCGCCCGAGACCATGTTTCCGGCAACCGAGACGGCGGCGGCCCATGCCGACGATGTCCTCGGGGAGGTGTGGAGGAGGGATCTGGGCGGCTGGGACCTGGCTATCCGGACGTCGAGAGGGGCGCTTCTGAGGCAAGCTGCGCATGTTGATCTCGACAGCGGCAACGCCCGACTTCCTCCTCCACTGCGGACCACCGCCAAGGCTCCCCTTTGGAGCTGCATTCTTGTGACGAGTCCTCCGTTCGCAGACCCAATTGGCTGCCGATTGTTACGCTCTGATCGTCTGTCGCATCTGGTGGGATTTGCAGGGCAATCGGGACCACTTCGTCGGGCTGTGGGGTGGAGTTTGTCTTTTGACCGTGTCGGGTCTGTGTCCAAGATCGTATTGACGATGCCGTGTCAGGACCCGAAAACTTCCAATCCCACCCGTGTTGCACCGCTTTTTTGGCGCGCCTGAGCTTCCGGGTTGCGTCCGCGTGGGTGGCTGGAATGCATGATTGATGTGGCTGGTGCTGCAAGTCATGGACTGCGCCGGACTGAGTGGATCCGAGGCATCCTTGCCTGCCAAACCCTTGAAAGAAAGGTCTTGGCGGCTTCAGTGGGCGTTCGCTTCTTCGAGCCCGTACCTCTCTGTACCAGCACCCACACAGCAAACAGCCTGAAGACTTGCGCCAGGTTTCGCACTCGAACGGGAGTTTCTTCCTACCTGACCCCGAGTCATCTTGACCGAAACCCCGGCTCAGGTTATCGTCTACGCCCGGTTCAAGGTCGCGTCTCACGACGCGGCAATGGTACTCCTTACGATGACGGCTTCCATCGTGGATGGGCTGCAGGCAGCGCGCGCGTCAGAGAAACGCCAGCAGCCCCAGACGCCCCAGAACACCGACGATGACCCATCCCTCGACTGCGCTAGGATCGGAAATCCGATATCGCACTACCAAATAGTTCATCTCTTGACAAGACTCAAGTCCGCGGGCCACGCCCAGTACAGCTTGGAGAAATTACTGGAGGGCTCCAAAGTCTACGTCCCTCCCCCGCCTCCGAAGACTGAGCCGGTGAGCCCGATTGCACCGCCAGCCAAAGCCTACCTGAACATCAACTGACGTGTGAACGGCCCAGTCATCCGAGTACAAAGCCTTGATGGCCCGTTTGCGCCGACAAGAGGAGCAGCGCGCCTACGAACGTATGACCAATCCGACACAGCCGATGGAGACCTTCTCCCAGCTATTCCCTGGCAGCGCAAACATGGCACATTCATTTGCCGCGGCCAACCGGCCGGATCGAGACGAGAATTTGGGGGGCGATGACGTTACAAACGACGACATCCACAGGCAACTGATGCTCATATTCAACATCATGGTGAGTATCGTTGGTGTTGCCGTGACACTCTGGGTCCTGGCGAGATGGTGGAGCACGCCGGCCAGACTGTTTCTCACCATGGGGGGAAGTCTTTTGGTCGGGGTTGCCGAGGTCGCCTTGTATTCCGGGTACGTCTGGCATCTTAGCGAGGCAAAGAAGAAGGACAAGACCTTTAGGGAGGTCAAGGAGGTTGTGAATACCTGGGTTGTTGGTGCTGGAGCCAATGACGGGTCTGGGTCGAGTGATAAATCGGTCGCAGTTGATAGAGTTGGACAGACGTCGGCCGAGGAGATCCATCTTAGGAGGCGACATACAGGTAAAGAGGCGCCAAACGCTCAGAATCAAGGCAGTAGAAGCTAAGGTTCTCGTACCATGCTAATCATGTAGGCAATGAATCCCGTATGTATATTATATGCGAGACAATTTGATCTCCTTGCGCGCAATGGTTCCACTTGCCGTTCAGGTTGTAGTTTGATTGTAATTGTATCTACCTCGCCCGTCCCTAAACATAAGGTACCAAGTATCTGGGCCTAGATTGTGAATGGATGCATGCTTCCATCTGAAGTTCTGAACCTACATGTACCTAGGTACCTTGAGCAATGCTGAGGTACCAGGTTGTCAGCGCTGCTTATCGCTGATGGCGGCGCTTAACGGGTTCTCTTGGCAAGTGACAGGGATGGCCAAAAGTCTGATGCAAGCCGCTCCACGTCATCAGAGCGCGGAGCGCGTCGCGGCAACCTCCCCACAATCACGACGCGAAGGGAGTTTTTCAATTACAATCCCGGCAACTCTAACGTGCAGACATCCCGATTTTGGAAAGCAATTCCCAGACAACCCGTGTCGAGCGAGAGCTGTTGTGTCTTTGTGCATTTTTAACCAGCAATGTTCATTTTGGCCAGATGCACCGAGAGCCTCTTATCGCGTCGTTTTACAACCAACAGATGCATTGCTGCGACGCACACAGCACTCTAGGACCGTGAACACCGGGCAGGACGCAGTTTGGCCGGTCGGTGCTATCCGAGTCCCGGTTTTTGGATGGACATGACAACACGCCCTCATCCCGCAGGTAGCATGGCTGCTACAGTTTCCTCGGTCCCTACGACTGATCTCGGAGTGTCCACGGACGCCATCGCTCTACCAGGGCGCAAAAAGCCCCTGCGAACCTACAGTCGGCGATCGGTTTTGAGCAAGGAGCCCGCCCTGCCTTCGCCGGAACGAAGCCCCAGACATGCAGACTTATCGGATACCAGCCCTACCAAAACATCACCGCAAGCTCCCCGTCTTCCAACACCTGAACAGCCGCGGGGATCCATCTTGGCATACTTCAAGGCTCTCCCGTCCCGCCCAAACACCACTCCAGCGACCGCCTGCCCCGAAAACGCCGAGCCCACGCCTCCACGTATTCCGCCGCCATCGCCGCCGCTATTGGTCTCGAACCTGAGGAAGCGGCGGAGGCTAACCATGCGGCCCGATATCCTCGGCGTCTACCTTGACCTATTCAACGACAGCAGTCGGGATACTACGGATGAGAAACATAGGATCGAGGAGGGGAAGGACAACGCGCAACGACATAGCCCAGAAGGGCTGCCCTCCCCACTAGCCCCATCCACAAATCCCCTGCCTCGGGTTGACTGGCCATCGCTGGATGAGATCTCTACGGACCCGCCCGCGACTCTGACTGGGACAGCTCGCTCGACCTTGGCTCAAGCTGCTGGGAATAAAAAGCGATGCAGAAAGCGTGCGCCAAAGGACATGGTGCAAACAACACTCAGTCTCTCCATCAAGCCTGATCCAGGTTTCACGTTGTGTGAGGAATGCGGCATCCTGTACAACCCTCTGAACGAGAAGGACAGAAAAGAGCACAAGACGCGGCATGCTGCCCACGTACGGAGCAAGCGCAAGGCCGAATTGACATCATTTTCGGCATGACACCTCGTCTGGGCGCGTTGGGAACCCCTCGCAAAGCCAAGTGCGTCCATTGGTTGACACAAACATCCATGCATCTATTATTGATGCGTATTCGCCAGCACATCGGGGGTGGGACATGTAAGAGCGAACCGCCCCTCAGTCACACCTACCTAGTCATTCGCTTACACAACAGCGTCACTAGTTGATCAACAGTTCTAACTTGGTTGTGCTAATGATTAGTCGATGACGTCGTTGATCATACCAGTTGCTTTCAATGATTAGATCGCCAAAGTCCATAAAGACAGGCGGTACCTTCCAGTCGTCGTGCCTACCAGCAAGAGCATCACCCTCAGAACGCATCCATATCTGATACTACCATAACCACAATGGTCCATCAACATGGCGACAACCACGATATTCCGAAAGAACACCAGGTCTACAGGTGAGCGCGCCGTCACCTCCTTTCCACACCCCCTCACCTCGACAAAGTGTCTCTGGAATACTAACAGACGTTATTAGACACGGCGCATGGCTCCCAGCGGATCATCGCGTCCACACCGAGTGGCTAAGACACGCAACAGATCATGTCGACAGTCACGGGGAGCAGGCCTTGATACCTGTCCTTGAAGAATTCAAGCAGCTGATCGAGGGGAACTCACGCATTTTTATGTACTTCAGCGAGATGTTCGACGAGATCCCCAACAAGGCGCCCTACGACAAAGACCCAACAGGGCACAGCCAAATCCGGGACTATAAGCACATGCTCCAAGTACTCAACCATGTTTTCGGCCGCGCACCCGAGTGGGCTGATGCAGCGGCAGGAGTTGGGATGGTCGGGGTCCCCATGGCTGCCATTTTCGACTACGCGATGGGAACACCATCCGGTCACGCAGCATTTCTCGATCCCGACGTTAATCGGATGCTGAAAAAGGTTCTTAACCAATGGGGCGAGTACCTGAAGGTAATGTCCCTCCTAAAAGACTGACTTGTTGACGAATACGATGCTGATTTATGCAACAGACTCCAGAGTCTGCCGAGGTGCTCGGCGATCACAGTTCGGGATGGTTTGGCGAGGTAGGCCGAAGCGACATTATGGAGGTCGCGAATGCTCCACGGAAAACGTCATTCACCTTCGAGGAGATGTATAAATGCGAGCCGTCAAAAAAGCACTACGGTTACAAGTCATGGGATGGTATGTCGAACGCCGAAGAATGAACAGCTGTCTTCTTCCATGAAGCTCACAATTTCAGACTTCTTCACCCGTGAGGTGCACGATTCAGCGCGGCCCATCGCCTCTCCCGATGACGACAGCATCGTCGCAAATGCGTGCGAGTCAAAAGTCTACAACGTAGCCCGCAATGTCAAGCTTCGGGAAAAGTTCTGGATCAAAGCCCAGCCCTACTCCGTGAAGGACATGCTTGCCAACGACCCTCTTGCCGAGCAATTCGCGGGTGGCACGATCTATCAGGCTTTTTTATCTGCGCTCTCCTATCACCGATGGCATGCGCCCGTCTCTGGGAAGATTGTGCGTGCATTCGTACAAGATGGCACATACTTTAGTGAGCCACTGTTTGAGGCCACGTCACAGGACGGCAGCATCGACACGCTCGGAATAACGGTTGCACAAGGTTACTTGACGGCCCTGGCGACGCGTGCTATCATATTCATCGATGCCGGCAACCCGGTCATCGGTTTGATGGCGTTCATTGGTGTCGGCATGGATGAAGTCAGCACATGCGAGATCACGGTTAAGGAAGGGCAACATGTCAAAAAGGGAGATTTAACAGGAATGTTCCACTTCGGTGGCTCCAGCCACTGCTTGCTATTTCGCAAGGGAGTCAAAGTCGATGGCTTTCCTGAGATTGGGAGGCAAGAGAATGTTCCAGTGAGGAGCCAAGTTGCGGTTGTGAAATCATGAAGCAGCTACTAGTCTTCATGGACTACTCTGGCATAAGCAAAGATTGTTATGGACAGCCTACATTACTTTAGAAGATGATGCTGCCGCCTGCAAGACGTCCAGTTTGAGTCGGACAAGACAGCATCGGCCCAAGGTTCGCAAGGCCAACAAAAATATACACCCCACTATCCCGTATTCAATATCAACTGCGCCAGTCTTTGGCATAGACAGTGGAAGGCAGCGCGCTCGAGTCTTCGCCCACATCATCCAAAGGATATGAAAGCATCAACCTTTTTTTGTATGTTTATCAGCCTCTCAATCTCTGTCTCAAAACACAGCTTGGCTTGTAATCCACAGAGCCAGGTCATGCGTGTGATGATTGTCCGGAAGCGTCCTTCTGCCGGCCCATCACGTCTCGCCTCATTGGCAGGAGTGCGGTGTGGCCGTTGGTGCGGTCAATATTTCCAGAAGGAGGCTGACAAGCGGGCTGTCATCACACTGGAGAACTCCCCTGCAAGGTGGTGTCTGGCTGCCCACCATCTCGGGAAACGCAGCGTTCGTCCATGATTTCCAAGACATGCTGTCCGAGATGACTTGTCGTAAGGGATTAGCCCAGAAGGGAGTCAGCTGTGACGGATTCATTCCCTCGCCCAAGATCTCTCCTCGCTGAGGGATTAATTGTCCACTCATATTTTTTGTCGACAGCATGGTCTCTTATTCAGCTCGTCAAATGGGCATCTACAGTGGAGATAAAGATTTGACGTTGGTACATAGCGTGGACGGGAGCCGCAACATGTCGGTCCACCAGGCAGGAGAAAGGCATCTCGCAAAAAACCAAATATTATATCTCTCAAGCATCCGACGAACGAGGTTATCAGATAAAGTGCCGCCTGCATCCCAGCCCAGCCCCAGCCGAGCCGAGCCCAGCCAAGCCCGGTCAAGTCAAAGGCTGCTGCAGACCAGGGCCGAACGAAAAGTGATTTGTGACAGATAGCGACAAGAAGCGGTCGCTAAATAGGCCGGTTTTTCCAAGATAGGCGTCGGTCACAGTGGAAGAATTTCCCAGGACGGAACTTGAACTTACGTAGTACAAGAAGAAAAAAAACCGCGACAATGGACAATCCGTGCCTCTGAAGGATCCAGCTCCAGCAGCTGTTGATAGGTCCGGGATGATTCAAGCAGCACACGCAGGCCGTCGGGTTATTTTTTTACGTGTGGGCGGGCGGTAGGCATCGCTGATCGCCGTCATGTAAAGTACCTACCTACATAGTACTGTACCTCTATTTTCCTTGACCAGCCAGCACACCGACTAACAGAGACAAAAAAAGGACTCGCGAGGTTTCATTGGTTCATTGATGCGCTGGTAAAGGTGAGGCTGCCAACGGCTGTCTTTCCCCGACTCTTTCTCTCACCGGTCTCACCCCGTCTCGCACTGGCAAAACGTCACTGAGCGGGTTCCCCGCAGAAGCTTTGGGCCCAGATGCCCTCGGCTGAGACCTGCAGTTTTGACGCTTCCTTTTCCGGTGGGAGGTGGGTGTAGCCGTGGCCGTGATTATTGGATGCTCGACCCACGTTCGTTTCCAGGTTCCGAAGTGGCTTTGGGCGAGGCGAGAAACGAGAGGATTCCAGTCGGACCGTTGCCGGCTACCTACTCCGTAGTACCTACACAGACAGCCTGACATGATAAGAAGAGAAAACCAAGCAAGCATGAAATGAGTTCATTTTCGTAGTCCCAAAACAGAGTGGTTTCTTTGTTTGGTGCATATGGCATACTGGTTCTTGTTCAGTGACATACCCGAAACGACGTAGAAATGCTCGGAGGCGGCGAGCAGGTTCTTCTTCCAGCCTACTTATACCGACGTCATTTCAGCTTGCTATGGCAAACCTGGCAGCTGGAAACAAACCTCGCTGTAACAACACAGTGTTCTGACAGTCCTCACTGCCGTGGTTTGTCTCGGTCATGATCGCAACATCGGGCCGTTCCTCTCAGTCCGTCGAACCCGATTGGACTGGTGACTGTTGCTATTGCTGCTCAAGTCCACCTCGTCGGCCTTCCAGGTTGTTGTCGAACAGTGAGCAGCCCCAGACTGAACATGCCAAACTGAACCAACATGCTCAAGCATCGGAACGGAAATGAGCTGTTGCATGCAACCATTGGCGAAATCTACTCCGGCAAAGAATGCTCATTTTTTGCCCCTAGCAGCTTATCGACTGCCAGCCGTGCCAGCCAGCCGCGCTGCCAGCCTTGCGGGATGCACTAGCCAAACATTCATCAACATACCGTGTGTGCAGTGGTAGACCGCGTTCCCCTTTGGACGCCAATATCAACTCCCCGGGTTTCCAGTCGACCCAACCCCGTGGTAATGTGGAAAAGAATGCAATGTGCCGAGCCAGGACCATTCGATCATGAGCTGGTAATTCGAGCTGCAGCCGCAGCCGCAGCCGCGAGCTTTGATGGCACTTAAGGCGGTGTGTGACCTTGGCCGTTAACCGGGGTGTTTCGCGTAGCCTTTTTTCACACCTCCTCTTCCAGGGCCCGGGCTCCAGCCAAACGATAAACCGGGGTGCAATTCCGGGTTCACTCTCTCGTGATCCTTACCTTCTCTTGGTATGCAGGTCATACGAACCACGACACGACACACGATAGAAGGAGTTTGCCGTTTAAAGGGACAACCACGGGGATTGAAAAGCTGATTTTACTCCCATCCACACAGGTTGTTTGGCATGAGAACTGACTCAACACCGGCACATCCATTGTAGCCATCCTTACTCTGCACTTCCCCTGTGAAGTTCAACCGTCGTCCAAGCTGGTACAGGGTAGCTCAAAGTCATGCGTGGCCTTGCGAATGGCTTGCATGTCGCTTGGGGTCGAGCTCACGAGGAGGGAGGGGAGGGTTCAAAGACCAGAAGACGCAAGCATGCAGGCGAGCAAGGCATAGGGAGAAGGAACATCAACGCAAGAAAAGGATTTTCTCACGAAAAGGAGTGACACAATCGCGTCAAGCGAGCTCGGAGTTGGAGACAAGAGTCCGCAGAGAGGGGTTGCGGCAAGGTTGGTGACAAGTCGGAAATGATGCGTGCCGGGATTTGCATGCAAAAAGCTTGGGGCACCGGGCAGGGAAAAGGTCAGGTAGTCGCGGGGTAAGACCTTCCCGAGAGCGCGGGAGGGCACCAGAGAATGCGGGGTAAAGGGTTGGGGATGCCAGTACGTACTGTGTACCTTTACGTAGCACTAGCAGGTACACAGTACGCTACGCTTTCCACAGAATCTCAGGTATTTTTAGTGTTCCTTGCGCTTCGGGATACTTGGCACGTAATCCCGATTGGCGTTGGTTGAAAATACGGAGAACGGGACTTTCCTCTCCTCACGGCAAGCAAACTCCTACCCTTTCCCCACCTACAGGTACTTCTCGTTCCAATTGCCACTGTCAAGCTCCTAGTGTGCATCGAATTATATGCGAAAGGATAACCCGTACACAGTTAAAAACAAAGACCGAATTGAGCTAGTTCCCTGGTATTGACCCGAACACTGGCTGGCGCTCGAAACTGACATCTCAAAAGGTGTGCGGAGCTGAGATATGGCGTGGGGGTCAAAGGCTCGAGAGATTTCTTGGTGCTCCGAAGCCCCAGACACAGGAAAGACACGTCGACCTGGAAGCACGCGTGAACGACCTCGAGGATCTCAAAACATCCAAGCTGGTGGGGATTTCAGGCGGATAGAAGGCCTTGGTCTTTCCTTTGTCTTCTTTTTGTTGTCTACCTTTTCCATAGCCATTCGCACTTCATGCAACCGAAGAAGAAATAAAGATTAACTTACGGCCACTGTCACGGCGTGGACCTCAAAGCCCACGATGTAACCGCTCCGACAAGTAAGCCCGACAGTCAACTAAAAATGTAATCTTGCTGAAATCTTGGACACCTACCCACCCGCCTAGCAATTTATCCCACAGACTTTGAAGCCAGCCAGGACCAGAAAAGTGCACCTTCTACTCTCCAATGGCGACCGTGCACTTCAGCGGAAAGACGAGCATTTGTATCCGGAGCAGAGAGAGACCCCGGTCCTGGCCAGTGTCATATACTGTGTAAATGAGGTCGTGAAGTTGAGCCAGATCGGCCTTCTGCTTGTGAGACCGACCAAGTGCAGAGCATATCACACAATCAACCTCGAGTCCTTCTGCGCTTACTTGTGATTTTCCTTGCTTTGACGTACCGAGATATGTGCTTCAGCGACTATATCTATCTCAGATGGGGTCCTTACCTGCCTAGGTACTCAGGTACATACGATATACCACAGAATGAAGAAACGTAGTGGGATGATTTGCGCATAAATGGATGACAATGATAAAACGGGCACAGAGGAGTTATGGGCCCGGCAGTGACGCTATTCGCCTCGATCGCAACAATGGCAAAGCCTTGCGTTTTCGTGATGGTTGCTCGCAAATGTTTGTAACCAAAGAATCAAGCATGTTGGGCACACAGACCTCGCGCCACCCTTCACACCTCAATTTCGCTCGGCGGGAACATCCTCTTAGCTCCACGGCTCAGATCGGGTCAAAATGGGGCAGCCTTAGCTAAAATGGTCGCCAGTTCGTCGAGCACCAACGGAAACCCACCATCCAATCCTCCCCCCCCGCGCCGCGTATGTGCCCAACGGTTACGTCCCTGTAGAACGTGAGTGCACAATGTACGTACCTACCACCTTCCATTAGTGCATTCTTTCCTGTAATACACGTACATACATCCACTGGCATCATGCCGATTCAAGAACCACACAGCCTGGAGATGGATCGTGTGTGTGGGATGGTAGATAACTGAGGTGGGCTTGATGCGCCACATGAAGCAGTTGGCTGCGTGCAATCCCGAGTCCGCTACACAGTCTCGACGGTGGCAGTCTCGAGGGGTCCATTTGCCATGCTGCGCGGGCAGCTAGGGTAATTTTGGAGACAGTAGTCCGGCGGGGGAGGACCCAGGTGCCTCCGACTCGTTGGAATTCCTAATGTTTCTCCTTGGCCTCCTTGGCACCTGGGAAGGATCTCCAAGCTAATTACCCCGTCTCAGCGCGCGTCTTGAACATCCCATCGACACGAAAGCTAACCCGCCCCATACCAGGCCCGAATCGTCTCGATATGCAGGATGTACTACGTACCCTGTTCAGATCTCGGTCGCGCGATGCCATGACGGGAAGTGGAGAGAACCAGCCGTACCGTGGAGAGACGGGCAACGTCCAAGAGCGAGATGGGCATATCAAATCGAATACAGGATACTCTTGTGTTATCTTCTCTCTATCTCTCTCTCTCCCCTCCCTCCTGTGTCTACTGTGTAATATCGTGTGCACAGTACGTGTCACCCGAGTTCCAGTGTCCTTGTGGGTTGGTGCTTCATTGAAGCTGTGCGCTAGCTGCGAGAAGGCGAGAGACGCGAGCTTCCCCGTGCATCGAATCTGCTTCTGCTGCACTTCATCCCTGGCAAACTGCACCAAAATCTACGGCCGTGACGAAGACGGGCGAATAGGATACACGGATGCGGCCAAGGAATTATTTGATGGCACTGGCGTGCAGGCTTATCACAACTATCTCACCCAAGTAGGTACTTTCAGGTCTCTTGCATGCATCGATCAAGATGCAGACCCTGGCAAGAGACCAAGAGGAACATCAGACCTGCACTGCATTTGGGATGATGGAACCTGGAACTCGATGGCTGGCGGGGATAGCAGCGGAGCAGACCTTTCCCGTGGTACTGCTGTGACCCAAGGTACCTACAGGTACCTGGTACGATGGAAGTCATCCTCCCCAAGACAGAGCAGAATACCTGAGGTATCAGATACAGGTACGGGTTTGTGCCTTCCCATTCATCCAGTGATACACCTAGGTACCTGGTACCCTAACGCAGTATACCGGAAGGTGCACTTGAGGTAGTGCCTCTCATTAAGTACAGGTAGTGTACCTAGGTACACAGGTACTTACAACCTAGCAGGCATCTGCGGGATCAACAGAACGTTCCCGTCATCCATGGCCGTTTTGGGAGACACCTTTAGACATTGAACCTGGGAGCTTGAACCTACCTGTACCTGATCGAATGACACCTGGAAAGCAACAACCCGAAGAACTACATGTACTTTGCATGTACCAAACATGATGCTTGCAATTGCTGAAGTGTCCGTCCTCAATCTGTTTCTCGTTGCCGCTGCGCTGCCCTGCCAGGTTGGAGCAAGGGCTCAATAATCTTCCCCGCTAGTGTGGGAAACGGAACAGGCTCGCATCCCCTGCCTTCCCCTCCCCCGGTCTCCCAGTCCAGCCGTCCCCTTCCCCTCCCCCCAATCGCACCAACCTCGAGGATCCATGGATGCAGATGTGGAGAAGCTGAGATGTGCCCACCTTCCCCTACCACCCACCCTTTCCAGGAGACGACCCTGCCTCGCCGGCCAGTACCTGTCCCCCGAGCTGCATGCTTCAAGTTGGAGCTGGTTTTTCTTTTTGGTGGTTTGGGGAGGGGAACCGGCCATCCACGAACAGAAGCAAATAAAGACTGCCTCTCCACTTGCCCATTGCCTCGATACCCGCCATACCATCTCTCTGGGATCTT
This sequence comes from Cercophora scortea, assembly GCA_033439705.1. NCBI lineage: Eukaryota > Fungi > Ascomycota > Sordariomycetes > Sordariales > Lasiosphaeriaceae > Cercophora > Cercophora scortea. Next base: position 2,265,006 of record JAUEPO010000007.1, read on the forward strand.
CTCGCAGATTATCCCCCAAAAAGATCGCTGGCGCTTTTCATTGCTTGTCTCAAGTTCCCTCTCCACTTCTGCACATGCACGAATTTGGCCAACAACATCTGACCATCTGATTTCCTTGATCGACAAAGCCGGCTGAGGCAGTCGGCGCCGAAGCTTGTGTCTTCCCATTTCCACTCGGAGTGGTTGACCGCTGGTGGCTCTGTTAAAGAGCGCGGGCGTTGCCTCTCATTAGTCCCCGTTACCCCCATCCGATTCTCGGGATGTTGGCATGGTGTCGTTAATGACGGCTTATGGACTGCCCACGCCCTATTGTGTCAATGGACGATGGGGACTTGTCGCGGTCCGACAGCCATAGCATCATGGACTCTGAAGACGATGTCCAAGGCCTTCCGGCATCGCCTTGGGTAGAATCGCTCTCCACGGGCTCGACCTCTGTGTCGGTGTCGTCGACAATGAGCTTCGCTCGTACGGGTCAGCTCTCGCCCATCAGCAATGGCATGGATGTCCCCTGCCCGGTGGCCGACCACTCGGCCACCAACTCGTCGCCATCAGCCTCACCCCCGACCGCGGCCATGGGGATGGCTCACCCGGCACAACTATCCACCTACACGGAGGCCTGGGCCATGGGATATATGGCATCAGACGAAGCTGCCGACATGGCCTACGGCAGTGACAGCCATGATATTGATATCGCATGGGACCAGAGCTCAGATGATGTCTTGGCCGTACCAAAGCTGGAGCCGATGGACGAGGATGACTTCCGTATGGGCGATGTGCAAGAAGCCCCCTCAACGCCAGTGCCCATTGCACACCCATCCGTCTCAGATCAACCCAAGGTCAAGAGGCCCAGGGGAAGGCCGAGAAAACACCCCCTCGCATCTAACACCGCGGCAAGCAAAATCACCAAAGGACGGTCCAAGACCGGGTGCCTTACCTGTCGGAAAAGAAAGAAGAAGTGTGACGAGGCCAAACCACGCTGTGAGTGAGCTGATTGTCACTTCAACCCAATGCGTCGCTCTGACCACCACCCCGCAGGTATGAACTGTGAGAAGAACGCGGTGGTTTGTGAAGGGTATCCAGATAAGCAAATATGGAAGAGCGGCAGAGAAAGGGCCGAAGAAGGTGAATACGAACCGAGCCGGCGCCTCGTGACGTGGAGCGCTGACCAGCGAGCAGAGCGCATCAAGTCACATAGCTTGCCGCCCATCACCATCCAGCCGATATTTCACGGCCTAGAGACTGTGGAAGACATGATCTTCTGGAAGCATTACAACGAGCAGCTCAGTGCCGTGTTGACCGTTGAAGGGGAGCACAAGAACGCCTTCAAAGACATGATGGTGCCGATCGCGGTGAAGCATCAAGGCCTGATGCACTCGATCCTTTCCCTCGCCAGCAAGCACATTGATTTCGAGACCCCGTACGGCATGAACACGCTCAGGAACAACCCAGCCACAACGCTGGAGAAATTGCAGGAGCGGTCCATATACCATCACGACCAGGCGAGGCTCAAATTCTACGATGACGTCGAGTTCAGCCATGAAAAGCCCAGCCCCGATTACAAGTTATTGATGTCAGCCCGCTACGGCCAGATGCTTTGTTTTCTCCTTGAGGCCTTGGCCGAGGGGAACCCTCGAGGCGAGCATAGGCTACACCTATCGGCATACCAAAGCCTGATCTCCAGCTCCCCACCTGATGACTCTGCCTTCCTGTCATTCATTGCAGAGTTTTTCCAGTACCACATCTTTGCCGACGAGCTGCTCCATTCCGCTGGTGATCCAAATCAACACCCAGCGCCTAAAGGCTCTCCACCGGTTCTAGTCCTCCCCATCCAACCACCGCGGCTGCTTGGCGTCGCCGATGGCCTTCTTGATCATCTCTCACAGATAACTGCGATCCGCAATACTATTCGCAGCAACATGCTGGCCCAGGTCGACCCTGTTGTCGACTACATCAGCCTCTACAGGGCGGCCGAGATCGATGCCGCCATAAGAGAGTGGACTCCGCATTGGCCATCGGGGGACAGCCGTGATCGGGTCGGGCTCCTATATAAGCAAATGCTGTGGATATATCTGGTCCGGACGATATATCCCCCGTCTCCTCCGTCCCCAGCGCCCTCGATATCTGCCTCGACCACCTCTCTCCCGGCGGCCCCTAGCGCCTCGAATCTTGGCCGCCGCACCTCATCTGTCGCTCACACCCCGCCTCAGTCAACGCCGACGAGCTGTGCTTCGTCACCAAGAATCTCGGCCTTGGGCCCGGGGTCCTGTAGCAGCCACCCGCACGCACCACAGCTAAATTCCTCGTCTCATAAACACATCACTCACGCTCCGAATGAATCACCGTTAGTCAGTGGCCGTCCCAGCTCGGCCCGAGCCGAGTCCCCTCCGCCCATCCGACAACCTTCACAACACGATCCCCGCGTTACTCTCGCCATTGACGAGTCGCTGGCCATTCTCGAAACGTTCAAGCCCAGCGACCCCAGCCAAACCCTGCTTCTGCTCCCTTGTTTCATTGTCGGCACGGCGTGCTTCACGCCCACCCAGCAGGAGCGCGTACGTGCCGCGGTAAAAACCGTCAGGGGGTACACTGGGCTTCGCAATACCGACCGCGTGATGGATGTCTTGGAGCAAGTCTGGCGGGTCATGGATGCTGGCGATTGGGTCGCTGTTTGGGACTGGCCTGGAATTGCGAGGGGGCTAGGGTTGGATTTCATTCCTGCCTAAAGTTGGACTCACGTGGACCCGGAATTGCCGGTGACATCCGCCAGCTGTGGGTGTTTCTGCGAGTTATCTTATTCATCCTCTTTGTTGGCTTTACGGGCATGGGTTCTCGGATCTGATGGTTGAGTTCTTTTATCTTTGGGGCTTTTCTTTTTGAGGCGCAATGGCCATCTGGACTTATTGTGTGGCGTTTGCCTAAGACCAGAAGGCATGCACTGTCCTCATCACTAGACAGCGTGGCGTTTTAAGGATGGCGAGGCATAGCTTTGGAGCTTGGGACGGTATTGGCACATGAAAATACGGGAGCGAGCGAAGCCACTCCAGAGCAGGGCTACAGGATACTGCGAGATACGGCAAGAGATATGACGGCGTTCATTTTTGGGTTTTGGGTTTACTGATTGGATTCTGACTCTCTTCATGTTGGGTTGGTACCTGAAAGTTGCAGATCAAGGTTATTATTATTTGGTTTGGCTAATGGTTATTTTTGCGGGGGGTACTTGAATTGAAACGCTTCCAATGACTAAGGTGCTGAGAATTGGCTTTCATCCACTCACCGGGCCCATGGTTTGCAGGTGTCATGCAAATACTTTGGTGTGCGCCTCTTCAGCATACCTGAGTCTTTGAAGTTTTCCTTTCGAAGTGGGCGAGCTCTTGACGTGAGCGCCCCACCAGCTCTGTCCCACTGCGAAGCAGCAACCCCGCGACCCATTCCCGCGCACCAGCAACTGCAAGGGTGTCCTTGCCATTGGTTGTGTGCCTGCTCGACGTCATCCCCCCACCTCTGTTTCTTCCCCCGATCCATCCACAGTACAATACTGTTGGCGAATTCCCAGGCCTGAACAGCCATTTACGATGCAGGACTTTGTAACGTGACTGCTTCAAAGAAACACCATACGATCAGAGCAAAGCAACCACAACCAGCCTTGGCCAAATATCCCCAACTACCTGGCTTGACGATCTATCTTGACTTTATCATCTAGAGACCCTCGACTTCTCCCTCATCAGAATCCGGGCGCAGCACCCAGAAAAACGCGAATCCGAGACCAGATCACGACCGAGGGGAGGCTTGAGGCAGGCAGCAGAGCACCAAACACCGAACAATCAATTGCCGGTCAACCCGCCCTCCACCGTTGCCTCACCATACATAAATCAGACTTCCTGTCGTCTACTCGTCGGCAAGCCGCAGCATAGCACAGATTGATGGAAAAGATGGCGCAGCAACCACGCCCTACCTTCATCAACCTACCCCAGCCTTCATCTAGACCGGACACGCCATCAGAGATGCCGTAGGGAAATCCCATTCCGTCCCTACCTTTCCTCCATCAATCATCATCTTGATAGTCTGCTCTTGTGTGACGCATGCTAATATACATATCCATCCTGATAGCGGAACGCCAACGAGCACGACCACCTCGCTGTCGGCACTTTCGACCACAGCCATCAAGGACGGCCGCCGAGGATTCCATGGCCACCAGCACAAATCTAGCCTCGAGGCCGAACGTGCCGACCGAATCAGCCGGCTCCCCGGGATGCCCAGTGTCTCAACATCCCGCGGCCCTCCCGGGCAAAACAACGCCGGCTCCCCACAAACAACCCCGACATCCACCACCGCCCTGGGCGGGGGCCTCACAGTCGCCTTCTTCGATGCGGGCGGTCAGCCCGTCGCAGCGAACAAAATGTCCACGGTCGGAACAGCGAGCGCCACGGAGAGCACGGGCACCGAAACCCGCGGAGGTGACAACTATACTCTAGGGGAGCGCGATGACGATGAGGAAGACGACGACAACGAAAATGACGAGGAGATGAGCCTGGACGCAGGTGACCCCGAGGCCGAAGGCGAGATTGAGATGGACTCGGCCAGCACGAGCGGCTACATGGGGGAGGACATGGACAACCCGCGTAGCTTGGGGGGCTTCGAGGACCGCATGTCGGACGACGGGAGCGCGTCCCTGGTCGGGTTCGGCGAAGGCGCGGGCTCCACGGTCTCGGGTCCCATCTACCACCGGCGACTGCCAGGACAGGGCAGCTCGGCTGGCGCCATGATGGCTGGGGTATTGGCATTGGAGCGCAGCAACTCGGGGCTATCCGAAGCCGGTGGGCGGAGGGATACCATGCGTGGAGGGGTGGACCGCGAGGCTGTCGATACCCCCGTCAGCCAGTCTGCGGTTATGGAGAGACGAGAAGCGCTCATGGTCGACGGCGTGGCGCTGGACGGAACTGCTGACGATGATAAAAGCTTCATAGATACAAGCACCCAGGGCCCAGTGCCTGTCCCACCCGCCACGGGCGCGGCCCGCCAGATAGAACAACGCTCGGCGCAATCGCATCGGCAAGGCGCCCACGCCCAACCGCAGGGAGGATCAGGAGCAGCCGGAGCATCGTCGCGTGAAGTGGCGGAAAGCATCCTCCGCGATAGACTTGACAATGGAGAGAGTCGGGTTGGGAATACGGCACTGCGAAGCCCCAAGGGCGAGGATGAACTGGGACGTTTTTACTTTGAGGATCAGAAATGACGGGAGCCCGGTGTCTCGGGGGTACGGTGTTGTCATAGGTTTTGGTATTTATCGGATCCGCGCAGACTACTGCCTGCATTGTGTGTTATCGTTGTTTTGATCGTTGCCTGGTATACCTATTTCCCATTACGTTGTATTTCGTACAAACATCAATCGAGTCTCTGTCACTACAGATGTACATAGGTAGTTTTGGGACGAAGTCATTGCAAGCGTGAACGCCACTGATTACTAGATCGGAACTGAGCAGCAAAGGTCTTGTCTACCTGTAGCTAATGTACGCGATTGGTGTCTAAGTATATACAATTGCGAGTACGCCTAAAGCTTGACGTACGGTTCAACCCCCAATATTAGTTCCTCATCCATCGAGTAACACCATACCCCGAGGCAAGGTTCAAAGCAAGCAGCAGCAATGATAGCTATCTCCTCGTCCGCTGTGGCACACACGCGCGCGCCAAAGGACGGCCGCTGTTGTGATGCATTCCCATCGAGATATCAGCATCACGGTAGAGTCTTGGGCGTCACGCCAAACTAGAAACAACAAACTCTTCGACTGACAGCCAGTCCACCAGCTTATTCCGGCCACTGCGAGCTACTCCGCGGGAATATCCTCCATGTCGTCCATATCACTGCTAACAACACCGTATGATTGGCTGCGGCGTCCATCGGTCGCCTTTTCTTCCTTTGACGCTTTCTTGTTCTTCACGGGCGTTGTGATTTGTTTGACCTTCTTCCTCTTCTTCGGCGAAGGCTGCTCGGCCGCAAAGCCGGAAGAGTTGCGACGAGACCTCTTTGGGATTTCAGAGCCGGAACTCGGCTTGGGAAGCTGGGGCAGCTCCTGGGAGTATTGACTAGCAGAATCCTGGGTGGTGATGCCGAGGTCCACACTGGCTGTCTCGACATCCATGTCAGCTTCAGCTTCAGGAGCCGTGTCAAGCTCCATATCCCTTGGAACGCCTTCTTCAACCTCCTCCGACGCGTTGCTCGGTCTTCTATGTTTTCGAGATTTTTTCGAGGTTCCTGCGGAGGACATGAGAGCATCCTGTTCACGGGCAAGATGCTTCTTCCTCGTCAAGCCGAGAGTGCGTGGCTCGGGTTCGGGCTCGGGCTCTGACGCTGGCTCGGGCTCTGACCTTCGCTCAGGCTTTGAAGTCGGCTCGTGCTCCGATTCTTCAACCACCTCATCGTCGACATCCTGGATACCTCCAAAGTTTCCATCCTTCTCAAACATGCTGCAAATATGTCTCGCGCACTGGAGCGTAGACTTTTCCTCCCATCCTGGCACAGCTTCTCTAAGCCGACCCCAAGTCACCTTAAGCACCTGACGCAGATACCTGTTATTGAAAGTGTCCTCCACGATCTGCTTCCATTTGATCTTGGAATCTTCCAGCACATCCGAGAACCGAATGGCTTCAGCCAACTGGAACCTGTCCTGGGCGGTTACCTGCCGCAGTTGCCTGCGAGCTTTATCCTGGCGCCATGACGAGCCTGATGGCAGTTTTGTGATGATCCGATCCGGAAGCGCCCCGGCCGCGCCCATTCTCCTCCACTTGTCCAAGCATTGAAGGCGAGTCCTCTTTTGGTTCATTGCGTTGCTGATCATCTCCCAATTGATCAGCTTGTCGACTGGCTCATTCGGTGACTGGTCCTTGATGGCATCGATGGCATGCTCCACAGCCTCCAGGAGCTGCTTCTCTTCCTCCTCAGTCCATGCATCTTTATTGGCCTTGCCACCGCACGCTAGATAATTTCTGTATCGATCTCGAACGTCTTTTTGGTGGCGGTTTATGATACCCCCAATCTTGCTCCATTGCTTGCCGTGGATTTTGTAAAGGCCTAGAAGTTCCTCATCTTGCTCCTCAGTCCATACGCCTCTAGCAACGAATTTGTGCCAGGTCTGACGGCACCATTCCATTAACTTTTTGCGCGGACGTGAGGGGCAGGCATTCTGGACGGCGGCCAAGAGATGGCGGACCGTGTTGTTGTCTCCGTTGAGTCGTTCATGAATTAGAGTGACGAGTTCTTGCCAAGTTAGGCCCTGGGTCTCCCTAAAAGTATCAACGGCCGCAGTGATTTGGTGCCTCTCAGTTTCCGACAGAGGGCCCATTCGGTAATGCGATTCGGGTTCCTCGGACTGAATCATTTTTTTATCGCCTGATCTATGTCCTTTGTCGCGGGGGAAACGCCCATCCACATCACTGGCGGCGGCCACCTCGGGCTTCTTGCTGCGGCGCTCTAATGTCCCACTAGAAACGGACTGCTTGTCCTTGATGGAAGCGTGGAGTTGAAACGTTGTCGCCCGCGTCGGCTCTGGAGACGTGGCTGCGCCATCCAAAGGGAGTTCGGCGAATGCCCTCGTAATCTCTAATCTTTCTCGAGAGAAGAAAGGCTCCTTCGGTCTCCGACTTTTCCCCTTCTGAGATTTTGGGGTCTTTGCAGACGTTGCAGGAGGAACAAATGACGTTCTCATCTCTTCCTCCTCATCTTCGGACGGGCCCCTGGCATCGATGTCGTCATTTTCTCCATCATCGGTGCGTAGCCTGCTGGTACCATTAGGTCCCCCAACATCGGGCATTTCATCGTCCTCAGCCTCGTCGGTTTTATTGAATCCCAGGCTTTTGGACTCTATGGCGTTGAAGTCAATACTACCATGCTCTTCCGGACTATCGCCCTCATTCTCACTCTTAGTGAACAAAAGGTTGCCTAGACGGGAAGGAAGACTGTCTGCGTTGTCCACGTCCATCCCAAGGTCTGGATCTGAGGCCTGGCCCGCAACTGCTTCGTCGCCATCCAGAAGAGAAACAGCCGGCTGTGACGAGGCAGCTCGATCCCGCCGTCGTTTGCGCGCCGCAGTGGGAGAATCTGGATCGCCCAAAGCACCCTCTCCATCCGGAGGTGCTTCGACAAGATTGCGACCCTGAGCTCCTTCGCCATGATCGCCGAAATGGCTTACTTGTGAGTTTTCGACCACATCGTTTTCAGGCCCGATTTTCGTATATGCTGTGGTCTCGGCTTCGTCTTCGGCCGTGGAACGAGACCGAGCTCTACGCCTTTTGGGCGATCTAGAATTGCTATCTCGGTGAGAGCGCTTCTTGGATGCCATGATGCTTGACGGAACCTCGATTTCCTCCTCGGCTATCGTGATTGCAATCTCGTGGTCGATGTCTTTATTCTTCCGAGGGCTTGACTTTCTTGCTGTCGGAGACTGTACCCTTGCCGCGCCATTTGCAGCACCCGCCGCCTCGTCAACATGTTGTGAAGGCGAAAACTCGAGTGATTGGTGGGAGATTTGAGAATGACCGATACTCTCGAGGCTTTGCCGAAGTGATTTCGTTTTCTTCCTTTTCTTGTCCTTCCTCTCCGGCAAGAGCTCCTCCTCAGCGTTCTCCGCAAGGTGACTCTCGTGCGCAGTCTCGTGTAGTGACCGCTTTTTTTCCTTCTTCCTTCTTTTTTCTTTCTCTGGCGCAAGGTCTTCTTCTTCATCTTCCCGCACAGGCTCCTCGCGTGCTGTTTCGGCAAGTGACTTTCTCTTCTTGCTCTTGCCTTTCTTCTCTGACTCGGGCTCTTGACCTCTAGCCGAGTGGTATGGCATTGCCGGCACATTCGGGTCACGGGCTCGTAGCCACTCGAGAGTCAACGGGGTATCCATTTTGGGTGTATCCGAGTGTGACGAGGAATGGGAAATGCGTCTGCCAGGAGCCTCTGCAACGTGTTAGCGATACCTCCAGGGTTCTAGCGCGCCTATAGTAAAATAAGATCTGGAAGAAGAAAGGAATGGAGTGTCCCGCAAATGCGATCCAATATTTTCACATACCTAGTACCTGCCCTAGCACCTATGAGAATTTACAGCACCCGGTCGATTCGAGCGCTGGAATGACGTCCAGCAATGGCGGCGAGGCTTTTCAATTGGCCATTCGCAAGGTCGCGTCGCGCAAACGCGAAAATGGAGAATGATTTTGGGGTTCAGAAGTTGGCGGTTTGCTTGGCGCGAGCGATAGCCCCAGGCCGCTAAGAAGTTGGGCGGGGCGTGACGTGACGGAGCTTTCAGTGGCACGAATTGGTCGTCGGCCCACATCCAGCTGCAGGGTACAGTAGGTCACCTTACCTACACAGGTACCTGGGAGGTACCTGACCTGGTACTGAGGTATCCCGTAGTAGGTTGTGAGTTACCTGGAAGGCAGTCCGGGAGACTGGGTACCGTGGTAACCTGGGAGGTACCTATCAGAGAGACATGGATGAATTGGAAGAGAGTTGGTAGCCGTGCCCGATGTGGGAGAAGATTCGGTGCACAGCAGAAATCTTCACCTGACCAGTGGTGGTCGCTGGAGTAGACTTGAGGCAGCTTCCGTCTTTCTTCCATCAACGAAACCATTTCACCGTTATACCACTCTCACACCACGACAGGCAGGAGAAATAGTCAAAATGAAAGCACAAGAAACCAGACAATTCGTTCTCAAAGCTTCCGAACTATCTCCTATCGCCCGAAAGCAACGACGACCTAGACTATGCGCCGTTCATGGAAGCCCGGCTTGTCTTCTTACCCGGTCTTCTTATCTCGTCTTTTCTTCCATGCATATCATACAACTTTTCCATGCCGGAAAACGACGTGAGACATTACAGGCTTGTTACCCAGGCACTTAGCTACTGTGAATACATGGCTTTGGACGAGACGGTTGTCGATGCTCATCTCTCAGAAGCTGTCTTTGTCCCGCTGCATATTCCATACTCCGCCATCGAGTTTGACCACGCGCGTGAACACTCACGAGACAGCATTTTGTCGACCAAAACCATGGATGTAGTTGGTGCTGGCAACCTTCCTCTTCAGTCTAGCTTCCATACATTTCTTTTCCATCTGCTTTCCCTCCTCCAATCTCTTCTCCCTGCTCCTACTTGTACAACACTCAACGAGAGAGCAACGGCAACAGCATCTTGCTCCGCGGTGACCGGGTTTGCGCTACGGCAATGATGGGAACTGACCTTCTCCATTCCCACCGGTAGAACCATTGTCGGCAGTTACGCCCATGGCGCGATCCATTCCTTCGAGTACTGTCTGTGAAGGTCCCTTGTCAGCATCATGAAACACCCCTCTCGACTTCTTGGTTTGTAGTTTGGGAATGCTAAAGACCCTGAGCGCCCTCCGAAGGCCTTTGCGCTCGGGAGAGCTGTCAGGACTCCAATGTGACTTTAGGTCCGGGGCCGTGGTCTGTGTCGGCGGCGTTGCCGGTCGTCTAGGTCTTGCCAGCGACAATGGGCTCGGGGCAGCAGTCGGCGGGGTTACCGGCGACGCCTCCATCGCGGGCGTCAGTGAACACTTGAGATTGCGCTGTTCTCCACGAGAGGATGGCAATGGATCGGACAACGGTGGCGAGTTTGATGATCCCGAGTGCCAGGTGGACAATTGCAACGGGGGAGGTCTTGTTTGTGGGCGACGAGGTTGGGACTTTGGCATAGATTGTGTTGTCGAAGTTGTTACCGGAGTGCTTAGACTCGGAACAGAACAGGAATACGGAAGGCTCTGACGCGGCGGCGAGACCGACGAGTCAACATTTGCGTGCAAGATCCCCTTTAGGCGGCCGAGGGTCCTTGGTCTTCGCTCGGCCGAAGCCCGTGGTGACTCATCTCCCTCGGGGGCGGGTGTCAGCGATGGCGACCGTTTGCTCCATCCCGAAGACGAAGAGGTGCGTATCGTGCCGACAGATGTGGCTCCAGCTGACATCCCACTCCCCCTATTGCCGTCGTTTCCGTTCCCTCCAACCCAAAGGATGGGAGTGTTCTTGTCGAAGGCGAATACCTGTCTGACTGGGCTATGCTCAAGAGACGCCATATAGGCACCACCAGCGAGAGATTGGGGCGTCTTCGCACGGGCGACAGGGAAACTCTCATGGTATGATTCCGAGCTTTCCGTGTTCCGCGCTGACTGAAATGGCGTGTCCCAGTCCATGTGAGCGGTCCCGAATGCAGGCCCAAGATCCAGATTGATCGCATGTGCACTCGGTCGTGGAGAATGGTGGCCATCGGCTGAGGTTTCTCCACCGGTCAATGCCCACTGCGACGGGGTATCTGGGAGTGTATTACTCGGGCCTTTCGCCTGGGTTGGCACGTCGATTCCCACTTGCAAGCGGCCTCGTGGGTCGGAAAATGGAAACGAGAGACCCAGTGACTGCGCGTCGTTGCGCTCGCCCGTTGCCAGAGGTAGCGATACCATGTTTATCCCCTCATCCTCTGCCCTGTCTGGTAGCTCAGACCCCTCCACGCCCCCAAGCAGCGCAGTTGGTGTGCCTGCAGCCGGTTGTGCGGAAACGACGAAGGGTAATGGTGGAGTGGCCGATGCCCTCATCGGTGAGGCCGACTCTGCGAAATGGGGATCTGCCTGGGTGCCTCCGTCGAAAGTTGGCGAGATGTCATCGATCGTGGCCAAACTCGGTGTGTAGCGCCGTGTCGAACCTGAGCGACTCCTGCGCTTCTCTGTTCCTGGTGCTGGAGGTACCGGCTCGCTTGGAGGGCTAGATTGATGAGATGGCTCGCCTTGTAGTACCAGGAGAGATGGCAGTGCTTGCCCGTATCCGGCGGGCTGCGGGGTTTGGGGTATCGGTGGTCGTTGAGCGGGTGATGGTGGCTTTGGGCGGGTCGGGGTGTCTGGATCAGCACCTCGGGAAACTGCGCTTGGTGCTTCAACAGGCCGGCCAGCGCGCATCTCGAGGTTCACTGGCTCAGTCTCGGGCTTTGGCATCCGTGCTACGTATCGAGGCAGAACCGGCTGCGGGGCTGGCGATGCCGGTCCGAATTGCTGTTCTGGTGCGCTCTGCATTACGGCACTTTGTTTTTGGTTATCCCCGATCCAGAACATGTCACCCCTTCCTCCACGGCTGCGGGATGGGCAGTCAAGAGGCTGCCCAATGGAAGGGCTCTCATGATCACTTGGCTGTTTGCCTTCTTGGGTGTGTGTCAGTGGTTGCCCTCGCCCGATTTCCGTGTCTGGATGAGACCGAGGTGTCGACGACCCGGTGCAGTGTTGGTCAGATGGGGTCGATGGCATGTCAGATTCGGATATATTTTGTGGGATTTCGTTTCCCTCAACTTGGGCCGTGTGCTTTCCGTATTTGAGAGTTAAGTATCTTCCTTCTGGCACGTCCATTCTCATCTGTGCGGCTGAGAATGGGGGAGTGTCACCTAAGCGCAGAACATCAGGCGGGCCGGGAGCGGAACCGACCGGCGAACAAGGTGAGATGGTTTTGATGGTTGTCCCAGAGAAACTTAGCTTGTTTTCTTCGCAGCGCTGCCACAAAGGATGCAGTCGTCGGAGGTCCTTCTCAGTTGCCCCTGATGCATGTTGATGGCCGTGTACATCGTGGCTAATGCCATACATATGAGCGACCTGCCAAAGCTGAAGCGATACATTATTTATAAGGACCGCCGTATAGGGATTTTTCAGCTGCTCCTCAGTCAGCTGGGGCAAGTCGGGCGTATGCGCGTTCATGTTGGCTCGCCGCACTGCAGCAAGCCGGCGCACGTCGAGCCAGAGTTAAGAAGGTTGGGATGACTTTGCGCAAACGACCATCAAGCGGCTGGTGGTAGTTGCGCATGGATGTGTGCTGAGCCGCCCAAAGCCTAGTTCTTGCTTGTAGTCAATTTCCGTGCGACAGAGATGTCCTTCGCGATCATGTGGGTAAGGACCGGCTGCTCAGACGAAAACCCATGTACTGCGTTTGTCGTCACTGAGAGATGGGTGTGGGAAATAAGTGTCTGCCCTGACCGGCACCTTCGTGGACAAATCCAGGGCGGGGTCAGGTTGCCGCAGTTCACTTTGAGAGAAACCTTGAAGTTGCGTGCATTGACTTTGGGCAAATGACGGGCCATGCCTGCACGACCCAAAGATTGGAAACTCTAGATTCACGACGCAGCATCTCATGGTTCGGTTGTGGTGGGCGGTGGGCGGCAATGAAGCGGACACCTCGATTCGCACATGACAGATTTTCTGGCAGCAGATGCACTGAGAAGCAAGCCGATGTCTGCTGGTTTGGGTTGCTGCAGTAAGTAGTCCAGCTGTATTTTGGTCTTTAACGGTCAAGTCCTTTCGCTCGCAGCCTGCAAACGTGACGTGATCACTTCCTTACCTGAGGCAGGGAGCAGAAGCTGGTTGTTGCATGTTGACATCAATGCCGTTCACAGTGGGCGAAACAGGGGCGGCAGGGCAACGTCCTTCAGCTGGCAGACAGCTGACAGGCCAAGTCAACGTACCGTCCCGATCATCCCTGAGCAGGTCAGTCAGTCTTTTGCCAAGGTGCAATTAATGCAGTAATTTCTCACAGCATTCACGCATCCGAAAGCGCACCTCTCTACCATAAATCTGTCTCAAGACAGAATGTTTAGGTCATTCCCGCCTTCTCCCACTTGATCGCTGTTCTCTAGATTCGGTGACGCAGGAGCCCAGCTTCAGCTAAGCGATACAGGATACCTCCATCGAAAATGATCTGGAGGCGGGCTGGGTGGCGCACGGCAGTGGCAGGCACGAGTCGTGCCCCAATGCCAAACCCATATCGACAATCACCGACGCGGCTGCCAGCGCTAGCACGAAGAACATTGGCTAGCGCATCATCAAAAACGCCCGGTATGTCCCAATTCTTTGTCGCGGTGTTGCAACCGAGCGAGACTTCCGTACCCGATCAACACGCCTTCCCTAGGCCGGGACAGCCCATCGTCCCGGATGGGGCGCGATTGGGTGGGTGGTCCATGCACAATGCACACTGCACACCACGGTTCTGGGTAAGGGTTGGGCTAGGTAGGGTGTTGGCCGGTTGGCCCCCCGCTTTCGAATGCATCACACTCCAAGGTCCATATGGAATTATCAATTTTCCCATGAAGACGATACCTCGTTCTCGCGGAACTCTCAAACCTGGTACCTTCCGCGTATTCAGCATGACGCTTTGTGCACTAGCAGAGGCTGTCGCGAGTGCGGTGAAAAGTGACTGCGAGACAACCAATTCTACTCCTCCACTCCTTTCCATTGACTGGAAAAATGGGAAAACGCCCGAAATCGCTAATTACAACGTGCCTCTCTTTTTTTGTCTGCCTGGTAATTTCAGCCTCACTAACTACTTGCTCGACAGCAGGCGCCACTAGAGCTCTTAAACAGGATGCAAACCCCCAATCCAGCGGCTCACCGTCGCCGTCGCCGTCGTCACCTCCGCCCGAGCACGATGCCGGGCCATCATTGTTTTCAAAAATGCTCGAGGCAGCTGCGACCTCACTCGCGTCCATCATTGTGCTTGGTGCTGGCTTCAGTATCGCCGCCTATGTTTATCACAAGGCCTACAAGCATTTTGTTCTGAAGAAATTGGCAAACGCCTTCGAGCCAGGCGACCCCGTCCTCGACCTTGCCGCCACCAGCAAGCGTCTTCCTTTGGGGAAGGATGCTGCAGCCAACCACTGGATAGAGCGGCCCGAGCAGGCCATCGTTGATGGCATTGTTTCGGGCCGTGAAGTTGGCCACTACCACTTGTTTATTGGCGAGAAAGGCACGGGGAAAAGTAGCATGCTGCTCGAGGCCATGCGTAAGATCGAGGGAGATGGCGCAGCCATGTTTGAGGCCCATTCTGATCTCGAGATATTTCGCATCCGTTTGGGCAAGGCCCTAGACTACGAGTTTCACGAGGATTACATTGGGGGTTATTTCAGCGAACGTGGCCCTCGGGATACCACCGCACTCCTGGACATCGAGCGAGCTCTGAACAAGGTGGAGAAGGTAGCGCTACAGAGGCGTGCAAGGAAGGGAAAACCACTGGTTATCATCGTCAACCAGATGCACCTCATCCGGGACGACGAGGACGGCAGAGATTTGATCGAGCTACTACAGCAGCGGGCCGAACAGTGGGCGGCCACAGGCCTCGTCACCATGGTCTTCAACAGCGACGAATATTGGATATACGAAAGATTGAAACAGTTGGCCACCCGACTAGAAGTTCTAACGGTCGTGGACCTGCCAAAAGCACCAGCAACCGCAGCCCTCAAGAAATATCGCCAACGTTACTTTGGTCAGACACCGTCATACGACATGCTCGAGCAGATATATGATCGCGTCGGTGGCCGACTCAGCTTCCTAAACAGAGTGGCCAAGAGCCAGGACATGCTAGCAACGTGCGACGAGATCATCGAGGTGGAAAAGACATGGTTCTTGAACCAATGCTGGATCCTAGGCTCGGAGATGGATGACGATGTCATGGACCAACAAAAATGGGCGGTATGAAGCTCCGCCCCGAACGTTTATCGTCGTATTTAGGGTGTCTAACCATCTTGTCTTTACCTGTGCAGACAGCAGCCGTAGTTCTCGCCACAGCTCTTATCGACAAGGAGGCCGAGATGGACAGCACGTACGATCCCGAGCTTGGACACGTTCTCCCATCGTTTGCTCTGCACAAAGCGCAGCAAATCATGACGCGTTCCGACTTTGTGCGAGCCCTTGACCGGCTCAACCTGTTTAGCATCACGAGCGATTCCAAAGTGCGAGCTAGCTCAGTACCCATGTACATCGCCTTTAAACAGATGGTGGCCGAGCCGGGCTTCCGCCAACATCTACAGGCGACGATTGACCGCATCGCCGCCATCGAAAGCCTTGGGCGAACAAGAGAGCTCGTTGCGAAGGATCTGGTTTTGGGCGGAAGATACAAAATACGCAAGGCAGTTGGCGGCGGTACAGACGTGACGATAAGGGAGGGAGAAAGCCAAGGAAATGGTAACTGAAATGCAAGGCACGAAGAGCGAAGGCATTTGCATTGGTAGCTCAGGTATCCAAGGTGGTTTTCAAACATTTGATGAGTTAGGTATGTAAGTGAATACTAGCTCTTGCTGAGGCCTCGCACCCCTGTCACGCCAATCAAATGGAGGTAACCCATATGAGAGGCAGGATGCCATTCAGGTCGCCCAAGCATGATTTGCAACCACCAATGCTGGCATTGATAATCCTGACTAAAGCCTTCGCGATGGCGTGATAGATTTCAAAGCGCTGACAATCATATTCCTGCCGGCACGGAGTTCCAAGTCCCGATCCCCGACCTCGCTCAGTTGCAAAGATCGAGTGAATGCATATTCTGAATGCCTTGATCATGTAAGGTACGCAGCTGGGTGGTGTTGATCGTTTGCCAGAATATTAATCTAAAATTGTTATAGCCGTAACGCCAGTGCCCCGAGCTACATAAAACTCGGTATGTCTCCCTTTCATGACTGCCTTCAAGTTTCCGCACGTTCAAACTTTTATATCCAATTCAGGATCAATACTTGGTGTCTTCTTGTCTCCTTTCATACTCTTCATCATCGACCGCAGCAAAAGCCTTGTGACCACATACCCATTCCTAGAGCAAGAAAGCACCACAGCCACCAGACCATGTCGTCATCACCCGTACTCAAGCCGATCAAGGTGTATGGCAAAGGCGGGCCCAATCCACCTAAAGTGGCCATGGTGCTCGCAGAGCTGGGTATCCCTCACGACCTGTTGAGCATTCCTTTCTCGGATGTCAAGAAACCCGAATATCTTGCCATCAATCCAAACGGGCGATTGCCGTCAATACACGACCCCAACACCGACATCACTGTCTGGGAGTCAGGAGCCATCGTACTCTACTTGATTGACCGATACGACACGGAACACAAAATCAGCTTCCCGTCTGGAACGCCCGAGTTCCATCATGCACAGCAGTGGTTGTTTTTCCAGGTCTCAGGCCAGGGTCCGGTAGGTGACGTTTAAGAGCCATCCAAGCTGCTACCCACGAAAGGGGGAAGAGGCTGCACTAACAATTTTGGTAGTACTATGGTCAAGCTGCGTGGTTCAAGAAGTTTCACCATGAACAGCTTCCTAGCGCCGTGGAACGCTACATCAAGGAGGTGCATCGCGTCACGAACGTCTTGGAGGGATGGTTGACCAAGCAGAAAAAACTCTACCCTGACAGTGGAGATGGGCCGTGGCTCGTGGGCAACAAGTTCTCGTATGCGGATGTTTCGTTTGTGTCATGGCAGGCAATCATCTCCGAGGTCGTCACAAATGACGAGTTTGCCCCCGATGAGTTTCCCGTGGTCAAGGATTGGCTGGCTAGAATGATGTCGCGGCCAGCGGTCAGTGCCGCGCTGGGTTCCAAAGAGAAGCTGATATGAGAGGCTCGTGGTCAACCCCTCCTAGATAGAGATGGAGGCTCCCAACCTATATAGTATTTGGCTCAACATGAAAGCATCCACCAGGTGATGGAAATAGAGGCTCAGCGGGCCGGGGCCATGCAGGCTGTTCTCGTCAACATCCATTGGTGCCATGCCAAGTTCATTATTTCCCACTGCGCCTCGCCCCAAAACCGACCAACTGCTTGTATAATTTTGTCCACTGACTTTAAGCACACCGCGTCAAGTAACACAGTACTACGTAGTGACTTAGTACCTTTCCGCGCTGGCTTAGGCTTGAAGCATATGTTGCCGCCGTCACTTTGTGACAAGGACGTAGTTGACATTCTGTTTATCTAGATGAAACTGCGAACTTTTAGATTTGTACCTAAATACAAATCGCAACGTCTGCCCTCTAATAGTCTAGACTTTAGGTCGTGGCTGTTCGGCCATCTTGATTTATGACATGTCTAATATTACTCATTAATTATCAATACATTCGGTGGCAGTTCTCGATTAGATAAGATGGTCGACGTCCGTCTGGGTAGACCCATAATTGTTAACACCTCTCAAACGGGCTAATAGTGTCTTTCGGTGCTAGGGTATACCCAGTCAGGTCTATCGCACTCGTGTTGATTAAGCCAGGCGAGAATCTTTGTCGATATCCAGCCGCTTGTGTAGTTGAATCTTTCTTCCACAATCTGCCACTTCGCCCCCGTCCCGGCAGCTTTCTCTTCCGTGCTGGAGATCGTCATGTTCTTTTCTTTAACTTCCGGGTCTCTGGGAAGGCCGGCGTTGATGAAAGGCATGAGCACACATTGCTTCATGTGCTCGCCACGCCAGAGATACTGCAAGCATTCAGGCTCAGCGTCGCAAGCTCTGGTGCACGAATTCAAATCATTGGCCTCGACATCGTGGCCCGGGCCCAGACGATCCCAGTTGGTGTTGTCCCAATCATATCGGATTGCCTGAGCATCGGGGTGGCGGAATTCGTACAGGTCAGAGTAGAGCAGTGGACGCTGGCGGAGACGCGAAGATGTCAGCACATATACAATCGACCTTGAGCCAATGCTTGACACGCGGATGGACAGCGGTGCCTCTTTGGTTTATTCAATTTCACTTACCCCGAGTTTCCGCCTGCCATGCTCCCAACGCCACAAATCAACCATATCCTCCGGGCTAGTCTTGTGCATGGTCAGAACTGGCTGGCACCAGGCCCTTGTCGTAAACGGAATGGCATGCATGGGGTAGGTGTTGAACATCGGAAAGAAGCCGCTGAGTGGTATGCCGGCTTTCCATAATATCCAACCCAGCATGCTATCCCCGCAGCAGTCGTTTCGCACCAGGTCAACACCCCTGAGTGTCAACGGCGCCTCGGTAAACTCGCCACTGGCCGACGACTTCCGCGCCATAAGCTTTTCCATGGCCCCGCGAGACAATACGAATCCAGGGCCACCGTTAGCAAACCATGTTTCGACCTTGTTCTCCTCGTCAAACCGGCCTGGAGACGGACTCCCCATGTATAACGGTGCTGCTGGGTCGAGGATCGAAAGGAATCGAAAGATGTTGTCCCAAACAATGTAAGTGTCTGTCTCAAAGAAGCAATACCAATCACGACCTGGGCGCATCAGCCAGGCGCGTTCGACCTCGGCCAGAAACTTGTACTTGTCGAGTCGCCATCCATTCTTGCCACTAGCGGGATCATTGCCGGCGGTCAGCTTGTGGCTTCGCTGCAGCTCGTACATCGCATCGTAGTTGTCGAAATCAGTATTGTTGGTGCGGTAGGCCTGAGGAAGGTTTGCGAGAACATCGATGACACGCCTGTCGCGGATGGTGTCGTTCAGGTCGGAGAACACGAGCAGCTCTTCGAGGCCAAAGCACGCCGAGACGCTTCCGAGTTGGGCATCGATCTTTTTCGGGTCCTCGCCATGGCCCATCTTCAGCACGGGCTGGATGCGCTGGACCAGATGGCTGGGGAACGAGCTGCAGAGCTCTTCGACGGTTTTGGAATCGATGCCATCCTGGGCGATGGGGAAGAAGGCGCTCGTGGTCTCGAAGGGATAGAAGTATGGGAGGGCGGTCGGCTGAGATTTTTCGTCCAGACCGAGAAGTGAGGAGGACGGCAAGGCAGGAACCGTTTGGCTCTGGCCGCCGCCATAGCGGTTGGTGAAGGGTGTCGCTGAGTGTTGATGGATGGCCCAGGCGCTGAGCACAAATGCCAAAAGTAATGCCAAAACAAGCGTTGTCGTTCGCACGAGTCGCCTGTTTAGCTGGAGCCCAGCGGCGGGCGAAAACAGCCCGGGCATGATTGCCCTTGCCCGGATGAGCCGGGTAATAAACAGGTAGGGACTTGGTGGGAGGCCACAAGAGCTAACTCAGGTAGCTCAGGTATGTAGGTAGCTGTCGAAGCCGCACATCCACCGAGAAAGGCGTGCATTCTTGGAAAGAACCGAGGGATGATGTGGGCGGTGGGTGCGAACTGCGGACTGTGGAGGAAAGGATAAGGGAAGTCGGTAGAACAAAGTTTCACGGGGAAACTCAAGGGGAAACCGACGACACAACTCGCCCCTACCTAATTAGCTGACTTTCCTGCATCCCTTCTCTCCAGGTGCAGGCACGCACATATACAGTACACGGATACGGGCTGGCGGGCATGTCATGGGAAATGAATCTGGTTCAATGCTACACTGCCATCCGTGCCACAAATACTGTCAATGGTTGGTGGCGGCATTGAGGTTCGATGGAACGTCGGGTTATCTCCCGCCCAGTGACAAGACTCCCGCTCGCTGGCAGTCATTTTATGATGCGAGTTTCAGAAACCACGTGTTGGGTTACATGCACATGCACGAGAAGCTAGATGCTCGACTTCTCCCTTGCTTCATCCAAGCTTACGCGTGACCTGAGTGGTGGAACCCTGTCTGTCCCCTTGGGCTGGGCGAGACTTCCAGGTTGATACCACGAAAAGAGTTCGAGGCCACGGCGAGAGCGTTCCTGTAAGCGCCTGCCGGGTACGAAGGTACCTGCCTTGCCCGCGCCTCAGTTGTACTTTAAATTGTCTCCCGCCCCTGTCCTTCCTGCTGATTAGGTACTTGGGTACATGCACCTAATATATTGCAGCTTCTAATAGAGGTTTGATCGTTAGCACGTTTTGGAATGGACACTGAGTTGTGCGATCATGTCATAAATATCCCGTAATGACCATTGAATTGACGCCGATCGTTCTCCATAATCACAACACGTTGATACAAGGCGCACCGCCATCGCGATCGAGCTCAGCTGCCATCAAACTCGAAAATCAAGATCATCATCTATGTACCCCCGCTCGAATCATATATTATACAGACACCCTCCGAAGACTTGGCCCCAGGCTTGTCCCCCGTCGTTCCGACCAGTGTGCTGCTGTCTGAGAGATATCATACCTGCTAGCTACTCGAAGCTCACGCTGTGGGCATTCCAGCGGCCGCTCTGCTGAGGCGTCGCAACAGCCCTGGCATCTTGCCCCCGACCAAACTGTCGATGCATTCCTCAATGACGCTAGCATCGCCCACGCTGTGTGCACGAGTGCGCCGAATCCAGTATTCGAAGGGGCCGCCTAGTTGATTGTCAACGCTCATTCATATTTTCAAAGAAAGGGAAAGGAGCAAGGCGTCGGGATCGACTTACGGTTCATTGTCAGAGCAGCCCCAAGCTCAGAGCATCTCTCCGAAGGCGAATGCTCAGTATGCATCTCGGTGAAATGCGTAATCATTTTTGAAATGTCTTTGAGCGGCCACTTGCATGGGGCAGCCGGAGAGCGGCCAGCACCAGCCAGCAGATATTTGGGAGCGAGGCATAGGCGGCATTTCCAGAAGCCCAGCCGCTGAAGTGCCATGACGGGACCCTCGGCGTCATCGACCACCTCCACGTCCTCCTCCATCTCGGACGGGGATTGATTCTTGAATCTCTTGGCGTCGCTCTCGTCCGCGGCCTCCAAAGGACGTTTCGCCAGCGGGGTCAACGAGGCCAGGCCGGCTCCACTGCCGACAGTTCGGCGCTTGCCATTGCCGGTACTAGCTCCGTTGCTCGTGATCGGGATCAAGTTTGCACCCGTGACGCGGGTTGATGCTCCCGCATAAGAGTTGGTGTACGGATGGGCAAACGCCGGCTTGCGATATTGAATATGAAGGATCTCAATGCGATTCCGGCAGTGGCGGATTTGGTGCCCTGTTTGCCATGTCAGTCCAGCAATTGGATGCCATGCCACGCCTTCGCAACCTCGCGCGAGTGGCAGTTTCAAGTCTCAATGGTACCAACCAAGATCTAAAGTGCGCAGCTGCAGCGTCCGGGCCTCCTGCGGAGTAAGATCCGGCTCCTCGAGCTGTGCGTTGCAGAAGCTGAGGTCGTGGTTGTAGGCGATGATGTCCTCGCTGAGCTGGCGTATCGTGATCTCCTCAAGCGGAAGCTCTGGGCGGGGTTCTGCACTCGAGTCGGGCGCTCTTCGATCCACTCCATTCGAGCTCCTGTAGCCGCGATTTCCATTGAGGACCAGGCTGGTGCTGGTGCTCGCGACGGGGCTGCCCGCCGGGCTGGCTACCGGGCCAGTTTCGTCGCCAACCTTCGCCAGGGCAGCAGGAACAGCAGCCGAGCGATCACGGTGGTCTGGTGAGCCAGCATTGCTGCTGCTGCCCATAATGGGTACGGCCTCGCTCGCAACTATGATGCTTTTGGATGTGGTCATTTCAGACTTTTAGATCGCGCTCATTAGCTGTGAACCCGGTGAAGAAATGATGAGTGGTGAGTGGGTACGAGGATGGCGTTGACGAAAATCAATCGAATCACATTTGCGGTCTCGTCGGGCTTCACGAGAGAAAATAATTGCACGACGCAATTGTGATTGCTCGACAGGCGGGGCATGGACAATTGAAGGAAATCATCAAAAATGAAGAAGTGACGTGCAAACATACGTTTTCCTGATTGGAATGACCTCCAGTGGGAGGCGCCCGTCTTTTGGAGAAGGGCATGGTGCAAAAACAACAAAAGGAATGTGGCGATGATCAATGGTGGTGGGCAGGGAAGGGTTGTGATGCGGATCCGGAGAAAGAAAGAAAGAAGTGTGGCACGGCGAGAAAGAGAGAAAAAAAAAAGGGACCGGGACGGCTTTCTTTTTCTTTTTTCCTTTCGCTCTTTTTTTTTTTTCAATCCATTCTCCTTTCTGTTTGGGGCCCCACTTGACGCGTCTTTGGTTCGCATTGATTGGACCGTTTGAAAAAGAACAAGGAAGGAGCAGTCGCAAGTGCACTGGAACTTTTATTATCCGGCAAGACCGACCGCATCATGTGGTTCCACTTATTTTAATCGGAGCTCCTTATCAGGTGCCTTCCCATCCTCTGATTTCTTCCAGGTTCCAATTCATCCCAGAGTTTCGTCCGACCTCCCCAACAATTCCAGGTTCCTACCTACCAGGTAGCGAAGCGATTTACGCGACTGTTATGACCCAACACGCCTTGATGCCAATCGTAGAAGTTCCAATCAATCAGTATCAACCCAGTTGGCGGCCTTTGGGTTTGCCATCAACCCAGGAGACGATTGATCAAGCATGTCTCATTGCGAGGGGTGAAAGCGATGTGCAACGTTACGGAGTGACTATTTCATAGGGTGAATCTATGAGCGTTACGAATGGAGTGACCAAGAACGAAACCTCGATAGCACAACTCTCAACGGAGGAGTTCCGTCGTGGGTTTTTCAAAGATGGAGTTTTCAAATCTCCATAACTTGCACTCCTCACATTCAACAAGCCTACGATCTGCATCAGCCTAAGTCATTAGGATTGCGTACCTTAGTTTAGTCAGGGGCATAGTCGTCAGAGATCATGCAAGGTTCAGGGAGTTCTAAGTTGATATCATTATCATTGAATAACATACGGGTTATCTCTCTCCATTTCTTTTTGGGGAAAGGAAGGCCCCCAGAAGGTTACCACCTCTACGGTATCCCTGTTCAACTTCAATCCACGATCCGTGGCTCTGCATCTATGTGCATAAAGAGAAGCGCTCGTTGTTTCCAGTCCCGGGTTGTCATTAGAGTTTGTGGGTAGTCTTTTTGTGGATCTGTGATTATTTGTTCCAGGCTGTGTCCGAAGCGCATGCGCAACCATCGGAGATCGGTGCCACGGAACCAATATCAGACTCAGTCAATGGACTTGTTCTCTGATGAAGACGAGGATCATAAAGTCTCTGCCGGTGCAGTTCTATAGATATAAGTCAGAAGTGGGTCGCCCATGACTTGCAACTCCGAACGGATCTTCGTGCTTTCTATTTGCAAACAAGTATACTTGCTTGGCGACGAAGCTTTTCGGTCTTCTGGAACACAGATATCCTCGACCAAGAAGCGACGGCGGGTGCCTTGGCGTGATTGATGGAAATGACGCACCGTCCTATTCGTCAACGCCGGCCGTCCTCCTCACCCTCTACATTAACAATGATGCCGTGATAGGGGAGGTGTTCAGCATGATTGCAAGCAGCAATGCAATGAGTTAAGACTTTGTGTTGTAAGAGCAACGGAAAATGGTATAGGAATACCCCGTAGGATAGCTGCAATTGATATATGAACAGGAAGAGATAGGAGCTGGGCAGTGGGAAGGAGTGCTCTGCTAGCCCCTTGGCTTTCATAGATAGCAATGGCGCGGGCCAACGCCGCCTAGACAGGCACAATAACGCGTTTTCCCACGAACGCAGACTACCTTTCGCGACGCTATCAACTATCAACCCGGCCGCATAGCTGCAGCTCGCCCTTCCACGGGACTATCAAAATGCGGGAGCCATTAAATAAGTGCAAGGAACCTACACCGAACAAAACAGAACAAAGAGCAAAGAAGGGAAAATGATAGAAGATTGCCGTGGGGTTTGATGATGGACTTGGAGAGGATAAATCGCGGATCGTTAGTTTGGGCTAAAAGAAAAGATAGAAAGAGTGATGATTTTTTTAAGAATCTTCCTTCTTGTGACGGCGGCAAGGCATATGTAGGGATAGGGCGCTAGAGGCTTCCTATAATTGAGAAAAATAACGAATTTGCCTCGGAAAGAAAGATGGGTGCTAAAGCCTTATACGACAACAATTTAGACATAGGAAGTGGGAGTTACGTGTAGGTGGGCACTAATATAAGCGCTAATGCAAACGGGCGCATGTACGCGGCTACTATTGGGTGTAAGCGGCCTATGCACATGTGTACGGTAGTTAAAGCTAAGGCTATAACACTTCTTTAAAAGAAAGAAAAAATTGTATAATGTCCCCTTAATAAATTTGTTTGCGCGAGACCTTTAAAACGCCACTAAATTATTTTTATAAATTTAAATAATAAAATAGGTAATAGTAAATATTAGGAAGTATTATAAAAGAAAGAAAAAAAAATAATAAATGCGCTATCAAGCTATGCGGTACGCGGAGCTAATATAAGGAAGCCCTATATCTGCCTTACACACGTATACAATAGGGTTATATATAGTAGCGCGTGCTCCGTGCAATTTATAGGGTTTTATAAGAGTCTATAAAATAAGCCCTATAAAGTAAGTCCGTAAAATCCAACTCGTAAAATACACTATATCTATATATAATTTATAAATCTATTAGATCTAGTATTAATAAGCTAGTTTTT